>JARVGV010000350.1:17851145-17862308 GCA_031762435.1 Hypsolebias longignatus | reverse complement strand
TATATACAGTATATATTGCTTCATTGGTTCCCTAAAAAACTGAAAGAAAGAAAGACCTTTCCCAATTGCCTTTCCTTTCAAATGAGAAGTTTAGCTAACACATGGGGAACTAATCTCAGGACCATTATTGGTTTTGCAGGGATGAAAAAAAGGCAAGAGAGCTGATAAAAGCACAGAGGCTTTAGCTTGTTCCTCAGTGTGCTGTCCACTGATGAGGGGCCTTTTGAAGATGTTTGAGTTGATCATTAAGAATATAATAAATCCTGAATTTTCTCTTCTTTTATTCACATCTTAACTGCATGAAGACAGCAGCTTGTGAGCAGTGAATCTTTCTTGTTTTAATATGGCCTCAGTAAAACACACACACTCCTTTAAGCTCTATGCACACTTCTCCAGTGAATGTGCGACTTTGACAGGAAATGAATATTTAAGCACGAGCCGCAGGTGTGGAAAGTGCAGCCATTTCTTGAGTCTTCTTGATCACATCTTTTATTTACTAGTTTGAAACTTGAAAGTGTGTTTAAATATCATCATTTCCTCTCTGCGTTCTCTTTAATCAGACACATCATCTTCTCCACTCTGTTTCTGCTCTTTAGGCTCTGCATCACCGTACAAGGTGCTGTGGGAACATCTCACAGCATATCTTTGATAGGCTGCAGCTGTTTCTCTTTTGTCAAAAGTTACAGATTAGGGGTTGTGCTCATTTTTCTTGAATCTAAATCAAAAATGTCAATACCACCTTCAAAGAAGACCTGCACTGAAACTAGACTAGAGAAACTGCATTTTCTGCAAAACAAATTCAGTGTGAGTGCTCAATGACATCACTGCAATATGCTAAAAAAAAAAAAAAAAAAAAAAGAATGCCTCAAATGAGTTGCTGAAACAAAAAGAAACAGAACGCTTGTGAAAAGCTTCAAAGTAGAGCATTTTTCAATAGCTAAAAGGAGTAAAACACTGGCTTAAATCTAAAATAAGCTAAGACAAATAAAGCAAAATGCTAGCTAATTGTAGCAAAACAAATTAAAAATTAAAATTAGCAAACTGTATGATAACATTCAAAAGTGGAAGATCAACAACTAAACCCTGAAAGTAGCAAATATCTAAAAGCTGTAAAAGAATTGAGCTTAAAGTAGAATGGCTGCTAAAATATTAAAAGTTGCAAAAGGCTATAAAAGTATTAAAATGTTAACTGAAAGCGAAAAGTAGAAGATTGGTTGGTACAAGTTCAAAGTAACAGAATGGAAACAACTTGAAATTATCAAAAAGCTGCAATAGTACAATATCAGCTAAGAACATTTAATCAAATCTGTACAGATGTGAATATTTAGGTTGTCATAGGGTGCAATGGAAAACAGTAGTTGTTACAGGACCACCTTTGCTCAGGTGTCTACACGGTCCTCATCCTTTCATTTCAGTTTTCCACTGAAGGAGTTGTGTAGCCTGATGGCCCCAGCAACACACCAGCTCAGTGATCACAGCCATCCACTGAATGAGCTCCTCTGTTGTGAAGGCCTGCTGGAGATCAAGTTCAAGTCAATTTTATTGTCATTTCCATCACATGCGGTACATGAGGTGAAACGAAATCACATACACAGGATCCCAGTTACATCCCAAAATAGTAAAATATAAAGTATAAAAAGAGACAGAAAATAAGGATCTTAGACATACACCAAGATATACGCTAAACGAATGCCAAACGGTACGCTAAAAGGTCTAAGATATACGCTAAACACAAACAATGTAAAACAATACGGCATAACAACAGCAACCTGAACATGAGCATGTGTTGAGCAGATGGGTATGAATGAATACAGCAGCATGAGATGGAGCCTGTTGTCCATCATTGCTCTCAGTCTGGATCTTGCTCTCTGCTCCCCCACAGCCCCACAGAGTCCAACTGGATGCCCACCACTGAGCTTGCTCACCTGATGATCCTGTTTAGCCTGTTTCTGTCCCTGATCCTCACACCGCCCCCATAACAGACTACGGCGTAAAAAAAGGACACTAGCAACCACTGTCTCATAGAACATCTGCAGAATATAAAAGTACCGTACTTGCCGCCGTACACATCACACCGCCGAATAAGTCGCATCAGTTCAAAGATGTCTAATAAAGTGGAAAAAACATATAATACGTTGCTTCGCTGTATACGTCGCATCTATTATGCGTCATCGCTGACAACTCTAAAATGTGGGCGGGTGTTGTGCCAAAAATCAATTGGCTGCCAAATGGCGGCCGCGGGAGCATGCACAGGAGGACTTTAACAAGAATTTAACAAGATTAATGCTTAAAAATGATTATTTGTTTGCTCTAAATTATAGCAAAGGTGTGCTTCAGTTGAACTTTTTCCTTAATAAATGCACTTTGACGGTCAAATCAGTTGTATTTCAAAAGCCGATTCATGGCTGTGGGAGCGTGCAGAGGGACAACTCGCTGTGCATTTCTTCAAAATTTAACAAGATAACCACCTAAATACAATTGTTTGTTTGCTTGACATTATAGTAAAGGTGTGTCTTAGTTTAACTTTTCCTTAATAAATGCACTTTAATGGTCAAATCAACTGCATTTTGCCTGGGCAGCTTGGCGAAATGCATCTGATTTGACATTTGCTCCAGGAGTTCCAGAGCGAGATGAAGGTGGTTCACTGTGGCAAGCCAAGTGTCTCATTACTAGCCACTTTTGTCTATTAATGAGACACTTGGCTTGCCACATTAATCTTGGGCCCTCTAGTGGCTGAAAATGGTAGTGTTCCGTATTTTCCGTATCAGAATAAATTAAATCGTTAGATCTCAGCCAAAAATTGTGTAATAAATATGGGGGGAAAAACAAATATGACGCTTTGCTGTATAAGTCGTAGGCATGCTAATTTATACAAAAACAAAAACGTTGACTTATACAGTGAAAATTACGGTAGTAAAATGCTAACTAAAGTGGCAGAATGGTAGCTAAAAAAATGTGAGCTAAAGGTGGAAGAATGTTAGCTAGTAGCAGCAATAAGATGATTAGCTAAAGAAGTTTGTGTGCAGAAGGGGATGTGCACATGTGCAAAATGTCTTAATAGTCTACAAGTGATCAGGCTTTGAAGTGATACATGAGAGAGGAAGTGGAGGAAAAATGTTTGAGCAGCAGAAAGGTAAAGCTGCTGACATCGTAGTTTGAGACAACTTTCTTACTCTGTTTTGTAAGTCTTTGCCTATCATCTTTATGTGCACTTTTTTAAGAGCACAAAACAACTGCCTCACTTGGTGAAGAGTTAAAAAAAAATAAAAATAATTAAAAAAAAACGAAGGGTGGCAGCCAAGGATTGGTGAGACGGAGCTGCACGGAAGCATGAAACGGATAATGTCAACTTTTATTTCAATGCATGACAGAGGCAGTTGGAGGTCATTGAGTATTCACAACTGCAGGTTAGCGCCGAGGACAAACACTCTGGCATAATCAACTCACGGTGTCTGATACAGTAAGATCTGCTCTGTGACAAGAGCAGCCAAAGACAGCAGAGGAAGGAAAAAAAAAGCAAATACTGCCAGTGACACTTATACATCATCTTGCACATGCACACAAAATGCATCAACCTGCAAAAGAATTATGGAAGCAGTTATCAAAACACCTCTGAATACCTAGAAACTGTGTTCCCTCTATATGGCTGACTTTGTTGTCTGCCTGAACCTTTGGGTTTAGTTGTGATCAAGCAGTATGTGCTTCTTGGAATAAATCAGTAACAGTGGTTTAGTGGTTTTGAAAGTGGTTGCACAAAGAAAATTAAATTTAGTAAGTTTTCCTATCCAGATGCAAATTACTTTGCATTTTACAAATTTGTCAGTGGCAAATGTGGACCATGGGAATTCTTCATTCATCTGAGGGAGAAACTGGAGTCAGCTGCTGTTTGAGCTTTGAAAAACATTATTTGTGAAAGCATACCACAAAACAAACAAATGATATTTTTGACTATCACCAAAATGTGCTTGATACTCATTTGCTGAGAACAATTGTTAAAAAGAAGAAGAAGGAAATATTTCTGTTGAAGCCCAGCACGAGAATCAGAGGTTTAGTCAACATGACGCAGAGAAAACTATTTGAACATCTACCATTGTTCTGATAGTAAGTTAATTTGTTGAGATGTTTGTTGTGCATTTGTCTTGGAGACAGAAAATAAGGGTCATTTTGTCACTATCAGGCAGATCCAGAATGCCGAATACCAGGATCATGACTGTAAAATAAATTCTCTGCAGCTGTCGATTCTTAACTCCTTTGTTTAATTAAAGGGTTTGCTCCTTACCGAAGACAATTGAGACCACTTCCCCTGCTCACACGTATTCAGCCAACAAACATCAAAATCAGAATCAGAATAAGCTTTGTTATCATTGTACCGAGATACAGTGAGAACATGTCCGCACAGTCGTCCCAAAGTGGCTAAATGCATGCAGCTGCTGCTATGATAGCGCGGCCTCGTGTCCTTTTCAGAATGTTTTTTTTAGATAGAAAAGGGGACAAAGCCATGAGGAGAGGATAGTGGCATTACAAAAAAAAAATCTCTTCACATCTTGTCCTAACAGGACATGATTTAATACATCAAAAATCTCTGTCAGCAAGCACATTTATGAACACGTTTCATATGCATTTCACAATAAGGCAGTCCATGAAGCACTAACAGATAGGGGGAGGGGGGTTGTGATAGATTAAGCTTTTCCTTAGTTTACACAGAAATTGATGTCGGCTTTTTGAGGCCAACTGCATGAGTCAGATTCATACGACACAATTGTTGTTGGTTTTTTTTTTGTTTGTTTTTTTTTTCAGGCAGACTATTTTTCTTGTCAACCTTGAGTCTTACTGGTACTTTCAAGATCCAAATTGGCCAGACTAAGGTGCATTCTAATGGTCCGTGCTTACACATCCCTCCAAGGTTGTTTCATGCTGGCGAGTCCCAAAGCCGCAGGTGTATTCCAGTTCTCACAAATCACTTCCATCTTACGGTTTGGTTTGTAAATCAGCTGATTTTGAGTCCTCAAAGCATGAACCAAACTTTCACAAGCAGGCAGCCTGACGAGGGCCAAATTAGCTGCAGCTGTCTTGTATGTTGACAGACCAGGAACCAGCCGACTCCAAAAAGCAGGAAGCCTGTTATCATAAATCTGATACGTCTTTTGTCCTCCTAAGATTCTCAGCGTAGGGTTCTCCAGGACACTGTCGCTTTGTTGAAAAAATTTTGTCTATTGTGTTAAAAGTCCAGTTGATCAGATCCATAACAGAAGTTTTCATTTTGGAAATGGTGCAAGAAAAGCAGGAGGAGAACAGGAGAGGGAAGAGAATGTGTCTGCCTTGTACCAGAGTGAGTGAGGAAAAAAAAAAAAACATCATTTGTTTTAAAAGTTCACACAAGAAGCAGGAAGTTACCTCTTAGCATCCCTAAAACCCTTTTTGATTAAAAAATAAAATAAAATAAAATAAAATAAAAAGAAGAGAAAAAATTATAGGTTAAAAAAGTTTTTCGTTTTGCAAGATAACCTTTACCTGTCTGTCATATTTTAATGTTTTGGGTCTGGTTCTTCTTTTGTACTGAATGGCCAGTTTTGAGTTATAACCATAGAGTCAGAGAAAAATGTCAACATGTGGAGCTCTAAAATGAACTGAAGGCCTAGCATTCCTCGAAAGAATCCCCTTTTTCTGTCACCTTTCAAACCATACATTTAAATAAAATGAATATTTAGCTAAATATTTAGCTTGGAAGTTAAATATTTAGGTCCAAATTAAATATCTAGTTGCCAAAATAAATGTTTAGTTTAGGAATTAAATGTTTAGCTTAGAAATTAAATATTTAGTTTGGACAATAAATATTTTGTTTGGAAACTAAATGTTTAGTTTTGAAAATAAATATTGAGATTGGAAATTAAATATTTAATTTACACCTAAATATTTAGTTTACTAACTATATATCTAACTTGCAAGTTAAGTATTTAGTTTGTAAACTAAATATTTAGCTTGTTTATTAAATAGTTAGTTTGGAACTATGACATTTATAAATGTATAAATAACATGGTGAAACTATGACTTTGAAAAATAAAATCCCTATTGTTTTAATTACAGTATTATTATTAAAGGCTAAATGACCAAAATATTGCTATTAATTTTTGACTGTATAACTTTACAAACCCAAAACTTAATTTTCCACAATAAATGCATTTACCAAGGTACATTATTTGATTATCTTTATTTTCTTTTAGGGTGATATGATGAAGTTTTTGGTTAAAGGAAGCCAAAACTTAGAAACTATTTCCAAACTTTACTTCTGAATTCATCTTGTGGCAGGTACACAGAGGAGTAGAGCAGGATCTGCTTGTTATTCCTATGTTGAAGAAGAAATTACGCACTGTGCAAGCAATAGGATTGGGAGAGCTCACAAAAAAAATTTACCTGAGTGCTTCTTGATCCCCTTTTAGAGTAAAATATAATTAGCTGTGCGCTGTATTTCTGCAGCCCTGTCCTTGTGTCTGTGCTGTTCTTTGGTTCTACATGAACACCAGAGATACAGGGTGTAGGTGTCAGCTCAAAAACAAACAGGGAAAAATGAAACTGTTGGCTCTTTCCTCATAAACATGATTCAGTTTTTTATTTTTTATTTATTTTTTTTTTTTCAAGTTGAAGTACACAAGATGTTTGTGCTGGAAAGCATTTAATTTATTTTGCCTTCATTATGTTTAAACTCATATTCGTAGGCTCGCATTAATTGAGATTCTCAGTATAACAGGTGAAGGACACAATCCTCTTGTCTTTCCATTACAACACCTCTTATTTGCTCTCACTTTATCTTTGTTGCCTCTTGACACAGAGTGGGGATTTAATAAGCACGCTTATTCATCCCTGATGTTTGTTCCATCAGTGCAAATGAAACCTTGGCTCCGGTAACTTTGCTTTTACAATTACTGTATCCTGCGGGAGCAATTTAACGTGGCTGCTGCCAGCCCTTAAAGAAGACAGACACGCTCTGCTTCCTTTGATCACGCCTCACACTCCCCCTCTCCATGCACACAAAAACAACCAAACAATGTAAACTATAGGTAAACACAATGTAAACTGCAGAGCTTCCTCACATTTACCAAGTGGCACACATCTGCAGCCTCTTCCTGACAATAAAGGCACGGATTGGAGAAACAAACGAACCTTTTGCGTAGTCAGTATTGATGTCATACTTATTATTTCTGACTTGTTTCAGATACATCCAGCAGATCAGAAAATGTCACTGTATTTGATTAGCATTTATCCATCAGGAGCTATGAGCACACCTTGGCCACAAACAAAACGCAGCCTTGAAGTCTTTTGCACGGGGCCACATTGCCCCCGAGTGGTGTCTACATTAAATTCATCCCTTGTGGAAGAACAAAATCACAGTTCTACAACTGATTTATTTGCCTCCTCTTTTATTTTTTTGTGATAATGTCTTTGTCTGCATCTATGTGTATGTTTGTGAGTCTGTATGCTTTGCACATTCGACTGACCCCTTCACTGTCCACGTTTAAAACCCGTCTGAAAACTTGTTTTTACTCATCGGCCTTCAACCCACCTGAGACTTTTTTTTAACTTAATTTTTATTGGTGTTGATTTTATCTGTCTAACTCGTCGTTTTGGTGTGTTTTGCACAGAGTTTTTTTTAATTCATTATTGTCTGCTTAGCTTTGCCACTTTATTTTTATGCTTTCTTTTGTTTTATTCATTACTGATGTTCAGCACTTTGTTTCAGCTGTGGCTGGCGTTAAAGCGCTTTATACATAAAGTTGATGATGATGAGGAGGAGGATGTTAGCAGGATATGGCTGCTGCAGCCCTGACGTTAAAACAAAAATGTCTATGACTCATTCCGTTTTACAAATATTGAGCTACACTTTGGTGTTGGAGTAGAGGAGATTTAACACATAGTTTGATCACTAACAGTCTGAGTACGATATTTGTTTAAAATATACTATTACAGTACAGTAACTTTTTGCAGTATACCAAAGTTCTTGCTCAATAATCCAGGTATAAAATCATCTGGACAGTTTCTTTTTTTTTTTAGCAGAGACGTTTGTCCTTCATCCAAAGGACTTCTTCGATAAAAGAAAGCCTATAAAAGAAACTGTCCAGATGACCTGACTGACCGTTGTTTTATTTTATACCTGGATCACTGACCATGAACTTTGGTGTTAGAACCACTTTGGCATGACTGTCTCAGTGGAGTTGACGGGGGAGAGGACGGGCCCCGGAGGCCAACTTAGCACCAGCAAACTGTTTTTTTCCACTATGGAGTATGCTAGGAAATCAGTTGTGTTTGTTGATGGCTCCTCAGATTGAATACGTCCTTTGGATGAAGCACGAAATGTCTCAGCTTAATAAAGAAACCGACCTGATGACCTGACAGAACATTGTTGGGTATTTGCAGCGTACTCTGTTAATCTCAAGGTAAAATATCACTGGACATATTTTAAGTAACCTCACAGAAAATAATCATTGGATTTATATCTAGAACAGATGAACTTTTGGGAACATATATGTTTACGATGCACTTTGCAACTAACTGACAAAACTTAATAATGCCTGACTCATTAACGTACATGGAGCTAAAATTTGATGTGGTCGTAGCTGAGCATCATCTTCAACTCATACTTGGATCACTACACTTTGTGTCACACTTCTAATTATTTGGCATTAACTCTTTGACTCAGCCCTGTTTGTCTGTTAGCAAAATATCTCATGAACCACTGTAAAGAAACTCTCAGTGAGTATGCACTGGTTGTACATCTACAAATGACTAATTTTTGGAGTTACACTGAATCAAATAGCCACCAAAGCTAATCAACCTTGGTCAAAAGAAAATGGCTATAACTTATGCAAATTTTCATATATTGAACTAAACAATGACGTGGTAGTAGCTGGGAGTCTTCAACAACCCATACCACGAGCATAAGATGGTGTATAATGTAATTTTCAATCTAAAAAAAAGGCGAAGACTCCATCATTTCTAAATCCAAGTTGTTAGTGTATAGCTCTGGCATGAAAGGTACAGTATAGGCAGCATGTGCTCCTTCAAAAAAAAAAAAACATTTGGCCGTTTATGGTTTTTAGCTTTCAGTCAAGACTAAAGCTTTAACACTAGTATCAAATGGTCAGAATTGGTGCTGCTTTTCCAGGTCACTTCACAATCTAATAAAGATTTAGTTAAAGGGAAATGTCAGATTACTGTATAAGACGTCCTCATAAAGTATAACTTCCTATTTAAATACAAGTAGTGAGACAGTGACAGTTAAATACCAGCTTGGTTTTGTGAAAAACAAACCCAGGAAGTGAAAAATGTTCACTTCAGTCTTTGATGTTTTCTTAGTTGCACATGTATGGTTATTAAATACATTTGTGTTTCCAAAATGTGGCTTACATTATAAAATATATGTTTCTAAAATAAACCATGTTAACACAACACATTGTTTACTATTTATTGAAGTAATGGTGCTTGGTTCATAGTTAAACAGGTTCAAGAACAGCTCCGTCATTGTATTTGCTCTCGTTATATTACAAAAAGATTTTCACTTGGCTGGAAAAAATGAGAATCTGAATGGAGCCGTGAGGCATTGAAACTGGACCGCTATATTTATTGCCAATTATCATCTCTCAGACAAGAGGTCATCTTGTTATTAATTAATCATATTTGACTCCAGCTACATCTGTGATGACACTTTAATTTCAGAAGCCGTTATTGCTGCTGAAGCATTGACTGCACCGAGTCTCTGTTATGATCCACACTAAACACAGCATCCTGTAGTGAACACTGATGAAGTCCAACATGTATAATTAACAGGATGAACATCTCTGCACTTGTGATCATCATGTATTTAATTTGCTGATAAATCAGATAAGTGAGATGAAATGAGATGTAAATGATAGTGAACTGAAATTAGGGAATTTATTTTTTGTTATTTTTGAACAAAGAAAATTGTGATTACATACAGGCATATGTACTATATGCGTGTACTGTGTGTATATGCAAGTAGTATTCTTTTAATAGCATTTGTGTTTCTGTTTAACAATTAACTTAGACATTTTATATATACTGTATATAAAAAAATCTCATAATCATTTGAGCTGATTAATTTAAGTTTAGCAGGACATTGAAAACAATTTTAATTTAAACCCAAACATAATTGGTCCCAAACTGGTTTCATGTTCTAACTCATGTTCTAACTCATGGAGCTTGACAGAGTTTTCCACAATAATGTCCAAAAATACTTTAGACAGTCTGAAGAACTGGGATACACGGGTGCTTGAAATTGCCAAATACAGTACTTATATGTTGTATTTAACATATTTGCAGTAAGTCAAACTCCCAAAGCAGAGGAACTGAAAGTAACAGACTAAAAAAACTCAGGATTCGGTGAGTGATATTCAGTGACAGTGATGGTTAGGCAAGAAGGAGGATCTGGAAAGGATGGAGATTGGCAAGTATGGTATCCAGAATGAGAAAGAAATCCACCAAATCAAAATATAAGTTACGCTGAAGCCGTTATGAGTGTTCAAGGATAAAAGAAAAAAAGCCAGACAGCAATAAACCCAACTGCAAAAAGAGAGAAACATCACTTTGTAGAAAAAAAAAACAATTTTATTTCACAACTGGACAGACAGGAATTCAAGATCTATGTTGAAAGATTAGAAGAAAAACAGAAATAATATGTAAACGGGAAACATTGCCAGTAGTAAGTCGGACCCCTTCAGTGTGGGAGTTGGTCTCCGCCAGGGCTGCCTGTTGTCACCAATTCTGTTCATAACTTTTGCTCTTTGCAATGATATGGTCCTGTTGGCATGATCATGCCATGATCTTCAACTTGCACTGGAGCAGTTTGCAGCTGAGTGAGAAGTGACGATCAGCATCTCCAAATCTGAGGCCATTGTCCTTGGGGTGGATTGCTCTCATCCAGTCAAGGGTGAGGTTCTGTCTCAAGTAGAGGAGTTCAAATACAGTATCTCAATATTTTATTGGTGCAGCTTTTGCAGTGTAGTTGCTGTGGAAAAAGATAATGCACATTATTTGTGTAATTTAGTTGTCAGATGCCATTATAAACTACTGTAAAGATACCCTGATGCATGCTCAATAATCCAGGTAGAAAAATCTAAAAAAAGCTAAGTCTGGTCCTCTGGACATTCAAAA
>JARVGV010000350.1:17807985-17819227 GCA_031762435.1 Hypsolebias longignatus | reverse complement strand
AGTTCAATGATACAAGATATATATGTTGTGCCATTTTATGCAAAGTTCAAACATCATGTCAGTGGACCTTTAAAAACTGCCTCTGTTTTCACAATATGGTGGGTTGCCAGTTGGGCTTGTTTTGAGCTTGTTTTCAAAGAGCGGGTCGCTTATTTGGGGCTTGTTATCATGGAGCTGGTCGCTTGTTTCTGTTGCGAGATCTGGCAACACTGAATACAGCACCTCAGACTGAAGAAGTCTTTTGGAGGAAAGACAAAACGTTTCTAGAATTTTTTTGTTTGTTTTGTTTTTTGAATGTCCAGAGGATCAGAATTAACTTTTCTTAGATTTTTTTTTTTTAGCGTGTCTTTGTTCCGGTGAAATGAGTATCTGAATGAAAGCTATTCTGCTGGAAATACCTATGAAAATAATACTGGGACCTTTTTAAAATCACTATGCCAGTCCAAAGGACACTTTACAGTGGCTGACTGCTTTTTCAGCCATTGATGGATCAAGGTACAAGGGGTTACAGTTTGGGGGAGTGGTGGGCAGTGGTTAGAGACAGTGGGCCTGTGATCGGAAGATCGCCGGTTCAAGCCCCGGTTCCGACAATGTCAAAATGTGGGTGAAACACCCACGCCGGCCTCCACTCTCATTCACCCCACCCTGGGGCCCCTGAGCAAGGCCCTTAACCCCCACCATCTGCTCTCTAAACAGGTCTCTCTTGAAAATGAGTTCTCGTGGCTCATTGAGACTACCAAAGGGTAAAAAAAAAAAAAGATAATTGACTAGTACCAGCTGTAGTCAACTTGGTTCTTGTCTGTTTAAAGGTATGAAGATGTAACTAGTTTATCCCTTTTAATTGAGCCCGTTTATTTCTCCTGTCAAAGCCTGTTAAACCACAGATTCGGTGTAGTGCAACTGTGTGTAAGAGTTCTGCTCTGTCAGGTCCCTGCGACCACATCAGAGCACCAATCAGCAGCACCTGAGTATCATCGTCTTGATGAACAACAGGAGCATAAAAGGCTGCAGAGGACATCCAGTCAGTGCAGGAGCATGACCTGCCAGTGGTAGTTGTGTGTCTGTCACTTTACATGTGCTCAAGCTAAAGACAAACTTACCTTGTGCTCATTCGTGCTTTCAGCATTATCTTCATCATTCTCTTGTGATTTTCCTCTGGGGACCTCGAACTCTCCTGTGCCTCCTCAGCTGCCTCTTCTGGAAACATTTGGAAACTCTTCCACACGACTGAATCCAATCCCTACTGTAAGGCAGAGAAGCAAAAACATTATCATCTCTGTGTGTATCATATTAACCTATCTCTTTCCAGCTCCTTCCCCTGTACATTTGATGATACTCCACACCTTTGAAATAAACACTGTAAACCGTATTTGAGTCTTGAAATATGTTCGCTTCAGTCCTTGTATCTGGGTATATCTGCGGTCGTTACACTATGGAACAGTGGCCCACATCTGTATCTTTGCAGAGTTGCTGAGGGAGTGATAATAATTCTGGAATAGTTCTCGACTAGAAAAAGATGCAATGCTCCCTCCAAGCTGGGAATTAATTTCTGCTCTAAGGACAGAAGTTTACATATCTTGTCTTGTTTATGAGTTGCGAATTTGCAGAATGGAGTGGGAGATAAACTGACAACTTGGGGCCTCATCCACAGCAAGCGTTGCTTAGATAGATAAAGGTGTAAATGTACTGCTTCTTTCAATAATACTCAGCTGAGTTGGTTTGGACATTAATGCTTCCTGGCAAACATTCATCGGAGAATGTTTTGGGCAAGTCTTTCTGGAAAAGGATCCTGGGCAGACCCAGAAATCATAGAAAGGGTCATATATCCTACCTTACTGGAAAGCCTCAGGGTCCCACAGGACAAGCCAAGGAAGGATGGATGGACGGATGCTAAATACTTTTGTCCGCAAGGCAAATGAAGAAGCTTTTAACATATTATAGATAAAAATACTAAGACACCAACAAAGTCCTTGCTCAGTAATCCAGGTATAAAATCCAACAACTGACAATGACTGAAATTTGTTGAATGCTATGAGATGTTGTTTTAGCAAATGATCTGCTGCTACACTATATTTAATTAGCATCGACATAAAAATGAGTGGGTTTTAAAAAACCTATTTTCAGGGGGAAAAAAAATCTGACAAGCTCTCTCAAATGAAATTTTGATAGAGAAGACATGGCAGCTACATTTTTACAACAACAAAAACTTAAAGTAATATGACCGGTTCAACAATCTAAGGTCGTAAATACTAAAAGAATGGAACGTATTGTGTCATTGTTCTTTTGTAGAAGCAGTCCAAAACCTTCTGATTGACTGGATTCAAGAAAATTTAGTCAAGAAAATGTGTCATTAGAGGGCAGTCTGAGAGCACAATCAAAGGCAACAATGGTGCTGAAGAATGAAAGAGTGAAAAAGGGAAGACAGAGAGGAAGAGAGGGTAACCTAAAGAAGGCTGGGAGTGCCACGTCGTTCTTAATCTAGTTTGTCTGTCGTAATCGTGTCAATGTCACTCTCAATCAGGCAGCCACAACTAGGACTATACAACTTCAGTTTGATTGGCTCAAACCTTGTCTTTAAAATGACCTCTAAGGGGAGGAAGTGTGTGAGTGGCAAGATACATAGAGAAATGGAAAAAAAAGAGAAGTGAGAGTGCGTGTTATAAAGGGGGAGGAGAGTCTTCTAGAAACAATATGAGAAAGAGGGGACACAAATTACCTTTAAACCTGTTACTCCCCCACCAGTCTGTCAATTTCACTTTGGTCCCTTTCTTTGTTCAGGTTTTTCAGTGTGGCAGTATTGATTGCCCTCTTTTATTACACAAGAGAATACAGATATATCTGTATGATTGTACAGATGCTTTTGTAAAGTTCAGCCATATTCCTGCCAACACTAAAGATGGGTTTGTGTTCATGGCACAAAAAAGGACAGTCATCTTAAAATATCTGCAATACTGTGGAATAAATGCCGATAATTGCTTTATTTTTATTAATTACTTTAATTGCATTTGTAATGATAGTGTGCACTGTTGGAGCAAGCCCGGATGGATTTTTCTCAGTGCAGCTCCTAGAGATTAAATGTCCTCTAAATAGCCTCATTTCATTTTCAGAGTTTCTGTTGGCCAAATTGTGACATTGGATGCACAGAAGATGCGAAACATTTCATTCTTCCCAATGTGCAAAGTGGATTCTACCTGCAGGTGAGTAAATGTTGTAATTTACAATGTATGAATTATTGGGGGTGTGGTGGCGCAGAGGTTAGAGAAGATGGGCCTGTGATTGGAAAGTCGCAGGTTCAACTCACGGCACCATCAACATCAAAATGTGGGTGGAAAAGGTGAAACACCCACACCTGCCTCCACCCTCATTTGCCCCACTCTGGGCCCTTGAGGAAGGCCCTTAACCCCCACCATCTGCTCCCCCTGGTGTCCTAGATGTCAGCTCTCTGCTCTACACAAAGGGCTGTGGTAGCTCGGTGGTCTGTGGTTGAGTCAGGAAGGGCATCTGATGTAAAAACAATTACCAAGTATTTGTGCGACTTAGTTCACTGTGGTGACCCCTGAAGAAGGGAGCAGCCGAAAGAAAAAAAAAAAGGCCTGATCAGTAAGCACTGAGAATATATTATGGAAATCAGTCTCAGCTATTACCAAACCAACAGACAATGAAAGTCTTTTTCACAAGATGCCTCAGTTTGAGACTAAAGCCCCCCAGTATACTCCCGCGTCCTGTCAGCCGCACGGAAACTGTGCGTACTATTCGCAGAGGGTTCAGACTTAATGCTCGAGCGTCCACCCTGAGAGGCTGCAGAGCAGCTCTGCAGACAAGGGGCGTTTACCTTCAGGACAAATAAGGTCACTGATTGGTCATTTGCTGACATGCCTACTAGATTGACTGACAGGTCGGGGGTGGAAACGAGAGCTGGCAGCCCCAGCCGCAGTGGTGTTCTGTGTTTATATGTTGTTAATAAAAAGTTATAAAAAATAAATAAAAACAAGGAGCGCTGGTCCTGCAGCCCACACATCAGACCACTCCACTAGAAAATCTCCAGACCCTCCCGCAGCCACGCTGGACCTGATTTTAATTATCTCGTGACAAATTCATTAATTTCTTACCATTCATGGAGTCAACAGAGGAGGAAGAGATCACTTGGCTTTTGACAAAAAAATAAATAAAATAAAATAAATTTAAAAAAACTAAAGAAAAGGCCAGATCAGGGATGAAGGAGGAATTTAATACAGTACATTGGTGTCGCATACAAAATAGTATGTCACCGGGCAGTTTATTGTGCAACACTGCATACGAGGTCGTAAAAATTGAGCTTTGCGCGGACATGCCCTGCGGAGGTACGCGCATACCTCTGCGGACAGATGTACGCGGGAGTATACTGGGGGCTTAAGACCTGTTCTTGATGCCTCTGACCAAGGCAGTGAGGGGGGTGTTGAAGGCAGCCCATATCTGGTGTGCCTCTGTACCACTCGAGATAGTAAGAGAGCCAGACTGGCCAACGTGAAAAAGTAAGTTGCGGCGCTGCAGCTCAGTAATGTGATGAACGGATGACATCAGTGTTTGACTGTCTGCTCGCAGGACTAAACAACAGATTTCATACAAAGGGATTATAGATGATGACGCACAGCTACGGTACTTTGTAGTTTTAAAAACAATTAACTACAAAGAACATCACAAGTGAGTTAATTTATGTTTCGTAAATAACACAAGTCTGACACATTTAACAAGTCGTGCTCGACACCCCTGCCTGCTTCATTTCTGAAATCTCCCATCTGAGCAGGAAGTGGTGAGTTCATCTGTGATTTATCAACAGCCAGAGAGCGCATAAAGACGGACTGGTCTGTTGTCATTTCATAGAACGTTATTTGAAAGAGTCTACAGAAAAAAATCTAGGGACATACGTAACATGTTGATCACAACAAAAAAAAAAATCCTCAAAACCTAGAGAGAATATGAATGTACAATACATTTTTATGCTTACCCCCCATCAATGATTTCATCCACAACAAGAAACACTCCTTCCATGTTGTCCAGTAAACACCTCCGCTCCACGTTTTTCCTGTGGATAAAGGTAAATATTAGTCAGACGAGGCACGTACATAAATACCAATTTATTATTGTGAAGTAGTTTGACTTAAATGTTAGAACTATCCTAAAACCCTTAAAGCAGCATATCAAGGTATTGAGATTAAGGTTTTATAGTTTAGATAAACTGAAAATGTTTTATTTTAGTAGTTTTTTTTTACTATAATCCACAAGTGACAAAACTAAAAACATTTGCTATTACTGTGTCGCAACAATGCCACTTCTTTTAGGAATAATCATTTAAAACTAGAACTGCAGTGTTACTGCTGAGTGCTGAATGACATGAAATTTGTTGAAACTATATACAGTATATATATAAATACAGTATATCTATGTATCTATGTCTATATCTATATACATATCTATATACATATATCTATATACATATATATATACATACATACATACATATATCTATATACATATATATATATATATATACATACATACATATATCTATATACATATATATATATATAAGTATATATATATATATGTATATATATACAGGTAGTCCTCGACTTACGTTCGAGTTCTGTTCCTACGGGCCGAACGTAAGTCTGGATTTTTGCCGTAAGTCGGAAAAAGAATAGTAAACAGCGTTTTAAACACATTTTTTTTTCAACGAAACACAACACCAGCGTACATTTTGTACGTTAAACATGTACAGTACTGTATTTCCAAGCAGTTAGCTAACACAATACTCTCAAAAAACACATAGAATATGCACTGTGCAGCTATTGAAAGTCAATGGGAGGTGTGATGACGTCACTGGGGAGGCGGGCCGTAAGTCCGAAATGCCGTAAGTCGTGGGGGGCCGTAAGTCGAGGACTACCTGTATATAGATTTTTTTTTTTTTTTTTTGCGAACCCGCAAGCTCTGGCTCACGAACCCCCAGGGGTCTGGGGACCCCAGTTGTTTGAGAGCCACGGCTTTAAAGCTAAGCCACATGTTTTTTTTATACAGAGTTAGACATAAACTAATGAAACTTGTGCGTGTTTCTGCAGGAACATTGATCCTGGCGTTCAGTGTGCTAGCCATGCAGGGAGGTGTTGTCCTCTGGAACCTTATAGCTCTTAGCATCATCTTCCTGGTGTGTCTCCTTCTCGTCTTCATCATATGGAGACAGCCTGAAAGCAAAACAAAACTTTCCTTCAAGGTTTGAGTCTCAGTCCTTTCAGCACTTTATAGTTGGCGTGTTTTGTGTGTTAACACAAATCCGTTTGCTTCTGCAATAACTTAGGTTCCGCTGGTGCCCTTCATCCCAGTGATCAGCATGTTCGTCAATGTCTACCTGATGATGCAGCTGGATCGAGGCACTTGGATCCGTTTTTCAGTCTGGATGGCTATAGGTAGGTATACTTCACCGTTTATCACATATTGCGTCAAACTAAGTTTGCTAGATTATACTAAAAAAGCAACAACAACAAAAAACACGTTTTGTTTTGCTCTTCCAATACAGGTTTAGCGATCTACTTCTTCTACGGGATCCATCACAGCTCTGAGGCAGCTCTGGCCCACTCCTCTATAGAAACAGCGATGAACGGTTTCAAGCTCGATCGTGAACTGGAAGCCATGTCGACAGAAAAGGACGCCTTTCTTCACGATGGCATTGACGTTAGGGAAGAACACGATGGGGATTTGTAGTGGGCGTTAGAAAAAGCAGCTTTACGACAACCTGTCTGTCCTGACACCAGTCTGTGCGTATTTTTAGTCAGTTCTCCTTTTGGGGGAAAAGCTTAGCTAAACAAACTTTGACTTTTTCATTAAGCTGCTAAATAGAACACAAACAGCAGGTGATAATCCTCAAGTCAAAGCAGACTTCTACGATTGAAATATTCTGCAATGTCAATATTTTTGCTCGTTCTTATCTCTTTTGCTTGGCCTCGAGTTTCAGTCGCTCATTATCCCTCGGCTGTCTGCGAAGCTGTGGGGGCGGAGCTCATGTTAGGGACATGAAATGTGTTAGTGTTTAAAGAAGAAGGTTCGGAGACAGGGCGAGACCAGGTTAGAGATCTCTTCACGTTGGCTTTTATGTACTTCTCTTGAGTGTGTCTGGGTTACATTGCTGGCAGTAGGACTGTGCCATAACTTAGGTCTGGGTGCCAGAAACTTCTGCAGTAATAGTTTTGTATTTTGTTTCATTTGAAATAAGATAACTACATGTGTATATAATTGAAACCATGTCAGTACTAGAAAAAAAAACGTTGGTAACAGTGCTTAAATTGTCCGAAACCAGCCTTAGGAGCCATTATCTCTTGTCTGAAGACATTTGGGGACAACCAATGTTTTGTCATTAGACAACAGCCAGTGGTCTGAAGATGCTGTTTCATCCAGTGTTTTATGTCTTTTGTTCTCCGTGTGTCGGTTTATGTCATTTTAACCAAAGCCCGGTGGAATACGATTGGTCAATTCTACAAACGCCAACAGAAAGCACAGCAGTTAGGACATGAAAAATCTTTATTGCACATAAATTCTGCACATTCATTAGCAGACGCCTTCTTTGAAGAAAATACAATAAATCTATATATTATGATGCATGCCAGTCTTCACAGGTAAGTTGAAGCTTCCTACAGAGGAAGCATAATGGTCTTAAAGCAAACAGGAATGTTTGCCAGGTACAGTGGTGCTTGAAAGTTGGTGTACGCTTTATAATTTTCTACATTTATGCATAAATATGACCTAAAACATCATCAGATTTTCACACAAGTCCTAAAAGTCGATAAAGAGAACCCAGTTACATAGATGAGGCAAAAATATTATAGCTGGTCTTTTACTTATTGAGGAAAATGATCCAATATTACACATTTGTGAGTGGTAAAAGTATGTGAACCTTTGCTTTCAGTCTCTGGTGCGACTCCCATGCAGCAGTAACTACAAGTAAACATTTCCAGTAACTGTTGTTCAGTCCTGCTCACTAGCTTGGAATAACTTTGGTCCATTCCTCTGGACAGAACAGCTTCAACTCTAGGATGTTGGTGGTTTCCTCACATTAACTGGTCACTTCATGTCCTTCCACAACATCTGGATTGGATTAAAGCCAGGACTTTGACTTGGCTGTTCCAAACATGAACTTTATTCTCCGTGAACTTTTTTTTTTGGTAGAACCTCTTAGGGTCATTGTCTGATGACCCACCTTCTCTTGAGATTCAGTTTATAGACAGATGTCCTGACATTTTCCTTTAGAATTCTCTGATATAATTCAGAATTCATTGTTGCCCAGATGCAGCAAAACAGGCCCAAACCATGATAGTGCCACCACCATGTTTCACAGATGGGATAAGGTTATTTTGCAGGAATGCAGTTTTCCTTTCTCCAAACAAAACACTTGTCATTTAAACTTAAAAGTTCTATTTTGGTCTCATCCATCCACAAAACATTCTTCCAATGGTCTTCTAGCTTGTCCATGTGATCTTTATCAAACTGCAGACGAGCAGCAATGAACTTTTTGGAGAGCAGCAGCTTTCTCCTTGCAACCCAGCCATGCACACCATTGTTGTTCAGTTCTCCTGATGGTGGACTCATGAACATTAACATCAGTCAATGTGAGAGAGGTCTTCAGGTGCTTTGAAGTTACTCTGGGGTTCTTTGTGACCTCGCAGACTATCACACATCTTTTTCTTATAGTGATCTTTGTTGGTCCACCACTCCTGGGCAGGGTTACAATGATCTTGAATGTCCTCCATTTGTACACAGTCTGTCTGACTGGATCGGTGGAGTCCAAACTCTTTACAGATGGTTTTGTAACCTTTTCCAGCCTGATGGGCATCAATTACTCTTTTTTCTGAGGTCCTCAGAAGACCGTGAGATTCCTGTGCTTTTAATCAAACAGGGTGTCCACTCACACCTGATCATCATCACATTGATTGAAAACACCTGACTCTAATTTCACCTTCAAATTACCGGTAACTGATAATCCTAGAGGTTCACATACTTTTACTATCATAAATATGTAATATTGGATCATTTTCCTCAATAAACCAAGTGTAATATTGTTATTTGTTTAACTGGATTCTCTTGATCTACTTTTAGGACTTATGTGAAAATCTGATGTTTTAGGTCATAGCGATGCAGAAAGATATAACATTCTAAAGACTTCACAAACACCACTGTAGCTCTGCTACTGGATCAGAATGGACAAATCATCCACCTTCTTAGAAATGAACATTTTAGTGAACCAGAATGACTTCTCATAAATCACTGTTAGCATTTTAATAGTCAACACCGTGGACAGTAGGTGTTTGCAGATGAAGCAGTTCCTTCAGGGTTGAGGTGTTGGGTGTTCACCCAAGGAAGCATTCATTCATGCTAGGACCCCTACTGGTTGTATTGCAGGACTTTTAAATTTACAGCTTAAAAAAAGGTAGTGGGGGGTGGGGGGGTGGACTTAATAAACAGTAACAGTAGTTTTGATCTTCTGTTTAGGATTGGAGTTTAAATTAAAAAAAACACAAGAGAATATTGGTACTGATCACTTTATATTCCAAAACATTGGTAGGAAAACAGAAGAGCCACGTAAAACATTATTTCTCACACAGATAAAACCATCTCCTGCATATTTCACATGGAAACAACATTTACAGTTTTGATGAGCACAGACAGACTTTTTTAGTTTCTTTTTTTTAAAAAGAAAATAAAAAGTTCAGTTATATGAAATTAATGTAACAATAAAATAAATAAAATAAAACCTGATATGATAAAATATAAAGATGTTTTTTTAAGGCAGTGATGTAGGGAGATCTGCGTTGTTAGCATTTTCTACCCATTCATCAGGACATGTCCCGTTTCAGAGCTTTTTGGGACAGTACTTCTTCTCAAACTTGGCCACATCAAACTTCCGAAGGCAGCCCTTGTAGTTCATGTAGCGGATTTTTCCAAACACAGGCCTTTCTGCCCAGCCCTGGTCATGGATGCCGCAGATAGACCACATACAGCCTGCAGGAACAAGACAGCAGGGACAGCGTGTAAACGTGACACGATAGGAATCAGCAACATGCTTCTTTAAAAACATGGAAAAGTTGAATTTCCTCACCAACAAAACCGTTGGGGTCCTGACCGTCCAGCTCATAGCGATCATTCAGGTACAGAGCGATGGACAGCGCCTCCTCTGGAGAACGAGTCCACTCCAGAATTTTTTTGGCCCAGTACATCCTCAGAAAACCATGCAGCTTGCCCTCAATGACCATCTGGTACTGATTGAAAAGAGAGGGTGACAATCACAGGATGGATGAATAATAAAAAAAATGACAATTATTAAAACAAAATGACCACCCTCGTCTTTTTCTACATTTCAAGGATCAAGTTTCTTTGTCATACACACGTGGTATATGAGGTGGAATGAAATTGTGAACACAGGGTCCCAGTTACATCCAACAAAACTATAAAATGTAAAAGAAAAACAGCAATAAGATCTAAGATATGAACTAAGAAAAATGTTAAACTGTAAGAAAAACTTTAATAAAAATACACTAGGCAGCACTAATAGCTGAACAGCAGCACGAACATGAGTCTGTGTGAGCAGATGAGGATGAATGAACACAGCAACATGAAACTGATCAGCAGCAACATGAAATAGATCAGCAGCACAGGCCTTTCT
This sequence comes from Hypsolebias longignatus, assembly GCA_031762435.1. Taxonomy (NCBI): domain Eukaryota; kingdom Metazoa; phylum Chordata; class Actinopteri; order Cyprinodontiformes; family Rivulidae; genus Hypsolebias; species Hypsolebias longignatus. Next base: position 17,808,543 of record JARVGV010000350.1, on the reverse strand, counting down.
GCCCAGCCCTGTTGCTGCAGATAGACCACATACATCTTCTCAAAGTCTTTATAGACTATTTACATCATTCACTTTCTGAAATAATAGTATTGGTTATTCATCCATATTTGCCATTATTTCATACTGCTCACAAGCTGAAAATAAACGTTACAGAATTATGTATTTAAATTACCATATTCTTGTCTTTCTTTGACTGAGGGCAATTACAATATTGTTAAAGGACTCACACATTTCTTTCGATTGAGGTCTATCAACATTTATTTAATAACCTTGAATGTTAACGTAAACACCTGTTAAAAGGTGTCCGGACCGCTCAAGCATTACTATTTATCAGAGTGTCAAATTTATCATTATTTATCAGTGTGCCAAAGAAAATAGATGATTTCTTAAGAACAAAATAAGTTCATCCAGCAGCGAAATGAACTCACCTTAGAGCCAGACTTTACAAAACGTTGCACAGGAAGCACTAAAGCTCATATTGTCAACAACAAAAAAGGTTGAATCATGTCATCTGGACTTCGTTTTTTTGTTAAAAAGAAACGTTTCGCCCCTCATCCA
>JARVGV010000350.1:17770174-17783737 GCA_031762435.1 Hypsolebias longignatus | reverse complement strand
CAAGGTTGAGAGCTTCAGATCTTTTTGTAAGATATTCCAGGAAGCAGGAGCGGAGTAGGAGAAGGCCCTTTTGCCAATCTCAGATCTCACTGACGGAACACTGCAGGTAATCATGTCGTGAGAGCGCACGGCACGCTGTAGATAATTTTGTGTTTTCTTTATTATCTTATTTCTTCATGTTGATATGTTTTTGTTGCTTAATTGTCAAGTTTCACAAAAGCATCACATCAGTCTGCCACAGAATAAGCTTTTATGGCTAAATCAGACATGTCCATCATTTACTGAATGCACTTTTATGTGCATTGTCTTTATTTATTTTTTTTTGGTCACACTGTGTTTTTTGTGTTTGTATTTTCCAATCTGGAACCAAAACAATCAAATTAAATTGACAACTAATGCAGTTCTTTATAAGTCTAATTAATTCCAGTTGTTTTTATTTATTTTTTGTAGGAGTGCTGCATGTCCATCCCCCTGTCTCAGATTATTTTCTTTGAGGAGCAGGCTGCAGGAATAGGAAAGAGGTACAGTATGTTGATTATGTGTTGTAGACAAAAAAAATTTTAGACAACATGGATGAGGTTTTGCATTTAAAGGCCCTGTCACTCTATAACATTTTTAGAGAACCTATGCTGACTTATGTAAATTTTGTCCCACACACTGGCATATGCCAAAGATGGATTAAAAAAACAAAACAAACAAACAAAAAATCCTGGAAACCTTTCTTGAATGTACTGTATACATACCACTCTGGTAACGAGTTGAACTAATATATAATTCATTACGTATCCCTAGCTTTTACAGAATTTATACAAGCTTATGTCCGCATTTTTGTCTTATGAAGAGCTTATGAGCAACGTTATTGTAGCTTGTGCTGAACTTATGCAGAGCATGTTAGAGCACGCCATGATGAGTGTGGCTGTCACACAGTGACATACAGCATCAGTGTATAAAAACAGACAAACACAGCAGTACTGAATACTTCATTTACCATTTGCGCATAAGGTCAACAATCCAGGCACATTGGAATTCTTGTGCAGAGCTCTTTCAGATTCATAGTCAAAAATAATAAAATTAAAAAAGAATAAAGTAGATTAAATCTACAGGTGGTTATATCTGCATCTTCCCATGTCACATGACAAGTTGGATGGAGTAAGGTTATTATTGCACCTGTTCAGTAGTGTGGTTTTGCCATCACTCTATCTGTGGCAGGAAAAAATAAAAACCTTGTATGATGATGGTTGATGACACTGTCCACTTTACTGTGTTTCAAGTTACTGTATATGAACATTTTTTTTTGTGTCTGAGCAGAGAGTGAGATGGATGGAGTGAGTCCTTGATGAGTCCAGCTGCTCTTTTTTGACAGCGCTGTACATGGAGTCTATGAAATTAAGTTTTGTCTCTATGATCCGCTCTGTAGTTTTTATTACTTTTTGCAGTGCCTTCCTTTCTACTCGTGTGGTGTTCCTATACAGACAGTGATGTCTGCAGTCAAACCAGCTATCCTGAGCAGCCTAATGAAGTAAAGCCTTTGCTGGGCTTTTTTCACAGCGGCTGTGGTGTTGCAAGACCAGCTCAGGTCTGATGTAACCTGCAGTCCCAGGAATACAGTATGACTGTCAGCCCTCCCTACCTCAGTCCTTTTAATGATGAGAGGCTGTAAAGATTAAGGTTATTTCTGAAGTTCAGTATGATTGCTTTGGTCTTTATATTAGGATGAGGTTGTTTTTTTATCCATAGGTAATAATGTTACCTACTAAGGTCCTGTACCCTGACTCGTCTCGCCCCTTGATGAGCCCCAATATAGTGGTGTCATCAACATATTTAATAATGATGGTGTTATGCTGGGTGGAGACACAGTCATTGGTGTACAGGATAAATAGTTTGGGGTTGATGCAACAGTCCTGTAGGGATCCTGTGCTGACTGTAAGCTCAGCCAACACCTGTCCTCTCATTCTCAGCATCTGTGGTCTGTCAGGAGACAGTTACAGGTGGGAGTCAGGACGATGAGGTCTGTTAACTTCTCTATCAGTTTGCCCGGACAGATAGTATTGAAAGCCGAACTGTGGTCCAGGAAGAACATCCTGGCATACGTTCTGCTGCTTTCCAGATGTTACAGAATATGGTGTAGGGCTATTGCTGCTGCATCATCCACTGATGGATTATAGGGCAATAGGCAAACTTGAGAGGATCAACAGTATCCGGGATTCTGCGGTCGATGTGCCGAAGAACCAAGTTTTCTAGAAACACGTTGATGTAAGTTATATAAGTTAGGTGTAAGTTTTGAATAAGCTAGTTGCTGATAAGTTTGGCATAAGCTACAGGAATGCAACAGTGAGAGTTCTCTCAAGTTCACGAACGTCAGAAACCAGCTGGCCAATTGTGAAGCATACTTATAACCCATGAGGAATTGACATCTAACACATCTTTAACTTATATTAGACTATTCTACAACTTATATTGACCTATTAAACATTTAGCTGATGACTCTAGATCTTACTGGAAGTGTTTGCAATTTACAGCCAGCATTTCTGTCAGCATTTAGAGGTTCACTTATATATAAAGTAGTAGGTAGGTGATGAGTATGCTTCTATGATGGGAGCCGGATCTTGACAATCTGTTTGTTTCATAGAACTGTTCAACAGAGCTGCACCACAGCGGTGTCATTGCACACAATGTGCTTCATTAGAAGTGGGGAATCCTCCTCTCCTGAGCTGCTGCACCCCTCCCCTTTGCCTGTTCTCCATCTCAGTGAAAAAGCGAACGAGTGTTTTTCTTTGTGTCTGAGGCGGAACGCATGAATAAGTTTTGTATCTGCTACACCAGCTGGTTTCCACTGTTTGTGAACTTATGAGTACCTTACATATAACATGTGTGAACTTACACTAAACTTACCTGTTCCATACCTGGAACTTATGCCGAGCTTATGAGCAACATGTCGATAAACTTTGAAAATTTTGTGCCTGTAAATTATCATTAACTTGTAATTATACGGTATATCAGTATGCTTGAAGCTTATCCAAAATTACATCTAACTCACGTGACTTACACCAACATGTTTGACTTTTTTTTTCATACGTCAGCATTAATTCTCTAAAACATCTGTATGAATGGGCAATGAGCAGCATTTAGATTTTTAAAACTTGCAATAAGGATTCAGTGGCAAAAGTGTTGAGAAGCTGTTTAAAAATGAGCATTTCAGTAATGCTGATTGTTCAGCTGCCATCACTAGTAGTTATCTGAAAGTTCAAACTTTGATCGTCTCATAAATAGTAGTTTGAGCATGATAATGGAGGGATAGACTCCAGATGGTGGAATGTGTTTAAACATTTGAAGAAAAGCAAACCGAGGGTCCTTGGTCAATTTTGCTTTTTTCATTTAATTAAATAACTGCTTTTGAAGTTGGTGCTAATGTTTACAAAAAAATATTTTCACAAAATTAAAACCAAATTTCTGGTATTTCTTACTCTGAAGTGCAAAAATAGTTGTCCATCTGCATCCTTCTGCTGCCAATAAGGAGCCCGGTCCCTTACAGAACAGCAAGTTCTCCTACATCAAGCTTTCTTTTAAAGAACACGGGCAAATTGAGGTAATCAAATATCTCAAAGCTGGAACTCTTTTCTTTTTATCTTTACTTCCTCTTTACTTTAGCTTTCCTTTATTTGGTTTTACATTCTTCATTACCTGGAACAGATACAGTGCTTTTCATTACAGTTTTACAGGAGACTAACAGAGGAGATGACGCAGAGAAGATGGGAGAATATACCAGTTTCACAACCCATTTCCAGTGGAGCTGGGTCTCAGGTAAGACAATGATCAAAAAACTTTCGTCATTTCACCGTTATCACTTTTTTTTTTTTACAGATTACAGAAGGTAAAATGGGATTGCTTTAGCATCAAATCGTACACCTGAATATCTAAACAGCAATTCAGTTCAGCACCAAATCACAACAGAAGTCATCTCAGGGCACTGAACAGAAACATTCACATACATACAAAAGCCAATTAGTAAAAGTTGTCTTTCTATGGAAGCCAGCAGACTCATTGAATCTTCACTTCATCACAGTCTCCCATCCTGCGTAAGCACGAAGGCAACAGTGGAAAGGAAAAACCCCGTTTTAACAGGAAGAAACCTCCAGCAGAACCAGGCTCAGGACGAGCGGCCATCTGCTTCGACTGGCTGGGTTTGAGAGGAACAGGAAGGAGAAACGAACAAAGTCAAACACAGAATAGCAGGTCCAGGTGTAGGTGCAGGTGTACCTGAAAGACAAAAACACATGTTAAGGATAGAAAAAATAATTACAAATACAAAACAGGTAGAGTAGAGAAAGTAAAGATGGCAGCAGATCAAAGAAATGTGGCCATTTTGTCCTCCAGCAGTCTAAACTTATAGCATCATAACTAAGGGATAGGTCAGGAAACCCAAGCCAACCATAACTATAGGATTTATCAAAAAGGAAAGTCTTAAGCCCAGTCTTAAACTGGAGAGGAGAGGAGCCTGATAACTAAAAGACCTTCCTCTCATTCTGCTTTTGGAAACTCCAGGAACCACAAGTAAACCTGCAGTCTGAGAACAAAGTGCTCTGGAACAATAAGATCTATAATATAAGATGGAGCTAGTCTGTTGAGGGCTTTGTAGGTTAGAAGTAAGATTATAAATTCAATTCTGGATTTGACAGGGAGCCAATGGAGAGAAGCTGAAACTGGAGAGATATGATCTCTACCACCAACTCATTAAAACTCTGGCAGCAGCATTTTGGATTAACTAAAGACTTCTTATGTTTTGTGCCAACTTTTCATTTGCTTGCAGTTTAAGATTTATTCCACTAGATGGCAGTGTTTTTCTGTATTTTAGGCTCGTTCAAATTACAGTACCGGTACAGTTGTTGCTTTGAGCAGCTAAATCATTTTTGCTTTGTCTGGAAAAATAGTGTCTTTATTTCTATCGGTTTCTTCATCTCCAATATGTAATTTGTCTCAAAATGAATAAGTAAATAAAAATAAAACTTTTAATCTAGCTTAAAACACTTCAAAATTCAAATGTATGTCTATAAATCTTCTAACTACCTGGAGTTTTGGTTTTTGTTGTTTAAATGAAGTATTTTGCAAGTTTTTATTTTATTTTTAAAATTTTGAGTTTAGCTATCATTTTCTTTCCTGAACGGCCGTGCAGGCAGGAAGGACACGCGCTGTGGGAATTGTCGGCATTGAAAGGAAGATAGAGGAGAAGCGAAAAGAAACTGACAAGAACATTTCTGAGGTAAATTCTCCACTGCAGAGGAAATTTCACAAGTTTAATCGTGTAACAACACAACACTACGTTAAATGTGGTTCAACACATTTTTATGAGCGTTTTTATTTCCTTCGTGTTTTATTCTGTTAGAAATAAAATGCATGAACATAAAAAAGATTCTAAAATAATTCTTGCCAATACAGTATTGATGTTTGCTTTGAGTCTAGTTTGCAGCTTAATCCAAGTACAAAATAAGACTTCTCATGCAGTTATGAAAAAGTTTTCCACACTCTCCAGACATTTTTTTTGAACTGATAAAACCTCCAGGATGGGAAGCAAAACGTCTTCAGCTGTAGAACAGAAGTCCAATTTGGTTTTCCAACCCTTTTTTAAAGTTATTTACCATGTTCTGAAATCCTGAGAATCTTCAGTGTATTGCAACACCAACATGCCACATGTTGGTAGTGGGGTCTGTGTAATGGAATTAAAAGAATGATCTTGAACTAAAACTTTGTTTTCCTAACTGTGAACATTTCTGAGCACCTGTATTGTTTTCAGGCCTTTGAGGACCTCAGTAAGCTGATGATGAAGGTAAAGGATGTTTTTGCTGGAATCTATAACATTTCATCCTATGTGTTTGAAGTTACAAGTTACATTTTGTCAACTGAAAGTTATACTACATGATTGCTTACACTTTTGTAGTATTAAATACACTTACCTCATACACATGTTGCTAAACGATTGTCTTCCTGACAGGCCAAAGAGATGGTGGAGCTGTCCAGATCCATCGCCACCAAGATCAAAGATAAGCAGGGAGACATAACAGAGGATGAGGTATCTCCAAGCTGGAGTTGTTACTCCTAAAAGTCTTTGTGTGCACATGATGCCTTTTAGTGCATTCTTTATCCTTTAATGCACACAAAGTAGAATTATACTTTTTAAATCTGAAATTATATTGTTTTATAGACAATACGGTTTAAGTCCTACCTCTTGAGCATGGGTATTGCTAATCCCGTTACCAGGGAAACCCACGGATCAGGCACACATTATCACATGCAGCTGGCCAAGCAGTTAGGAGACATGCTGCAGGCTCCTCTAGAGGTGTGTGTGTCAATCGTGCTACATCCAAAAAGATTCAAATAAATTGTAGTACTTTTTTTGTACGTAATATATTTTTCTTCTCATACGTTCTTCCTGCTGCTCCCCCCCTCAGGAGCGTGGAGGGATGATGGCTCTTACAGAGGTTTACTGTCTGGTCAACCGTGCGAGAGGAATGGAGGTGATGCTCACGTGACAAACCCATTCACCAAACCTGTCACAGTTGATTAGCATGTCTGCATGTTGAGTCCAGCTGATTCTGCTGCACATCTCATCAGTTTGGTCATGTATTTAGTCTTTTTTTTTTTTCATTTCTTGTAGCTTCTATCTCCAGAAGATTTGTTAAATGCCTGCAAAATGTTTGAGTCCTTGAAGCTCCCACTGAGGTGAGTATGACCTGATTTTCTCGCACACTTTAAATGATCTGTGTGTGATCACAAGGCAGGCTGTGTGTTTGTTGTAATGGACGAGGCTGTTGCTGGCTTGCAGAGAGAGGCCAGGCTCTTCCTGCCTGACTTCCTGTTGTGGGAAAGGGTGTCCAGGCTTCTGCAGCTGTCATTTCCTGTTAACTTCCTGTTACCCAGGGCTTTAGAAAAACACTGGCCTGTTTCCCTGTCGCTCTGCAACACTGTCTGGTCCTAATGCATTTAAACATTTTAGCTAAATGAAGCTGGAACTATATTTGTAATTACTATTAAATATGCACTATACATGTACTCATTACATAGTAATTTGCCAACAGTAGCAGCTAGCTGTAGCACGTCTAGTGCAGCCTGCTGCAGGATATGATTTTTTTTAATCCAATCAGATTCTGTATGAGTCATTCTCAGATTTTAGACTCGGAAAGCAATGACTTGTTTTTGTCTCTCCTGGAGGCTGCGAGTGTTTGACAGCGGTGTAATGGTGGTCCAGCTGCAGTCTCACAGTGAAGAGGAAATGATAGCCTCTGCTTTGGATAGTGTAAGTTTGAATCCTTACTAATGTACAACACCTATCTAAACGAAAAGGGCAGCGCCTCCCACAAGGCCACAGCCTCAGACACCTCCGTCTCCCCCATGTCTGTTTGTTTGTGTTTTACTTGGATGGGCTGTACTGAAATTAAATTTTGTTGTGCTTTGCTGCAATAATAAAGTTGATTCTGATTCTCTTCCATCACCTTTTAATTTTTTTTTCTTTCTCGTTCTCAGGTGACAGAAAAGGGCTCTCTGACAGCAGAGGAGTTTGCAAAGCTTCTCGGTCTCTCTGTTCTTCTTTCTAAAGAACGGTACGCTAACGTAACATGCTCATAATTTGTCTATTGTGCTGAAGAACTGTTAAAACGATTCAAACGTCGAGTTGCTCGTTTCTCATGGTTTTGCTTTTTCTTGTCATCTATTTATTTTTTTCGTTTTCAGGTTAATGCTAGCTGAGAAGATGGGCCACCTGTGCAGGGATGACTCAGTTGAGGGTCTGAGATTCTATGCAAACCTTTTTTGATTTGTTTACTTAATTGTTTGAATATAACACTTGGCTGTAGCACTTTTGCAGTTAGAGACTGCATTAAAACAATCATTAAAGATGTGCACCATGGTTCAGTGTCAATGTTGGTCATTATGTGTGTCATTCTGCTAAATATACTGTATATGATCCTCATTCTTATATTTATGTAGTTCTTTTGTAGTGCATTCTGTTACAAAACACTCCCAGTCAAAGTGATGTTCTGCATTAAACAGTCTAAATGGTCCTCCTGTCCTCTTTTTGAACAAATCTACATGTTTTATGAACTTTGCTGCTTCAGTTGAAGTATTTTGTTTGTCCTTCTGTCTTGTCCATCTAATTCAGACAGTTTTGTTGGAATATCTAAAGAAAAGATAATAAATCTGATTAAGTCTACAATTGATCAGGTTAAATGTATTACCTGGCAACATGTCTATTTTAACATATACAGTACTGTATTCTGTAAAAAGCCTAACTGCAGAAAAAGTTTTTAAAAGTTTGTAAAGCTGATTAGATCCATCCCCCTGCTGTGTGGTTCTGTTATTGATAATAGATTAATGCGGCTGGTTCAGGAAATGTTGAGGACTGAGCTGAAGCAGGTCATGTTATCTTGAAGAGGGATTCATGTATGATTCTACAGAATTTATCATTTTAATTTGAAATCATCTGGTACACCTTTGTGCTGTTTACCTCAGTTCACCTAATGAACTTGCATGCCGAATATTAAATGAATATACTGTAGTTTCATATGTACAATATCTGTGCTTAATTGTGAAGGCATTAAGAGTCAAGGGCATTCTGGTAAAGGTTTATGGATGTTTGTCCCGTTACATTAATGTGTGTGAGTTAGAGAGTTGTTTTTTTCCTCTCAGAGAGAAACCTGCAGACACACCTGATAACTCCAAGGACGTCTCTTGAGTCTGTAAGCTGGAAAGCCGAGGTCGTCTTGACCTTGCTTCTTATAAGCGTGTGTTATAAAAACACTTCCTGCCTCACTGTCCGCTGCAGACATTCATGACCGGGAACCAAGCATGTAACTTCACCTGTTGTGAACTCTGTCCTTGCAAGTAAAAGGCCGGTTAGAAATCTCCCCTTGTCCTCAAAGAGTGGCTTATTTGAGTAAGTAAATGATGAAAGGATGTTTATTTATCCAACATTTAGTATGATTGCCAAATAAAAGTTGCAATTGTAAATTCCACTGTTGCATTATACCCATTATTCTTTGTAATAACAACTTAGTATCTTTGTCTTCTTTTGGCTTTCCCCACTTAAGTGGTCGTCACAGAGTCATCCTCCATCTCACTGTCCTCACTCCAACTACCTCCATGTCCTCTAACTGCATCCATTCATCTTCTCTTTGTCTTTTTCCTGGCAGCTGCATTTCTAACACCTTTCTACCAATATACCCACTGTCCCTCCTCTGGACATGTCCAAACCATCTCAGTCTGGCCTTATCTCCCAGTTGTTAAACCTGTGCTGTACCTCTGATGATCTCATTCCTGATCTTATCCATCCTTGTCAGACATAAGGAGAACCTCAACATCTTAATTTCTGCCACTTCCAGTTCTTTGTCCTGTCTTTTTGTCAACGCCACTGTCTCCAGACCATACAACATAGCTGGTCTCACTAGTCTTAACCAGTTCATTTGACCTTCGCTGTCACTTTTTGGTCACAAATCACTCCTGAAACTTTTCTCCATCTACTCCATCCTGGACTCTCTTTTTCACTTCTTCACCACACTCCCCATTTTCCTGGACCGTGTACGTGGACCATAAGTACTTGAAGTCCTGCACCTTTGTGACTGCTCCTTGTTTCACTGTTCCACCTCCCTCTTGAAGGTAACAGTTTTTAGAATTCACATTATTAATTACTGAGGATTTTTCAATTTGGCTGATAGATACAATCCAACTTTAAAGAACTACTTTCAAATGAATGTCTTCATTTTTGTTTGTGAACGATAAACCCCAATTTTTTTTTTTATTTTTTTTTTTTTAAACATCAAAATGTAAATGTTTGCTTTAATTTAAAGTTGTCTTATGTATCCACTGGTGCGTGTTCATATTAAAAGAGGCCAGCTGGATGAATTTTAAATGCTATTTCAAAATTAAAAAAAACAAACAAACCTGAGCTGCGCGCGCAGCCTTCTTTTGACTGCCTCGCGCTGATTGTCGGCGATTTGTGTGATGTGTTTATTTGAAGAAAATGTTTGGCTCGCTCATGGAAATGATATTTTTTTCTGCAGCTGCCGTGTTCGACGAAGTAGAAAGAAATGATTCGTGAGATAAGACGTGTAAGTACAATATTGTTAAATACAACCGCAGGTGTAAACAGTACGTGACTTCTACTAATTCCTGCTGCTAAAAATATTTGGCTAGTGCTGCTAGAAAGTATTACTGGAGTCACTTTACTACCACATTAGTGTTTCTTAACAAAATCTATAAGCCGATATAGTTGCATTTAAATGGGTACTCGTTAAAAAAAAAAACAAGCTATTTTCCAATTGGTTGAGATTTTATTGATCAGTGCTGTTTACTCTTTTAACATTGAACATATTATCTGATGCCAGCTGAGTCCTAATCAACATACTGTATAATCAATTTATTTTGTTGATGAAACTGACTTAAATATTTCTGCAGGTTTTTTTTTTTTTTTAATTTTTTTTTTTTAATTTTTTTTTTTTTTTTTTTTTTTTTTTTTTGGTATGTGAAAACATTTTATACATGTGAGATAATTTTGGGGTTTTTTGTCTTAACAAAAGCATCAACCATAAAAAAAAGTACTGAAAATGTCCAATATAAACATATACACACTTTTACACTAATGGAGCTCTGACTGTATGAGAAAAGTGTTTGCATGAGTTTTTATTATACAGTATTTTAAATATAGACTCAGCCTTCATGATAAATAAAAATACATTGTTTCATGCATGTAGAGTAAATTATTTATATAGTGCCAAGTCACAACAGAAGTCAGCTCAGGGCACTGAACAGAAACATTCATATACTGTACATTTTTTTATCTAAGGAGCATTTAAAAACTCATTTAGAGCCTCCTGACTTGAAAATTCTTGCTTTATTTTATTTATTTATTGTGAAAACAGGTCTTCTTGAAAATCTACAAGAAAAAAATTATGCAGCCAGCAAAATACAAATTAGTTTCTTTGTTGTGAACAAAGTCCTTCAGAGGAATGTCGACTGTGTGATGACGGCAACTCCTTGAACCCATTGTGAGGATGGAAGGAAGAGGAGGACCTCTGTTTACTGTTTCATAAAGTCCTGTTCTTCATTTCTCAGAAGGAAGCACACACTTTACCCTTTTTTTTGTTCTGATTGCTGCTTTTATACTTTTTTTTTTTTTTTTTTTTTTTTTGCTGTTTTCTGATTTATAGAGGTGAAGGATGTTGAGATAAGACGGTCATGTGGTGTCAAGAAAAGAAGAGGCACACACATGGGAATGCCACAGGTGGCTTCACTGCTGTCCTTTCTGCTGCTTGTAGGATACGGTGAGAAGATTGTTTTTAAAAAGTTCATATCGATTCATGTTTCATAAAAATCTAACACAGGAGGCATAAATATAACTATACAACACAAGTTCATAGTTCCTAAATTAATATCTTAGACTAATTTTGTTAGATATTCTTGATGCTTAATTATGTCAAAATCTAAATTACATTTCTCTAACAGACTCAACTTAAAAACAAAAGCGTCTGATTTGTTTCTGCTTTTTTTATATCGTTCAGACATCTGACAACTTTATATACGGTACCTACATTAAAAGACATGTAATTTTCTGCAAATTAATTAAAAAAGTGGTAATTGAGGACAAGATCAGACCGAGATTCCTTTTAGACTTTTGTTGTTTTGTTTTTTAGCTTTTGCAGGGCTCAGTATCTGGCCCTCTTTTCATGTCGCCCTCAGCAATGGCCATGTGCTTGTGGACTTCAACACCAACTCCAATACCAGCACCATCAGCAACATAACCCTCTCTATGGTCAACATGGAAACCAACACCACCGCTCTAACCAGGACTCTTCCCAGCAGCCAACTGGTTGGAAGGGTGGAGGTCGATTGTTCCTGCTTCCTGTATGCAGGAACTTTCCGGTTCCTGATGAGGCAGACTAGCATCGCAGCTGTTTCTCATGCTAACAGAACAGAAAGCACTGGCACACAGAGCTCGACCTGGTGGTGGAGTTCTGAGCTACAGGTGCAGTGGCCCACCTTTCATATTGCTGTGGAGAGAGCAGGAAACCACTCGCAGTCTTTTCAGGCAAGATAAACAAGATCATTTGTTTTACTTTACACATCAGTTTGATTTTATTGTACTGTAACACAATATAAAAAATTGTGTTATTCTCTCTTCAGGTTGGGATATCCACAAATGAGCATTTTCGGGCTTGCTCCAGCGGCATTGACGCTGCCCTCTTCTTAGAAGTGAGCTACATGGAGTCCAGCCAGAAAGGGAGGAACACCACCGACAAGATTCGAGCTCGCACAAGAAAAGCAATCAAACCCCTCCGTTCCCAGAGCGTTCAGCTGCCCTGCACGTTCCCATTTACCGAGAAGGACTTTATCGAAGTGGCTTTGAAGTCGCCACATACAGCTCAAGAAGTGAAGAGCTCTGGACCGCTCTACCTGTCACGCATTTTCTCCTATAAACTGCTGGTGGAAAACGCCCACGCTTACAAGCGTGGCTGTGAGGGAACAGTGACTGTGAAAATAATGTCGCCACCGTGCGCTTACATCAGCGGTAAAGTGTTGCTGTACAGCGATGCAAGTGTTGGAAGAGGCGGTGCTGCCTCTGCAGTGATGGAGTTTGGACCAGAGGAACCTTCTTATCCTCCTTTGGCCGTCAACTGGTTGACTCAAGGACAGAATGAGACTGAATTCAACTGCTCTTTGTTTTACCCAGGGAAAAACAAGTACTGCTTTCATTTTGTTTTCAACCTCAGCCATTCCTCCAGCTCGTCACAGACGTGTCTGGTTGTCTACAGGAGTGCAGGTGAGATCTAACAGCTGGATGCGCTCATTTTTTGCAGCTGTACACACTTTAGCAGAGCTTTACTTCTCTTTGTAGCTCAGTGTTGTCAGTATGAGAGAAGGAGTTGCTGCTTAGGAAATAAAAACTCAGCTATAAGATATTTTTTTACCTGCTTAGAAATTTTTATATATATATACAGTATATGAATGATATATTTTTTTCTTGTTTGCATTTTTAATTAATGGCTGTTTAATGATTATTTGCGCTGTTGTGTCCAAAAATGGTGGCACAGTGGCGCAGTTGGTAGAGCTGCTGCCTCTCAGTGAGACGGTCGCCGGTTCAAATTCCGGCTGCGGGCTTTTCTGGGTGAAGTTTGCATGTTCTCTCCGTGCATGCGTGGGTTTTCTCAGAGTACTCCAGTTTCCTCCCACACAACAAAAACATGCATGTTAGGCTGATTGGTAACTAAATTGTCCCTAGCTGTAAGTGTGAGAGTGAATGGTTGTTTGTCTCAATGTGTCCCCACGATGGACTTGTAACCTGTCCAGGGTGTCCCCCATCTCTCGCACAGTGACTGCTGAGTATGAGCACCAGTGACCCCCCGTGACCCAAAAAGGAAAAAGCAGGTAAAGATCAGAGAAAGGTAGATTTTTAAGGGGTTGACACAGCGAACTAGTCGCAAGAAGACTTGGCAATTCTTTTTCTTTTTTACACCGGATGTCCTTCCTGACACAACCACAGACCACCGAGCTACCACAGCCCTCTGTGTGGAGCAGAGAGCT
>JARVGV010000350.1:17752274-17764034 GCA_031762435.1 Hypsolebias longignatus | reverse complement strand
GCAACAGCTCTACCAACTGTTCCACCGTTCTGCCCATAATAATTGTCATATTATAAAATAAAACATTTAAATAGTTAAAACCATTTTGCAGTAAGTCAAATTACTGAAGAAAAAGTTCAAACTGTACTTGTGAAACCATAAATAATTATTAATTAGGACCTAAAATATATACTATGTTGATTCTTGTTGAATTTATCATCTACTGAAAGAGAATAGTAAAAACCACAAAAGATTTATTGTTACATCCAGATAGTTTATGTTTAAAGGTTTATTTGCATGTTCTTGCAAATCCTCCATTTGTAGCAACGTCCAGTATTGAAAAATGTAGTTTAACTGAAGCTTGAAGAGATTTCACCTAAATAATAGTTATGAACAATCATAATAATGTTGCCTTAGGCTATGCCATCAGTAATATTATACTCTGTTCAAACAATGCAAAACCATATTTACTTTTATTCATATAAACTACCGTACGACATGCAAGAACCATAAAAATGTGGTCATCTTATGTTTAAAACTTACAAGAAAACATGCAAACAGTAAAGCTAATTTTGTTATATCTTATCTTTGTTATTGTTTTTCCACTTCACCGGTTATGGACAAGCATAGTCTTTACTCCCATCATGCCTCTGAGCAAGGCGCGTAATGTTGCCATGGAAACAGGTGGTTAGCTGTGAACAATGCTGGAGGCAGATTTTTCCATCTTTACTTTTTGCATCGTAAAATATCCAGTTGAAATGACTATTAGTGCCTTTTAGCACAGAGACGAACATTTACTATGTGTGCACGTGCAAGTTTTACCCAGTTAATGATTCTAGAATATGAGAAGCATCAAAGTGCCAACTTTGAGCCTGATGGTAAAATATCTGGTATGATCATTGTCAACAGAAAAAATATTAAATTAATAAATCACTTTGAAAATCAATCAAGCTGAAAAAACAATCAGAGCATTTTGTTTCTTTCATGATGTTATTAACATCATAAAACATTTTCTTTTTCAACAGTAAAACCAAATCCACCATTCAACCTGTCACACGTTCAGACCATTGAGGCAGAACTGATCCTCAGCTGGGAAGATCCTTTAGACGTTGGTGCTGATCCACTGAGATATGAAGTGCGATATTCCTCCAACACCACTCACTCGGACTGGCTGGTGAGTGCTCAACTGTTAGAAATCATGAGGTGCTTGTACGTTAGCGTTAACTTTTGTCCTCTGTCTCCAGGTGGAGTCTGTGGTTGAAGAAACCAGATTTTCTCTGGTTCTCAAGCCCAACCTTGACTACACCGTCCAGGCCCGTTGTGCCAGCCTTGATGAGCCTCCATTGTGGAGCGGGTGGAGCGAGCCTTACCACATCTTCCTGGACAGTAAGAACACGTTTCTTTCTTTTATGGTAAATAATAACACAAGGTAACCGTCTTCTTAGTACCAACTTTAGCTCATCTTTAAAGCCAATAATTTGAATTAATGTGTATGATCATGTGACTATTGGTAGCAGGAACCTGATATTTATAAAACAGGAACTGAATCACAGCTCCTTGCATGCCAGGAACATGCCCTATATTTCAGGTAAAGTGGTAGGCAGGAGGGAGAACAGAGACAACAATTCTCAGGACACTTCATGACCTAAGTTTGATTTAGGGCTCTGGTTTTTCTGTCACAGCCTGTCATTAGCAGGAAGTAGACTCTACTAACAGACCCATGCCACTGAAAGGGACAGAACCTGCAGCAAGGACTGTAAATGTTTCAAGTCCAGCGGCCGCCTGCTGCAGCACCATCCACTGGGACACAGTAACCATCCAGATAAACAACGTTCACTTGCTTTTCTGATGCTTTTTGCCAATCCCTGGCACGATGGACACCCAGCTTTAAAAGCATTCTTCTAATCAAGGTGCCTGTCTTCAATAATAAAGATTTTAAAAAGAACTTGCGATCTGTTGTGCTCAGAGTATTGAGGTGACTTTTGGCTACTATCACTACATGTTTGAGCTTAATATCTTTAAATTCACTGAGTTATAGGAAGTTTTGGGTTTCCCAACGCCAATTTTGTGTAATTTGGATTGATTTTGAAAGATAAGTTGCAGATGTTTATCCTACACTGTGCATACATTGTTACTTTCTGAGAGCTTCACTAAAATACATCTGGTAGTTCATGAAATATTTTGCTAACAGACAAACTGCACAGAATTGGTGACATATTTGGAAGCCTTCATTAAAAAAGTTTTTTTTTTTTTTTTTTTTGCCAGTTTAGATGGCTTGAAATAAAAATAGATTGGCTGCATGCAGATAAGTTGTTCCTTTTTATTATTATTCGTTATTTATAGCCATTTGTTGTTTTTTGTGTATCATATTTTGTTATGCTCTTTAAGTAAAAGTCATTTTGAGATTTAAATTGTATCTTAGATGAGTGCTCTGGTGAGACAGCATCAGCAAAATCAGCACTGTACATACAGTAGTCATCTTGGATTTTAATGTGGCAACCCAATTTTCAGTAGGGACTTTCTCACACATAGATGCAGCCACACACCAAAAAGGAAGTCAGTACCTCACTTATTTTTCAAGTTATCTAGTTCACAAGATGAACAAGCATACAGGTGCTGGTCATAGAATTAAAATATCGAGAAAAGTTGATTTATTTAATTAATTAAGTCAAAAAGTGAAACTTGTATATACTATTCACAGACTGATATTTCAAATAATTATTTATTTTAATGTTGATGATTATAACTGACACTAATGAAAACCCCAAATGCTGTATCTCAGAAAATTAGAATACAGTATTATGAAAAGGTTCAATATTGAAGACACCTGGTGCCACACTCCAATCAGCTAATTAACTCAAAACACTTGCAAAGGCCTTTAAATGGTGTTTAAGACTAGTTTTGTTGGCTACACAATCATGGGGAAGACTGCTGAGTTGACAGTTGTCCAAAACATGACCATTGACACCTTGTACAAGGAGGGCAAGACACAACAGGTCATTGCTAAAGAGGCTGGCTGGTCACAGAGCTGTGTCAAAACACATTAGTAGAGAGGAGAAGAGAAGGAAAAGATGGGGTGGGAAAAAAGTGTACAAGCAATGGGATAACTGCACCCCAGAGAAGATTGTGAAACAAAACCCATTCCAAAATGTGGAGGAGATTCACAGAGTGGACTGCAGCTGGAGTCAGTGCTTCAAAAACCACCATGCACAGAAGTATGCAAGACATGAGTTTCAGCTGTCACATTCCTTGTGTCAAGCCACTCTTGAACAAGCGACGGCGTCAGAAGCGTCTCGCCTGGGACTGCTGCTGGTCCAAAGTTATATTCTCTGATGAAAGTAAATTTTACATTTCCTTTGGAAATCAAGGTCCCAGAGTCTGGAGGAAGAGAGGAGAGGTACAGAATCCATGTGAGGTCCAGTGTCAAGTTTCCACAGTCAGAATTGGTTTGGGGTGCTATGTCATCTGCTGGTGTTGGTCCACTGTGTTTTCTGAGGTCTAAGGTCAATGCAGCCGTCTACCATGAAGTTTCAGAGCACAGATACAGATTTAATTTTCCAGCAGAACTTGGCACCTGCACACAGTGCAAAAGCTACCAGTACCTGGATCATGGTATCCCTGTTCTTAATTGGCCAGAAAACTCGCTTGACCTTTACCCCATAGAAAATCTATAGATTATTGTGAAGTGGAAGATGTGATACACCAGACCCAACAATTCAGAAGAGCTGAAGGTCACTATCAGAGCAACCTGGGCTCTCATAACACCTGAGCAGAGCCACAGACTGATCGACTACATGCCACACCACAGTGATGCAGTAATCCAGGCAAAAGGAGCAACAACTAAGTATTGATGCTGTACATTCTCATACTTTTCATGTTTATACTTTTCATGTTCATAATTTTCATGTTCATACTTTACAGTTGACCAACATTTCTAAAAATCCTTTTTTTTTAAATTGGCCTTAAGTACCGGTAATATTCAGAGATAATGAATTTGGGGTTTTCATTCATTGTCAGTTATTATCATCAACATTAAAATAAATAAGCATTTGAAATAGTCTGTGTGTAATGAGTGAATATAATACTGTATACAAGTTTCATTTTTTTAACGGAATTACTGAAGTACAGATTAAAACTTATCCAGTTTTTCCTGCTAAGGGTAGTTTGACAAGCTGTTGAATCATGGGTTGTAATTTTGTGCATGCAACTCCTTTTTTTGTCTTAAATAAATAATGACGTGGTGTAAAATGTCATGTTCCGTTGCTCTTCTGAGGTCATATTTATCCAATTTTAGGACCCGATGAGAACCAGATGATTTTTTTAAAATCATGCACTGATGAAAAAGTCATAACTGAAAGAGGTGTTTGTAATCGTTACTGTAAAACTGATTAAAATTGTTTACCAAAACACAAACTATTATAGTTAACATGCAGGTTTGACAACAAAGTAAACCAGTTTAAGGTGCACAAAACACTGATGGATGATAAAAAGTCACTGTAAGAAGCGCACAAAGTTAACTCTTTGCACTAAGATGATAAATTCATGCTCTCGGTCACACTGATAACAGAAAAGCACAGTGAGTCATATACAGCGGTTAATATTTTTGACTAACTGCAGCCAAGAGGTGAAGTCCATCAGCCATGTGATATAAGACCATCACATATTTTTGTTAACATATTTACATCAGAAAGCGTTGATGAATTGCTTCAGTGAATACATCGCTCACTTTAACGAGATTAAAAGAATACAGTTCTTCGAATAAATTAGACCTCAAACGTAACGCAGTGCTCAGCAGTTTATGTAACAAGGCCTTTTCATGGTGGTTCACTAATTCAACATGTACAATAAAAATACCTAGAAGGTTTTTTTGTTTTAACGTTCATACCAGACCTCAGGAGCAGCGAGGCGAGAAAGATTTGACTATGCTGACTGTGAATGTTATTGGAGCAGAGTTATGACCGTTCTGTTAGTATTAGGCCGCCTCTTTATCTTCCTTTCAGTAGAGGTTTCTGCCTTTTTTTAAATTTCCTGTTGGCTTACTGCTGCATGCTGTAAAAAAAATCTATAAAATATTAAAAATCCAACATCTATTTTATTTTTATTTTTTATATGGTTTAAATTAAATAAGTTATCCTTGAATCTAGAAAAAAACTAATTATATGATTTTTAGTAAGAAACAGATAATGATGTTCATTTTAGTATTGATGGTTCTAAGATATGTAATGGAAGGGAAGTTTTTGGGTGTAATTATTGATGATAGGTTGTCATGGAAACAACACATACATTTTGTAAAAATTAAAATAGCTAGGGCTATTGCAGTGCTGTATAGATTTAAAGATCTATTAGATGAAAAAGCAATGTATTTGTTGTACAATACAATAATAATCCCACATTTAATTTATTGTGTTGAGATTTGGGGAACAGTGTGTAAAACTGTAACTAAGCCTATTTTTATTTTACAGAAAAGAGCCATAAGGATTATCACTAGAAAACATTATTACCATCCATCAAATGTTTTGTTTTGTAAATTGAAATTACTGAAATTTTATGATTTGGTTGATTATAATATTCTTTCAATATTGTTCAAAGCTCAGAACTTCACATTACCCTCAAATATCCAGACACTTTTTGTAAAAAGAAAAAGTACTTACAATCTCAAGGGTACAGATATTTTTGTCATGCCAGAGCATGGAACCAGTTTAAAGAGTAGGTTACTTTAATTTATGGAATTGGTCTATGGAATGGTTTAGAAAATGATATTGAAGTTGCAAAATCAATGTTTCTGTTCAAAAAGATGATCAAAATGAAGTTTCTGGAAAAATATTTATAAATTAGTTTGTATCAAAATTTTGTGTATGGTAAAGTATGATGAGTTATTTACTGTATGGTATAATGTTCTTTGTTGATACTAATGTCTTGAATTAATTGCTTGAATTAATTTAGTTAAAGAAGGGGCAGATATAATAAGATTTATATCTTCTTCTGCTTTCTTTCATTTCATGTATTCTTTGGTTTCTTTTATCTATGTGGTGTTGTAAATAGTTTTTGTGTG
Source organism: Hypsolebias longignatus (assembly GCA_031762435.1). Lineage (NCBI taxonomy): Eukaryota > Metazoa > Chordata > Actinopteri > Cyprinodontiformes > Rivulidae > Hypsolebias > Hypsolebias longignatus. The sequence continues at coordinate 17,758,003 of JARVGV010000350.1, read as the reverse complement.
TGTGTGTTATTTTAAACTTGAAATGAATAAATAAAATAAATAACATGGTATTTTTTAATTTTTGGGGCTGGAAAACCTCGACCCTATCTGGCAACACCGAGGGGGCTGAGCACCCCTAAATGGCAGATTCTAGAATCGCCCCTGACCTGATTTAACTTTGTTGGGATGTATGTTTCTGTTTATTGCCCTGGGACTACTTCTGTTGTGGCTTGGCGCTATATAAATAAGCTAAACTGAAAACTACAAACATTCACGAATCAAATTAGTGAAGGAGTAAAGATGCGTAAGAATGGAGCAGAGCAGGAAGTACGAAACTGCAACGTTTGCAAAAAGGGGGAGAAAAAAGTGGGTGGGAGAAGGGGTTGTATCATATTTAGTGAATAAATAGAAAAACATTACCGGGTTAACCTTTGAGCCGTTTGTCTCCGTCCTTACAAGAAGTCACAAGACGAACTGTGGCTTCATTTCACGGATGACGGCGCCGTGAGATAGTCGGAAGGTGTTCACAGCTAAACTCAGGTATGTTGTTTGTAAAGCTTTAGCTTTCAACCGTTTGTGCACTTTTCAAAGGTTAAACACTGCTACTTCGACTTGGAGCACTTTTTTTTTTTTTATTTAAACCTGAACGTGCGACACATTGTGAGGCGGAAAACATTTATGTGTTTTGCACGTTTTTTATTTATTTTTATTTTTTTTATCCAATTCCAGGAACTCCTGGATAAATCCTCCCTGATAATGTCTGTCTACTTTCACCCAGGCTCAGATTCAGGAGTTAATGGGTGAGAAGCTTTTTTTTTTTTTTTTAGCTGTCCCCTGTTTGGAAAAAAATAAATAAATAAATAAAATGCATTTTTCTGTCTTAATTCTTTTGACTGTCAGAACAATTGCAAAGATGGAGGATGCAAAAGTGGAGATTGAGGATGGAAAGGAGGAGAGTGTGTTGCCAGACACAACGTACCAGTAAGTTACTGACCAGCTGCAGATGTTTAACGTGTTTAAAACTCCTCTGGATCACATTCAATTAAAAGTGACACCCTCATTTTCACAGCAATCTTCGTAAAACAATCTCTCCGTTTGTCATGTCCTTTGGCTTTCGGTGAGTCTCGCTGCGTGACATGTTTCCATCCCTTGATGAGTTTCAAAGAACAAACATTATGGCGTTGTTTTTTTTCTTTTTCTTTTCCTGCAGTGTATTTGGAGTGGTACTGATCGTTGTCGACTTTGTGCTTGTGATTGTGGACTTCTCGCTGGCGTCAAAGAGCAGAGATGTCGGAAACCTTCTAGAAGCCGTGTCCCTCACCATCTCCTTCTTCTTCCTTGCCGATGTTCTCCTGCGGGTCTATGTGGAAGGGTGAGCTTCAGCCTTTCTGAATTCCAGATAGAACAGCATGCTCTGATGAATCCAACACTTAAAATGACACGCATCTTACATATGCAACAGTTATCGTACTAAATGGTCACCGGACAACTGCTTTTGCTCTGAGGAGTTGTGCAAACATTCCCAAGTCCTTTAGTCAGCAGAAAGTTGGTGAGCTGCAGAACAGGAAGTCATTAGGAGGAAGCTGTACAGGAAATGCGGAATGCAAGGACAGGGTCACTCGTTGAATCCAACCAGTTTCTAACCAGTACATTTTACGATCTGTTTGATGAAGCTTGGTGATTTTTTTTTTTTAATGGTTTTTATTGGTCTCTTTTAGTTTCAATGTGTACTTCAGCTCAAAGCTGAACATTGTGGACACCGTTGTTGTTGTCATCACGCTTGCGGTCACCATGGTCTACACTTTCAGCGACTTGTCAGGTGTTAGCCTCATTCCCAGGTACGTGTTTTTCCTCCGATTTTCTAACTTCTGAGCATGCCATGTTATATTTGTAAGTCAAAATGCATTTTTTTTTCTCCAAGTACACCCTGTAGAAGGAGCGGTTCACATTGGTGTTTTCCATCGTGTCATTGCCAGGGTCGTGACGTTCCTGCGCTTTTTGAGAATAATCATCTTTGTGAGGATTTTTAGACTGGCGTCTCAGAAAAAAGAGCTGGAGAAAGTCACCAGGAGGATGGTGGGTTCATCATCAGGAAGTGATGCAGACTAGTCAACGACAAAGTTAGGCCTCTGTGTGTAAGATTGTAACAGTTTGGTTTAACATAAAGAAGTAACACAGGAAGGGTGTGGCCTTCTTCCCCGCAGGTATCTGAGAACAAGAGGCGCTACCAGAAGGATGGGTTTGACCTTGATCTTACCTATGTCACAGGTAGGTGAGAAATGTTTGTAGTTTTTATTTATTTATTTTTTTTAATTGACTTGGACTGTGTTTTTAAAAATGAACCAAACTTTTATTGGATGTGCGATATCCTGATACTGTATATTAATAATAATGATTTTAAAAAATGTGTCGTCTGTGTTTACTTCTCCAGACAATGTCATAGCCATGTCTTTCCCGTCTTCGGGGAAGCAGGCCTTCTACAGAAATCCAATCAGGGTAAGTAGGAGCAAATGAGAAGTAGTCGTGCATGCAGCTATTATTAGAAATCAAGTTTTTGGATTGTGCACCCAGTGAATCATAACCTGTCCTGTGTTTTGTGCAGGAGGTTGCAAGGTTTCTAGACTCTAAACATGGAGATCATTACAGAGTTTACAACCTCTGCAGTAAGTTGGCTCTTCCTCTGGTCACATGCTGCTTGTTTTCCTTCACATTGAACTTAGCAACTTGTTTCCAGGTGAGAAAGGCTACGACCCCAAGTTCTTCCACTACAGGGTTGAACGGGTGTTCATTGATGACCACAATGTCCCGTCATTGGAGTAAGACTCCTCTGTTTTTGTCTTATTTTCTTCACTGTACATGGTTACAATTTTTAGAGGATTTTTCACACTATAACTACCATACTTTTTTTGACTGTATAAGGCACACTTAAAATACTTTTTTTAATTTTCTCAAAAATCAACAAAACCTTATAATCCGGTGCGCCTGATGTATGAAAACAGACCCGTTCCTTGATATTGCGCTTTACAATCCGGTGCGTCTTAAAGTCCGAAAAATACGGGAGTATTTTTTTTATAAATCACGTTTCTAGGCTACACAAATTTTAATCCATACCAACAGAAAGAGGGTCGGCGAAAACTCACAGTTTATCAACAGTGTGTTTGTACTCTATTTTTTTCAGGGACATGGTGAAATACACAGCAAGTGTGAGGGAGTGGATGTCGGCTGACCCTAAAAACATCATTGCTATTCACTGTAAAGGAGGGAAAGGTAATATTAAAGACTGGTTTTGTTATCCAAGTGTGGCAGGATCTCTTTATACCAAATGTTAATCCATTCTGTCTTCCACAGGACGCACTGGGACTATGGTGTGCACATGGCTCATTGACAATGACCAGTTTGAAAGTGCACAGGTGCATTTGCAGCTTGTGATTTGTCTTGGCCATAGTTAATGACTGAGACCATCATTTTGAAATGAAGCTACTACTTTACATGCATTTCTGTTGACATGCCAGGACAGTCTGGAGTATTTTGGTGAAAGGAGAACCGATAAAAGTCAAAGTTCCAAGTTTCAGGGAGTGGAGACTCCTTCTCAGGTAAGAATGTGCTTCAAGACTTTTTTTAATTTAATTGAACCTTTTATTCCTTTTTTGAGCTGATACTGAAATCTAACAGGCATGTCGGGCATGGTGCAGCTGTTTTTAAAAATAAAAGTCACTTTGTGCCGAGAGAAGTCAAATCTTTCAGAAGGATTTGATACTTAATGTGTACCAAGCAGTACCATAAGATGCAACATTTACTGTACACAGACGATGCAGTATTTACCAATATTGTAAAACGTTTGGCAGCAAACATACTTTCTTGAGTATATCTAAAATGCGTGTTCATTCTCTACAATGTAAAAATAAATTAATACTCCAAAAAAGAAATACAGCAGATCAAAGTTCATGCTCAATAATCCAGGTAAAAAAAATCCAACAAAGTTCAGTCAGGTCATATAGACAGTTTATTTATTTTTATTTTGTTGGGACATTACGTATTTCATCAGTCTTTGGATGAAGGACGAAACATCTCAACAAAAAAAATAAACCGTCCAGATGACCTGACCTGACCTTTTGTTGGAAATGCAACATAATTTTCTCTGAGCTGGCTAAGGATGAGTTTAGGTGGAATATTGCTCCAGTTCTTCTGAAAACAGGGCTTCACACACCATACAAATACAAATGTGAGTGAAATTTATGCTTGTGTTTGGTTGTCAGTCGTATTGGCTAAATATCTGCTAAATATCTGCTAAACTGATTGTTTGTTTTTTTTAATTGATAATTTTAGAAAGTAATCATTGGATGTACATTTACAACTGATGAGTGTTTGGAGTGAACTCAATTCAGGATGGCTGCCACAGCCAATCAGTCTTAGGCAACACACACGTGATTATAACTCAACACATTTAACAGGTATTGAGTCAAAATGTGGTGCGGTAGTAGCTGAGTCATCCTCAATGCACATCTCAAGATCTGGCATGAGATTGGTCCAACCTTGCAAATGACATCATGCACAATCGACTACAACACGATAGCTGATTTTCATTAAATGCCTTGGCATGAAAGATGGTGGGCAATATGCATTCCTCCAAGGAATGCTAGTCCTTTAGCTTGACTCAACGTGACTCTTATCAGCACTGGAGGCTTGGAGCAAAGCTGCTGTTCACATGTGCTCCTTACCCAATGCCATTACACTGCTCTTCCTGAACTCCACCAGTATGGACGTGTTAGACCTGTGATAACCTGTGATGTTTAGACATTCACACAGACAACTGCAATGGACTGTATACTGGACATGAGACTTTTTTTGACTCTCGACAACAAACCTTTGGGCTAGTTGGTAGGCCTGTCGCGATAAACAATAAATCAGCATGATAAATGAAAATTATCGACTTCGTTTTCATTTATCGGCTTTATCGTTTCATCCTGTCTCTTTCTACTGAAGACACCGGATGACAAAATGCTCAACTCCTCTGTCTTGTTGAAGCTCCAAACTTCACGGTTGAAACCCGTGCCTTTGTGTTTTTCCTCTGCTAAAAAGAAGCTGAGAAATTTACTGATTTATTTATTTATTTTTTAATGAAAGCTTTGTATAAAAAATGCTATGCTAAAGAGCTCAAATCACCGAGCATCCGCCATGTCACCATGTCAGCCCATGTCATGTTAAGGGCCCTCCCTCCCATTTTTCTTACACACTGCTCAACTGTCCATCCTTTGGTTCAAACAGGCCACAACACTGCCATCAGGTGGTCAAAAAAGATATTACACACCAAACAAATCATCATTTCTTCTAAAATCTGACCATTAATTATTGTTAAATTTCAAACAATATTATCATTTATCGCAATAATTTTTGTGACAATTAATTGCCCAACAACATTTGTTATTGTGATAGGCCTACTAGTTGGTTCTACATGTGCAAAGGGATCTCTTGAAGCAGGGGAGAGTGTCATAGTTTGAAAACACTATTAGACCTTTTAAAAGAAAACGGACACCCCTCTTAATTTTTTTTTTTTTACTGCTCTTAACAGAGTGACTTAAACACATCGTGGACTTACTCCACCTAAGCAGTAGGTGGCGCTCATGCACTCCTGTGGGTCACGCTGAACAATTTCTTCTCAAGCTCTACTAAGTGGAGATACCCCTCGCTGCAGCATGCGGAAAGGGGCGGGGACTGACCACTGTCAGTTGCGGGTGCGCCATTTTCATAAT
>JARVGV010000350.1:17646894-17657784 GCA_031762435.1 Hypsolebias longignatus | reverse complement strand
TGAACAAATTGTTTGGAAAAAAGGGGCAGATATAATAAGATTTTTTTTCTTCTTTCTGCTACCTTTCATTTTTTTTAATACTCTGTACGTTATTGTTCATGGTATTGTTTTCTGTATTGTATTGTTTTTTTTTAAAAATGAACAAATAAACTAAACTAAACTAAACTGTTCACTTCATCAGGAGTCACCAGAGCGGATGAACTTGCATGAAGACTTGGCAATTGTTTTTTACGCTTGATGCCTTTCCTGATGCAACCACAGAGCACCGAGCTACCACACCCCTCTGTGTGGAGCAGAGAGCTGTCATCCAGGGTACCTGGGGGAGCAGATGGTGGGGGTTAAGAGCCTTGCTCAAGGACCCAGAGTGGGACAAATGAGGTTGGAAGCAAGTGTGGGTGCTTCACCTTTTCCAACTCCATTTTGACGTTGTCGGTCCAGCGGATTGAATCAGCAACCTTCATACACTTGCCTTCTACTTACATAAATAGTAGGATGTCGTTTAAGAAAACAAATTTAATTTTGGAACACACAGTTTTCATTTTGAGAAAACAAGCTGCTCTTTTCATGTTTGTTGCTACCGTTTTGTCACAAATCTGCTGAAACTTGTCTCCATCCATTCCATTCTGCCAGGACTCTCCTTTTCAACTCTTTATCACACCCCCATTTTCCTGGACAGTCAACCAAATGTATTTAAAGCTCAGCAACTTTGCGATCAACAGCAACACATGGTTTGCTGATGTCCTCTGTTACTGAATGATTTTAATAGTGAGTGTTTCTAGTTTTCTAAGTACATGTTTTAATTGACTGCGTTTTGATAGGACAAGCCAAAAGATGAAATTTGGCACATTGCTTATTTTTCAAAGATATTTTATTCACAAGGTTTACACATATACAAATATGACGGCAGCAATCTTGGATTTTGAATTGGCAACCCGTGTTTTTCAAGGAACCTTTCTTACATCTAAATGTAGGCACAGACCAAAATGGAAGTTAGTATCCCACTTGTATTTCAAGTTATCATGCACAAAATATGCACAGATGGACAGACAGAGGGTATTTCTAATTCCACCTTTTCACCCTGTGATGGGGGGGACAAAATAAATACGATTGGTATGAGCAGTAACCATTATACTTAATGAAGCTTGATGAAACAGATGTTTCTAGATTATGGGATAACAGGAAACTGTTGCTAAAGCATGACCATGAGGGCATTAGGAGATGGGCTTTATTACACAGAAACTCTAGAAACGCAACATCTATGTTTTGTTTTTGCAAAAGCGTGCCTCATTCAAAGCACAACCTATTTTTGTGTTGCAGCAGTGGGGCTGAACTGCTCTGATGATGCGAGAGTCCTTTAAACAGTGTCTCACTATTGCATAATCAGTGCATCCAGGATGTGCGGCTGGTCCCCGCTCAGGCGAATGCTTTGAGATTTGTGAATATTTGACAAATTAAATTCTCACTCTGCACTCACTCTGCACAGGGAGGCATTCGGACAACATTCCATTGGAGTGTACAGTATCATAATATAATGTTACAGTTTAATAAAACGCTTGTCAGGTGAAGGGCTGAGTCAAGGATTTAATGCTGGTGGGTAAATTCCACAAACACAAACCCAAGCCCTTTGGGACCTGTCACGTTAGGTGTTTTTCTGCTTAATGCTTGTGCTCCATGAGGCAGAATATGTTTCCAGCACATTAAGGCTGCTCGCTATTAAGTCCTATTTTGTGTAACACTGGTAACAGTTCTGCTGAATTTGACAAACATTGACTTATTTCTCATTTATTTATATATCGTATTTGCCGCCGTACACGTTGCACTGCCACATAAGTTGCATCAGTCCAAATATGTCTAATAAAGTGGAAAAAAACATAAATAAGTCGCTTTCCCGTATAAGTCACATCTATCATGCCACTGACACATCCTATTTGTTATGCATCACCGCCGACCAATTGAAAATGTGGGCTGGTGTTTTGTCAAAAATTGATTGGCTGCAAAATGGCGGCCGCGGGAGCATGCGTAGGAGGACTTTAGCAAGAATTTACCAAGATAACCACCTAAAAATAATTTGTTTGCTTGAAATTATAGCAAAGGTTTGTCTCAGTTGAACTTTTCTTTAATAAATGCACTTTAATAGTCAAATCAGCTGCATTTTGCCTGGGCAGCGCAGCGAAATGCAGCTGATTTGACGTTTGCTCTGGGAGTTCCGGAGCGAGATGAAGGTGGCTTTATGGCAAACCAAGTGTCTCATTAATAGCTACTTTTACCTATTAATGAGACACTTGGCTTGCCATAATAAGCTGATTTACGAGCTAAACCGTAAGATGGTAGTGATTTGAAACCCAGCCACTTGTGGCTTTTGGACTCGTCAGCATCAAAATGACTTGAAGAGGCTCGTAAGCATGGACCAGTAGATTGCACCCTAATCTGGCCATTTCGGACCTTGGAAGTATCAGTACAGACTCAAGGCTGACAAGGAAAAATAGACTTCCTGAATAAATCAACAATTGTAGATTATCTGAATCAAACTCCCACGGTTGGCCTTGAAACAGGCCGACATCAGTTTCTCCTAGAAAATGTGTAAACTAAGGAAAAGCTTTATCGCACACACTCCCCCACCCTTTCTGTGAAGGCTTATCAGAACTATGCCGTCTGACCATCATCTCACATTATCAGGACAATGGATTATCTGTTTAGTGCTTCATGGGCCACCTCGTCATCAAATGCATATGTAACGTGTTCATAAATGTATTTGCTGGCAGAGTTTTTTGATGTCTTAAATTGTGTCCTGTTAGGACAAGGTGTGAAGAGATCTTTATTTTGTAATGCCACTATCCTGTCCTCGTTGCTTTGTCCCCCTTTTTCCTATCTTAAAAAATTATTCTGAAAAGGATAAGAAGGCAGTGCTTATAGCAGCAGCTACGTGCACTCCGCCCATCTTTCCGATGACTGTACGGATTATTCTCGTTGTATCTTGGTGCAATGATAAGAAAACTTATTCTGATTTTATTAGTCGAGGGCCCTCTAGCAGCTGCAAATGGTAGTGTTTAATATTTTCCATGTCAGAATGAATGAAATTGTTAGATCTCAGCAAAAAAAATTGGGTTTTAAACATGGGGAAAAAAATGCGTCAGTCCCTTCGGTGTATAAGTCACAGAGCTTGCAAATTTATGCAAAAAGGTTGCATTGAGTGCGCAAGGGACAGTGCAACTTACACATCGGCAAATACGGCAGTTTTTTTTTTTTTTATTTTTCTTCTTTCAGCTCTTCCCTTCTTCAGGGGTTGCCATAATAAGTGAACTTGCACAACGACTTAGCAGTTGTTTTACCCCCAGAAGTCCTTCCTGACCTAACCGCTGATCGCCGAGCTACCGTAGCCCTTTGTGTGGAGCAGACTGTGATATGAAGGCCAATAATGAACTTCCGACAAGGAGGTGAAAAGGGGCTGAACATATAGGGCAGATGTAAACGTAAAAGTGCAGGCACCTGAAATGATTGGACTAAGAACAGGTGAGAGTGGCAGGCTGATTAGAAAAACAGCTGAGCTGACAGCTAACCAAGGGCAGATGGAAGACAGTGCAAATGAATACAGGGAAATATGCAAACAAGAAGGTAACAGTATTTGTTTAACCAACAGAATTTGTTAAATGTTTTGTTTTTAACAGTTTTAATAGTTTTATTATTTAGATGATTTATTTATGTAGTGTGCAGCTTTTCTCCCTGCAGTGTTTTTATTCAGGGCTTCTCAAGGACCATTGTGAAAGCTTCTGGTTATGGATGAAAACACACTTTATTGTTATTTATTATTGTTTGTTTTGTTTTCAGTGACTTGCAACATTTTTTTCATTGCACTGATTTTGTCAACTCTTTTAACCTTGTTTGCTTGTACAGTATTGTTATCAATCATTAGGTTTTTAAGGTGTAAATACTTTTAGTGACAAGAAAATTTATCAAGAATCTTAAAACACAACATCACTTATAGTGGGATGTTCACAAGTCAAAATGTGACACTGAAAGGATGTTTTTGCCTTTATATACAGTAACTTTGGTATAGTCACAAGGATTATATATGAAAAATATTGCACAAGCAATATTTTGCACAGTACAAAATAACTTTGAAAACATTGTCCTTTACATTTCTCAGACTGATAACTTTCTGCCTTAAAATGACTTAATTGCACATAAAGAAATCATATTGTAATGATTTCAACATGTATTTAATACAATTTATCATATATGATCATTTATTGAATTACATTTATGACAGTTACCTCAGAGTATGGTTCCAAACACAAACTGGAACTGTGAGGAGTTATCACTGCGGTACAAGCCACTTGATGTGTGATGACCTTGGCAAATCTCAACCCCAGCTCTCCTTCAATCTTGTGTACTGCAGACATTGTTTTTTCTTTTTCTTTTGGCTGCTTCATTCCTCAGGGGTCGCCACAGCAAACTAACTCACACAAAGACTTGGCAATTGTTTTTATGCCAGATGTCCTTCCTGACACAACCACAGACCACCGAGCTACCACAGTTCTCTGTGTGGAGCAGAGAGCTGCCATCTAGGGTGCCCCGGGGAGCAGATGGTGGGGGTTAAGGGCCTTGCTCAAGGGACCAGAGTGGGGTAAATGAGGATGGAGACTGGTGTGGGTGTTTCACCAGTACAGAGAGTCGAACTGGCGACCTCTCGATCACGCCCACCTACTGTAACCTCTGCGTCACCACTCCCATACATGAGTAAAAATATAGGGTCCATACAAGGATCTAAGGTCTCAGCATCTTCTTCTGTCAAAGATGATATCTTTTTTCATCTTCTTTAAGCTTGTCCAATTTCAGGCGTTGCCACAGCGGGTCATCCTCCTCCATCTCACTTTGACCTCATACCCCCATGTCCTCTCTAACTACTGTACATCCATATATATTCTCTTTGGCCCCCTCTTATCCTTGGCAGCTGCATTTCTAACATCCTTCAGCCAGTGTCCCTCCTCTGGACATGTCCAAACCATCTCAGTCTGGCCTCTCTAACTTTAACTCCCAGTTGTTCAACCTGTGCTGTACCTCTGATGATCTCATTCCTAATCGTATCTTTTCTTGTCACTCCCATGGAGAACCTCAACATATTCAGCTCTGCCACTTCCAGCTCTTTTTCAAGTCTTTTTGTCAGTGGAACTGATTACACTACTCTTTTTTTTCACATTTGCTGCTATACATTTGTCACAAATCACTCCAGAAACTTTCCTAAATCTATTCCACCCTGCTCTATTTCCTCCTCTTTACAACACCCCTGTTTTGGTGGACAGTCGACCCTACGTGTTTAAAGTCCTACACCTTTGTGACCAACAGCAAAACGTGGTTTACTGATGATTCAAACAGTGAATCAGACGGTAGGGGTTCTCTAACCCTAACCCGCCATATGGAGGAGAAAAAGAGGTGATTAACATAGGAGCTGTGGTGGCCAGCAGAAGCTCAGCAGGAAGCATTCATGGAGGTCTCTGCACTGAGTGAGCAAGGGACAGTTCAACAGCTCCCTCTCTGCTCCAAGCGAAGGAAAGTAGACAATTCACTTCAAAGTCCCACACAGTTGTGTGTCACAGCAAACCCAGTTTCTCCCATGTTCTGTTAAACACATTTCTACAGTAACTCCCAGTTTTGTTCTCCCCCACTCATCTCCCTGTGGGGTAGGCTCAGAGGGTAGAGGGTTTAAGTGTCTCAGCGTTCATAAGCACACTTCACAGTTTGCATATAAACAAAACTTTCACAATGTTCTGTTCTGATCAATTCAACCTGGCAACTGGTTCACATCAATAGATTTACAAGAAGCATGTTTTCATATAAGTTTTTATCCATAACATTGAATATTTCTCAAGTTGGCCTATCAGGGTGTAGCTAATGAATATCAGACCCTCCCATTTGGACTGTCACTAACTCTGAGGGTCTTCAGCAGGTGTGTGGAAGAAGCTCTAAGCCTGTTTTGAGCAACTGGTCTCAGAGTGCTTGCTTAGGCGACTTTCTGGTGTGCGCATCCAGCTGAGAGCAACCGGAGAGGGTTACACAGCGTGTGCAGCCTTGGTTTCTGCATAAACCAGACCAAATGTGTGCTGGTTCTCAAACAGAATTCAAAAAACGTTCAGTACAAAAACAATTGGACTTTATTTGTAACAGAAGACGTTTCGCTCCTCATCCGATGAGCTTTTTTGAAGAGTGCAACGTCTTTTGTTACAAATAAAGTCCAGTTGTTTTTGTATTGAACGTTTTTTTAAATTATTATGTCCTGGATGACTGAGAATCTTCACCAGCATATTCTCAAATAGAACATATAATATTTACCTTGAAATAAAACGTTTCTTTTTGAGCTTTTCTGACAAACGAATGAGTGGAGAACTTTCTCCATCATCTCACCCTGTTACGCAGGGGAAACTGTCTTGTTAAGAGCATGCATGAGCCTCACAGGACAGATGGCCTCAGTAATTTATGTAATTCCTCAGGAACTGATGAAGATGTAGGAGTTCCAGTGCTGGGTCTCCTCTCTGAAGCTGGATGTGAGATGGTCACCTCGGGTACATGGTCAAAAAACCTCCCAGGTGTGTTCTCGCACTGCAAGACTGGAGAAATATGGAAGTGTTTGCCACTGGCACTCCACTGGCTGAATCAGTTATGACAAAAGGTCTGACAACAGATGCTTCACTCTCAGGTTAGGGAGCCATGCTCCAGGGGAGGTTAGGAAACGGGACCTGATCCCCCTAACTTTGTCAGTCTCACATAAATTACGATACCTGGAACTGTTGGCAGTTTTTCTTGCTCTCGAACATTTTTCACTGTTGATACAGAATTGTCATGTTTTGGTCAGAATCAGAACAGACAACACAACAATAGTACTATGTATAAACAGTTGGGCTCACCCGCTCTGTGACACTGCACAGAATGTCTCACAGCCAAATAATGTGGAGCACTAAGTGACTGCTGTCATTATGAGTGGTGCACATCCCAGGTGTACTGGAAACCACAGTAGAGTTACTCACCAGGGGAAATGCACTTTACGGGGAGTGGAGAGTGAACTCCAAAATAGTTCACCCAGGTGTGGGAGAAATTCAGCCGGGCATCCATAAATCTCTTTGCATTGCAGAAGAACACACAGTGCACTCTGCTCTTTTAGATGAGGAATAAGGACTCCCCATTGGGAGTGGACAGACACTGTTGCATGCATTCCCACCTTTCAGCCAGCTGACATCAGTTCTGAACAAAGTGAGTTAAAAGTGGCAGTCCATGATCATTATAGCACCACAATAGCCCAGCAGGCCATGGATGGTGGATTAGTGAGTCTCCTTTGCATTCAGGCAAATGGTCAGATTTTTCACCCACATCTGGAACATTGGCTTTCAGGGCCTAGTTCACAAGAAAATACATTTTAATGAGTCTGGTCTTCCCCTAAGCATGATTCAAGGTTCAAGGTGACTTTATTGTCATTTGCATCACATGTGGCATATGAGGTGGAAGAAGATTATGTACTCGAGGTCCCAGTTACACCCAAAAATAGCAACTATATAAAAAAGAAGAAGTATACAAGGATCTAAGATATATGATAAACAATAATAATATAATACAGTGTATTAAACAGTAGCCTGAACATTGAGACCATTGAACCATCCACCTGCTCTCTTTATGACTGCAAGTGTCACATATTGGATAGTTGGTGTGGGAGGAGAAATGTAATTTCATTTCAGTGTTCTATAACTGAGCTGTTATGCTTCATGCAGGACTTACTGGATTTTGGTAAGGCCCTTTCCACTATTAAAGTTAATTTGGCTACAATTTCAGCATGCCGTGTGGGTTTTGTGGATTCTCCTGTTGGGCAGCATCCTCTGATTAAGAGGATTATGAAGGGTGCTCATCATTTGCATTTTGCAGCAAAGCCCCTCTTCCCATCATGAGCTTTACCTGTACTCCTGGAAACCCACACAGGACTGCCTTTTGAGTCTATACGTTTAGTGTGCAGACTTAAATGATCTGTTACTGAAAACTGTCCTACTGATCTGTCCTGAATAAATAAGTTACATACTCTGTGCATGCATTATGTTTGGCATTCTCTCTAGGCGACAGAAAGGTGGTGCTGCTCCTTAATCTGGCTTTTGTGCCCAAGTTTAGGGAAGCATCTTGCAGATGCTCTTCATTGGAGCTGCTGGCCTTTCATACCCCCCCCATTCGCAGATTAGAATGAAAGGAGGTTGAATCTGCTGTGTCCAGTACATGCATTACTTGTACAGTGTACTTGGACAGGTCCAAGGATTTCCACAGAGGTAATGCAAACACCTCCCAGAAAGGCCCCTGACCAGGACTTGATTCAGTGATCTTCTTGCTGAGAGGCAACAGCGCTACCAACTGAACCATCTTGGGTGGTCATTTATTTGCAGCAGCCATCAGGGTGCACTAGGAGTGTCCAGAGACCAGGCAACCTTCAAACTTTAGGTCAAGGTGCTGTTTTACAATAATAATGTGGAAGATGTGAGAATGCCAGGTGTAGAGCAGGGACACTTTTAAACAGGTACAGCACCCCTTTGCAAGCATATGATTGGTCTGTTGGTGACATACTTGGTTGTTTTAGCAATTCCAAGACTAGTCACTCCTGAAGGCACTTCCAATAGTAAAATACCTCATTCAGTTTTCAAAGAATCAAGGTTTACACTAGTAACCCAAAGACTTGAAGCAGAGTGACGATTTAAAGATTTCAGGTAAGAAAAATGTAAAGTTTGAGAATACAAAGATTTGAGTGACAGCTAGGTCAGATGTACCCCAAATCACAAAGATGTTTTGTATATACCCAGCACACAGCGGTCCAGGGAAAAAGAATCTGAGAAAGCCAACAACAGGTTTATGGCATATTAAATGATTTCCATCCATCCAGCCATTCATTATCTTTTACCAGCTTCTTCCATTTTGGGTCAAGGGGGTCATCATTGCCCATGTCCAGCAATCACTGCGCGAAGGGTGGGGTACACCCTGGACGGGTCGCAAGTCCATCACTGGGCCACATAGAGACAAACAAGACTAACAACCATTCACTCTCACCTAGGGACAATTTAGAGTTACCAGTCAGCCTAACATGCACATTTTTGTTCTGTGAGAGGAAACCGGAGTACCCGGAGAAAACCCATGCATGCACGGAGTACATGCAAACTCCACCCGGAAAGGCCCCTGGACTGGGATTTGAACCAGGGTCCTGCTCGCTGAGAGGCAGTAGCTCTACCAGTTGCGCCACCGTGCTGCCCTTAAATTATTTCCATTAACCTTTAATGTCAAATCTAGAAATGATGTTGCAAACAACTTAACTGTACTGCTGTTGCAAGTAAGAAAAGTAAAAGTAAGTTTCTTTCGGCTGTTCCCTTCTGTTGTCACAGTGAGCAAACTTGCATGAAAAACTGTACTTGGCAGTTTTACATCACATGCCCGTCCTGATACAACCTAGGCTTGAACCTGCAACCTCAAGATTACAAAACATTGACACTGACCACCCACCAAGCTACTGCAGCCCCTGATTCCAGTCCAAAAAAAAAAAAATAAATAAAAAATCAAACTACTAAAATATGAGTTAGTACGGAGGTTTCTATATTTTATGCATCAAAATCCTGTAACATGTTCACTAATAAAGGGTTAAAATTATGTGTGTGTTTGGGTATGTGGCTAATTTTATGAAATACAAACTGATAGAAATGTGAATATTTATTAGGACCACTTTTTAATGTGCAAGGCAATCATATTAGATATGGGATGAGGGTGTGAGAGGTTAAGAAACCCC
Source organism: Hypsolebias longignatus (assembly GCA_031762435.1). NCBI lineage: Eukaryota > Metazoa > Chordata > Actinopteri > Cyprinodontiformes > Rivulidae > Hypsolebias > Hypsolebias longignatus. Next base: position 17,647,994 of record JARVGV010000350.1, on the reverse strand, counting down.
CACCTCTCACACAGCGACTATAAACTTCTGAGATGTTAACATTTGAAGCAAAACAAAATGTCATTGATCAGCACTCTGGCCTTACCTCCCAGAAGAGTAGGACTTTGTCTGTGCCTCATTTTGTGATTTGCAGAAATGTACCTCTCCAATTTCTTTCTTTGATGACAAAGATATTTTCCCGCTAGGATTCTGTTTTGTAAGACAATTTTTTTTTTGTTTTGTTTTTGGCAGCATGCAGAGATCAGTTTAACAGTTGGCTTATCAGTGCATGTGTATAAAAAAATGGTTGAAAATGTGCCCATATTTTTAGATTTTTGATCGCTGCGTGAAAAGGGAGATTTAGAAATGCCCTCCATCCATTTTTTCCTTCCATTCTTGCATGTTGTGAGCATGATAACTTGAAAAATAAATGATGCTGAAAGCCATTTTGGTATTACAGTTGCTTCATGTAGGTGTAAGGAATATACTGTTTGAAAATTGTGTTGCCAGATTATTATCCCTCTATGTGGCCCTGTGAGGGACTTGCGACCTGTCCAGAGTGTACCCCGCCCTTCGCACAGTGATGGCTGGACATGGGCACCGGTGGCCCCTGTGACCCAAAATGGAAGAAGCAGGTAAAGGTAATGGATGGATGGATTATGATACAAGATAGCTGCTCAAAATCCAAATGTCCATCAGTATTGTGAGCATAATAAGAAAAGTAAGTGAAATATCTTTTTTTTTTTTCATCATCGTGTTGTGAGCATGATAACTTGAAATATAGGTGAGGTAACAACTTCTTTTTTGTGGGGTTTCTACATCCAGGCATAAGAAAGTTTCCTTCCAAAAATTGGGAAGCCAGGTCAAAATGCAAGATGGCCACCACCATATAGGTAAACTTTGGAAGTTGGATAGTTGGAAAAATAAGCAACTTGCTAATTTCCATTTTGCTGTGTGGCTATATCTAGACATAAAAATGTCCCTGTCAACAGTTGGGTTGCCAGATCAAAATCCAAAATAGCTGCCACCATATCTGTTTGAATATCCTGCACACACACACACACACACACACACACACACACACACACACACACACACACACACACACACACACACACACA
>JARVGV010000350.1:17539425-17552856 GCA_031762435.1 Hypsolebias longignatus | reverse complement strand
GGAAAAGGAAGGCCATCACCATGGACTTACATCGAAAATCGGTTTACGCGCTTGGTAAAACAGGTACGTCACATGTATTTACGTACGTTCTGACTTACGTCAAATTCGGTTTACGCCGCCGCATGAGAACGGATCTACGTCGTAAGTCGAGGACTACCTGTATCTTAAATCCTTGTAATGTATACTGTTTCTTTTTTTATACTTTATATTTTTGCAGTGGGTGTAACTGGAACCTTGAGTACACAATTTCATTCCACCCACATGTACCACATGTGATGCAAATGACAATAAAGTCACCTTGAACCTTTTTCTTTAGAGTGGCAGCAATAGACTTCCATACCACAACAATCGGAACTTTAATCCTTTATTCATTTTTTTTTTTTTCCAGGAATAATAAACCCCATTACAACACTGCAGCATGAAGTAAGCCTGATACAGAAAAACTAAAGATAGTCTGTGCTTTGGGCTTGTCATGTTTATTTTTGTTATTGTTGTTTACAGAAATGTTTGAGAAGGAAAAGCAAAAATCAATTCCCTCCTAAAAAATAATTCTGAATTTTTAATTTAGACTTTATTGTTTTTATGTAATATGTGAGAGCATGCAATCCAAAGTACTGTATGCAGCTTCAAGGTCCGTGAGAATCAGTAGGATCACCTGGGCTCTTGTTACCTGCGTTAGTGGCCCCGGGCAGGTGGGAGACGGTGATGAGCGGAGGGAAGATGATGCTGCTGGGCGGCTCGTCCACATCAGCGTCTGGACCGTCCGCCATGATGGTCCCGGAAATGACCCACAGTCTCCCTTTTAAGACTTTAATAAATCAAAGGAGGCCCGAACCGGACCAAACACCAGCACGTAAACAAACGCGACTGTTGTTGACGGAGGCGTCTGTTTGAGTCACTGCGCTACTTCCGGGTTGAGATCCGCTGTCACATTTAAAGGGGCCGCGTCTATTTTTTTTTTTTTTAATTTTTATTTTTAATCGGACAAAACAGAAAACCGACTTTAATTAAACTGAATTATTACCCTTATTTTAAAAGAAATTTGAAGCTTTGTTTTGATTTTTAAAAAATATTTTATGACAATTAAAGCCCCCATGCAGTTAGTCCTAGAAATAATACGATTAAAAAAAAAAAAAAAACTCAAATTATTTTAGTTGGGTGTTAAATGTTCTAGAAAATTATATATTGTGAAAAGTTACTCTTTTGTTCTGACGTTTCTCGTTTGAATTGATTGTTTCATCCTGATTGTTTTATTTTTTTTGTATTTTTATTTTTTAAGGGGCAGATAAAATAAGATTTCTTCTCTGTGCCACCTGTCATTTTATGTATTAATTGTGTATAATATAATTATTTTTCTTTATTTTTTTGGTTTTAATGTAAAATTAATCAATTTAATAAGAAAATAAAACATAAAAATAAAATTTGAAATTTTTAAAAATACTTTTTGCACTATTATGGTGCAAAAAGTTTGAACTTTGTCTTGTGTGACCAAATATGTGTTCATTCCAAAAATGTCTGCATTAAATAGTTTTTAAATATGTTGCTTCCAGGAGCCAGAATGTTTTTTTTTTTTTTTTTTAAATAGGTTGCATATTTTATTCCAATTATTGTTGGAATTAAACCTCATAGCACTAGGCCTGTGAATAATTTAAGCATAAAAAATGTTTATGAAGTCTGAATCCAACGCGAGAATGTAATGTGTTCCTCAGACCCTGGTAAAATAAATAAAATGTAGAGTAAAGTTTAGCAGTTTAAAGGTTCATGAGCCTCACTTGTTGTTCCTCAGCCTTGCTGGTTTGAAGTAAGGAGATGAACGGTTGAGGTCCAGAATTGTTCTGGTTCTGCATCTTCCAGTGTAAATGTCCTCTAATGTAGGGCAGACTCTGTAAGGTTTTGGGCTGTTCCAATCACTCTGCAGTTCTTGTACCACCTGTCATGAAAACATCAGGACACACTCCACATCTGTAAAAGAGGCCAGCCTCCTTATAAAATATGAGGAGCCTATTTTGTTTTTAGTTCATAAAAAGCCATTTTAAATCAGCAATAAAATGCAGTTTTGTCTAATAAAAATAACGATTCATGCAAGTTGACAATCACAAAACATCATTTTGCACTAAACTTAGTAAGCTGTCAACTTGGCACATCTCGGCATGAACGAGAAAAATTGGAGGGAATCGGTTTAGTGAATCTCTGAACAGTACTGCAGTTCAATTCAGTTTATTTTTATAGCACTGTCACAACAGAAATCATCTCAGGGCAAAGAACTGGGTTCTGCAAAGCAAAACGTTCAAGATGGACATTCCATCTGCTGCAGGCCATGATTTCAGGTAATGGGAAACATTTTATTGGTACTATTGCTTTTGTACATGCAAGTAGAGAAATGATGGATTCATGTACAGGTAGTCCTCGACTTAAGGCGCCCTCGACTTACGGCAACTCGGACTTCAGAATGGGTGTGTGGCGCAGCGTTAGCATACATTTTACATGTATTTCCTCGACTTACGGCAAAAAAAATCCGGACTTACGAACGGGTGCGGCGCCACTTGTAATGAGTTCCGACTTACGGCAAAATCGGGTTACGAACGGTTTGTAGGTACGGAACCCATTCGTAAGTCGAGGACTGCCTGTATTGAGCTACAGTTGTGTGTGCAGTTTAGCTGAGAGGCATCCTCAACACACACTCAGAACACAGTCCACTGTGCAACATCTAATCTTAAAACTTTGCAGTTAGAATCAGTTCTGTCACTGACTTTTCTTCCCTTGCCCATTATGACAGAAACATTATCATAAAACTTGGAGTGAAAAATGGATCTTTGAAAATTAAACAGTCATAGTAAAATCCTGATCCTTCCTGTTGAGGCACTTTTGTAAAATGAAGCACATGCTGTCTAAAAGAAATCTTCAGACATGCTTTTATAGCTTGATCACTGCAATGTGCTTCTTTACAAAATTAGTCAAACTATCTGTTGCTTGTTTGCAACTGCTCAAAATGGCACAGCTCAAGTTTTATCTGGTTCAAGAAAACACATTCTCACTGGTTTTAGCTTCCTTTTACTGGCTTCCAGTCCATATGCATTTTTCTTTGCATTTAAGTCTCTTATAGTTTCATTTTCTTTCATTTCTCTGAACTTCTGCAGCTGTATGCACCACCACAATCTCTGAGGTTGGCAGAGCAGATGCTTTTATTGGTTCCAAGGGAACAGTGTTAGCTCGGAGGTGACAGAGCTCATTTGATGACAGTCCAAAAATCTGGAATGATTTGCCACTGAATTTATCTAGTTCAAAAATATAATTTTACTCCCTGGCCTTAAACACAATGTGAGATTTTGACTTTAACCATGTTGTGTTTTTATTTATCTTTTTTATTGTTTCATATGTAAACTTCTCGACCTGTGATGGACTTGCGACCCATCCAAGGTGTACCCTGCCCCTCGCACAGTGATTGCATGGACATGGGCACCAGCGACCCCCGTGACCCAAAATGGAAGAAGCGGGTAAAAGATAATGGATGGATGGATACTTCTCTTGCACATTCATACATAGTTATTATTTGTCCTGTGCTTGTTTATTTATTTATTTATTTATTTTTTATTGTAAAGCACGTTGGCCAGCTACTTTGTTGTTTCAAGTGTTCTATAAATAAAGTTGTATGGTAACGAAACTTTCAGAAAGTACAGAAAGTATTATATGTACATACAACTGGTTGTTGCTTGAAGGAAAACTTCAAGATGGTTGCCATGGCTTTTTGACCTTTTGTTAACACAATAAATATATGGTGACTAGAAGTGCTTGGAAAGCGTACACCTCCATCAAAAACCCTAGGGTTATCTCTGTGCACAGACTGAAAATAATCCTTTAAAAAAATTCCTGAATCTGAATGGTGATCCAAATCAGCCCCAGAATTTAATTTTAATTTATTGCTTGTGACAACTTCACCATTTCCAGAAAATTTAATTCAAAACTGTTTATAACTTTTTGAGTAATCTTGTGCACAGACAGACAGGCAGGCAGGCAGGCAGACAGAAAACAGAACCTCCTTGGTGGAGGTGGTAAATATTTTCAGGTGGGTTGGCATTTTAGAGACTTTTACAGTAAAACTTCAAAAGTACTTTTTTTAAATTCATTTATTCAGTCTTTTAGTAAAAAATAAATAAATAAAATAAAATAAAATCCCATATTGTTAACACCATCAGGGGTTGTGGGCTTTAAACCCTCTTATGCAACCCCTCATTGAAAGCAGTGGCTCAGTTCTCAGTCATATTATGTTTGTCCTAATAGATGTTTGAATAAAGAAGAGGTGCAGCACATAATGCAGAAGTAAATCACAGACGAAGAGGTGGAGCAGCTTCAAAATATGGTTAGATAACATTTCTATTGGCATATAGAAGTCGCTTCTTTGGGGAAGGAGGGTTCTTGTTTTATTTATGAACAAAACAAGTTTTTGTTTTAAGAATATAGAAAGACAAAGTGATAAAATCCTTCTTTTTCAGAAATAACCGATCAAAATATAGAAATTGAAATAGATGCTCATAGATGATTATTGTTTAAATTGATTGTTTGAATTTGATTTTTTTTTTGTTTTTTTTAAAGGGGCAGATATAATAAGATTTTTTTCTTCATTCTGCCACCTTTCATTTTATGTTTTTTTTTTTTGTTCTATATTATATGTATAATGGTTTTCTTTTAAACATTTTTTGTAGTGTTTTAAATATAAAATCAATAAAGAATTAAAATATATATAATATATTGAAACATTACATTTTTAAAAAATATTTTTCATTTTTAACAATGATTTTTCTTCTTTGTTAAACTGTAAAATTCAGTCTAGTATATTGATTTGTCATGAGATGTATATAAATAGCACTCATAAGAGTTGCCAGTACACATTTTGGCACACCTGACTCCCCTCACTGGAAGTGGTCCTGTCGCCTTCAGCGCTCCTCATGCTCTGGTTTCCATGAGCTCCTGGGAGGACAGTAGGATTGGAGGCAGTAGGACGCACCATGACCTGAGGTGGGCCTCCCATGCTGCCTCCCACCTCCCCATAGACGCCCGTGGACTCTGATGAACCCGATAAATGCACAGCCTTAAACTCGATTCCCTCGGCTCTCGCGCCACTCTTGTGCAGCATGTAGCTGCTTTCTGCAGAAACAGCTGAAAAGCCCATCGCAGACCCAGTTCCTGGTCCCGGATCCAACTCTTTCCTGAATTTGATTTTTTTTCTGAAAGCGATGAAGAGGATGACGAGGAAAACGATGACAAAGGCAAGGACTCCGATGCCTATTATCTCCCCCGGTCCGACGTACGACAGTGGCTCAGCCTGGGAAACATGATAAGAAAAGTTACAAAAACACGGACTCAGCATTTCTTGCTCAGTGTAAGAAAACAGTCACTGGCTGCTGCATGCAGAGAAATGCTAGGACTGAGGGAGGTTTCATGAGAAGGAACCACTTCAGAAAATAATCTTATATGTCTAACTTGTCTAATGATATAAATTGAGCAAAGTATTTTGAAAAGAAGGTAACATCTTGAAGGGATAAATCACATGTCTTGAAGATGGGTTATTTGGAAAGGCAATCATGTTCATGCCCGTTTCTGTGAGCGTGTCTGTAGCATTAACAAAATAGCTTATGAACCACAGGACATATTTTAATAAAACGCTCATAACGTGATCAATGGGTGTGCATCTACAACTAACAGTTGTAGTGGACTCAATTCAAGATAGCTGCCACAGCTCAGCAGTCATAACAAACACAAAAAGGCTATAACTCTGTGATTTGTAAATACGCTGAGCGAAGGTTTGGTGTGATAATGGCTGAACATTATTTCCAGCACATACCTTGAACACCATATTCTGTGCAATGTTTTAATTTAGAACGTTGGCATCAACTGTGTCGTCTGATGGCAAAATATGTCATGAACCAATGGTTGGAGATTAACGAAACTCCCAGAAAGTTATTACATATAATCCTGATTTATATCCTGATGCATGATCAGTATCCTGATTTATGTTCAATAATCCAGGAAGAAAAAACAACAACGTTAAGTCAGGTCATTTGGACAGTTTATTTTGGTTGAAACATTTCGTCTTTTATCCCAAAGATTTCATACTTCCGAGGAGCTGCAACAAACTCAGTCTTGTAAAAAGCACCTTCTCATAGTGGGTCAACCAGTTTGATGGTGCTCAGGTGGTTTCTGGAGTCCGCCCTCTCCCACGCTGATTCGTTTGATACAGTCATGGGCAAAGTGGTTCAAAACATCCTAATTCATGATCAGTAATCCATCATTATGGATGCACAATAATCTTTGGGATTCAGACTGAAGAAGTATTTTGGATAAAAGATGAAACGTTTCAACAAAAAGAAACCATCCAGAGGACCTGACAACTTTGACGGGTCGTTACAAAAACGTTCAATACAAAAACAACTGGACTTTATATGTAACAGAAGACGTTTCGCTCCTCATCTGAGGACATCCTAAAGCCACATTATACGTTTTTGAAAGTGGAAATCTGAGGCCTCCTCCTCTGTTAAGAGATGTTTTTTTCTCTTTTAACATAAATTGCTTCCTTGCTCCTCGGATGAGAAGTGAAACATCATATGTTACAAATAAAGTCCAGTTGTTTTTATATTGAACGCTTTTGAATTTATCATGTCCTGGATGACTGAGAATCTTCACCAGCACGTTGGGTCATTACATACGCAGGTACTTCTACAACTGATTCACTTTCAGAGAAATCCTAATTCAAGATGGCTGCCACAACGTAATGACCTTAGTCAACACAAAAAATGCCTGTAATTCTAAGCTAAAGCTAAATTTTACGTGCTAGTAGCTGGGAGTCATGCTCAAAATATCCTCTGAGTGCTAACATCTCAGTATCTCACAATACCAAAAGCAGTCATTTGCAAGATTTGACTTAAATGACTAACTCCATCCCTTCTGAGCTTAAACTGATTTTAGCTCAAAGCTTTGGCATGGAACTGTCCTTCAAGAAATGCTAGGTCTTTATTTTGAACCTGACTGCCTTGTATTGATGAGATCAGTGGATAGTTCATAGACTTACTGCAAAATTCCACTTCTAAGGCTGCTATACTGTATTATTTTACATTATTAGTGTATATCTTAGATCCTTGTATACTGTTTCTTTTATACTTTATATTTTTGATATTTTTGGGTGTAACTGGGACCTTGAGTAAACTGTTTTGTTCCGTCATGTACCACATGCGATGTGAATGACAGTAAAGAACATTGAACCTTAAATATCTGGAATAATTATTTAAAACAGTTTCTCCATCCATCCATTATCTTTGACCGCTTTTTCCTTTGTAAAACATATTTTTGTAATATAGTAAGTATATGATATGATCACTACTGTAGAGAATTTAAAAACAAGTTTTGTTCTTGAAGTGAGAAGGAACTCAGAAATGTCATTCATTCTTGAACAAATCAAACGTGATGAGTAAAAGTAAAGGAAGGTGGAAAAAGTTGAGGTTTTGAGCATTTTTTTTTTCTAGAAACAGAGGCCTTCACACATAGTTAGTGCAGTTTGGTTGTAACTGATTACTTTTCTGTTACTTATTCAATTAAATTCTATTCACTTTGTGTATATAGCACCAAATCCCTGTAGTCTCAGGGTGCTGAACACAAACATTCACATACGTATAAAGTCAGTTAATAACATTATTTATCTAAGGAGCTAATTTATGGCCTTCAGGTGAATAACGAAGCACATTCCATCTACAGCACAACTTCAAACAAGTTTATGTTGAAAAGCAAGGGTGGGTTTTTGACATGCTTTGTATTTTTTAATGAGTCCCCCATTTTATAAATTCAAATCATTTTTACAATTTAAAAAACAAACATTACTGTCATATAAAGTCTAATAGCTGTTGCTGTTTGTCCGAGTAAAAACATTTAATTTTAAGAAAACCTTTATGTGATTATGCTAAGCTTGTTTTTGTTTGTTTGTTTGTTTGTTTGTTGGTTTGTTTTGAGACACAGATTTAAAAAGGATACAAAATCAGTTATGCATCGCTTAAAACAGTAAAAAAAAAAAAAAAACAACTATAATCTTTAAAAACCTGAAACAGATAAAAGATTTGAACCACTAACAGACTACCAAATACAGTAAAGAGAGACAAATGTGCAGAAAACAAATTGTGATCAATGAGAATCTTTGTGGAAGCTTATTAATTTTGTGCAAGATTAAATGGATTTAACAGAAGATTGCTTTACCCAGGAGGTGCTCATTCAAACTGAACAAACTGGAGCAGGTTCATTAGGAATGGGCAAGAATTCCAATTTGTAGACGTGCAGAGCTTGTGGAGAAAGACCTGATGGGTCTTGCTGCTGCAACTGCTTGAAAAAGGTGGTTTGGAAAAGGGTTCACATTGAGGGAGTGAACATATATGACCCACAACTTTGCAGCTTTATATCTTAATCTTTATATATTTATATCATAGAAAATGAATTGAGCTCATTTTACTTCCTTCAAATCTTTAGATCTGTTTACAACCTTTTACTGCTCTTTTTACATTTTATTCTGGTTCAGCTTATTTGTGCAAATAATAATAATAAAAAACAACCAGCTACGTTCAGCTAATATCAGGTTTTTTTTTTTTTTTTTCAGCTGTTTTGTGCTTCTTTCGGGTTCTTTCTGCTAAATACAACATTTATGTGCTTCTAATTTGTTAGTTAGAAGCAAATAAATGTTGAATTAATAGAACTGTCACTTTCAGCTTGATATACTCCTTTCATCTGATTTCTGTTAGGTTCAGCTTTTTCTGCTATTTCAGCTAGTATTTAGCCGTTTTATGCTAATTTTAGCTTTTTCAGCTAAGCCCACATTTGCTGCACACATTTCAACTTTTTTTCAGCCCATAAAGAATGTGCTCCTTCCACTTCCTTTGGTAATGTAGGCTTCTGCCTTTTTAGCTACTTTTCAGCAGGTGCCTTTTTTTGGGTTGCTAATTTCAGCTTTATTCAGATAATTTCCACTTTTTTGCGCTCATTTCTGCTTCTTTCAGCCTATCTGACAAAACAAGTTGTATATTTTTTTCTTTCTTCTGCTAATTTAAGCTTGTTCTGCATTTTCAGCTACCTTTATAGCATTTAGCAAATTTCAGCTTTTTTCAGATAAATTCTAGTTTGTTGTGGTAATTTTTGCTACTTTCAGTCTAATGAACTTATTTCTGCTAATTTCAGCTTGTTATGGTCATTTCAGCTTTTTCGTCTGAATTTTCTGCTATTCAGCTACTGTTTAGCTGTTTTATGCTAATCTTAGCTTTTTCATCTAATTCCACAATTTTTGCTCATTTCAGCTCTTTCTTATTCTTTCTGATTGTTTGAGATTTGTTCTGCCTGCAGCTACTTTTCAGCTTTTTTTTGTGTGCTTATTTCAGCACTTTGTAGCTACGGTAATTTCCTAAATTTTCTGCTCATTTCTTCTTATTTAAACATAATTCAGCAAATGTGTGTTCTTTCTGCTTTCTTCTGCTAATTTAGGCTTGTTCTTCTATTCCAGCTACAGTTCAGCATGTTATTAGCTAATTTCAACTGTTTTTCTGCAAATTCTTCAGCAATAAGCATTCACACTGCATTTTCGAAGGAAATGCAATTTTTCTAGTTTTCGTTGTCTCAATTACTTGGATTTTAATCAGAAATTAAAGAAAGTTGAAGGCAAACAAAAAAGTATTGAGGATTACTGACTTTAAATCCAGTCCAAAGAGCTGAGAGGTACTTGCCAAAACAATGACAAGAAGAGTATCGGCAAATAAACAAAGGAGTGGCTTCAGAACTCTGCCAAGGTGACCTGGCCCGTGTCTGAACCTGATTACATAAATGACCAAAACACACACAAAAAATAAATCTACTAAATTGGTTTGTCAATCTTCTGGAGTCTTCACCACATACCTAAGGGATTAAATTTGCTGCTGACAGTTCTTAAAACCAGCACTCAAACAAAAGGTCTACTTAGGTTTTTCCAAAAGTTCAGAAAATACATCCAACACCTGTTTCATCCTCTGAAACGATAAGAAATTAATGAAACAAATCCATTTCACACTGAGACTGACTCATTCAATGTCATGCAGGAAACTTGAAAGGCTCTGAAAACTTCCTGTGCAACATGTAACCATAATAAAAGCCACAAGCATGACAACTTCAAATGGAAATCATAATTTACTCATTACCACACCCTTCTTCAACGACTGTGAGGACAAGCTAGTGGATGAGCCTTCCAAGAGAGAAGGAAAAAAATATCTCAATAACTCCACTTTACAATTAAAGTTAAATTAAAAACAAGTTGATTTTTTTATTTTTCCATCCAGTCCAACTTTGCGTGTCATTAAAGCTACCTGTGTGTCATCCCCGAGGGTCTGGTCGTCACACAACTGACCCTCGTATCCTTCTGAGCAGTTGCAGGAGAAGGAGCCGAAAGTGTTGACGCACTCGCCCCTGTTTCCACAGACGTCCTGCTCACACTCATTTACATCCACGTCACATCTGCCGAGGCAAAGACAAAAAAAAATTACTATGCACAGGAGCAATGAGGAGGGTTTGATTCAAAGTGAGGAAGAAGAACGGAGGAGCATGACGGTGCAAAAAAAGAGAAAAGAAAATAGGAAATCATATTTTAAGACGACGGCCTCTTGTGTTAAATCAATGGGATTATCATTATAGAGCCTCCATAATAGCTATATTGCTGTAAATTAAAGAAATTTGCTCAAACACAAAAATACTGTAAATACCAATACAAAAGTCACAAATGCAGTTTCTCTTTATACTTATAAGCTCATTTTGAGGTTTTTTTTATTTCAAAATGGGTCCGTTTCCATTTATTTTTCACTACTGAGATCGTTAATGTTTTACAAGGGGTGTTTTTTTTCTTCTTCTGATGAACAAAAAAAACATTTTAAAGAAAGATTTTGATATGCATATGCATAATAATAATAATAATTATTATTATTATTATTATTTGCTTATAAAAGAAAAACTCACAAGGATATGAAGTTTGCTTTAAAAAAAAATCTTGATGTGCTGCTGTGTAAATCCCTCTTATACACTTTTGAATGAATATTGATGAAATTCAAGTCAGGTTCATTTTATTAGTCATGAGGCCGGACTATGTGGGCAGCTGGATTTGACAGATATTACTTATTTTTTGCAAAATCTAGTATTAGTTTTGATTCGTGCTTCACTGATTATGGGAACTGAAAGAGAAAGAAATTACAAATGTTGCACTTTTTTTTTTTTTTAAATTCAACATGACTGGTTTTTTTTTTTTGTTTGTTTTTGTTTTTTTTTAGCTTGAAAAGATCTAAAGCATTTCTTCTTCTGAGGAAAAACTGCCTCCTAGTGGTGGCGTAGCTGAACAACACGGCAGCGCAGAGGTTATTTAAAAGGTCATTACTGAGCTGTATTTAAGAAAGCTGAATAAGAATGATTACAGGTTTTTCAAGCAATACTTGTGTCAAGTTTACATTATATATATATATTTTTTGCTTTGTTTTTTTGAATGTCCACAGGACCAGACTTAGCTTTATTAGATTAGAAATATAAACTTGTCCCTAACAATAAATAAAACAAGCGACTGTGGGGTCTTGAATGCTAATGGGGAGCAAATGAACGGGTGTTTAGACAGAGACAAGTGATTATTCGACAGTAAGTAAAAGGGACAATTCATTTGTTAACATTGTTGTTATAGTTAAATATGAAGTATTTATTGAGTGTGAAGGAGTGTGTATGTGTGTTTACTGCATTTTATTAGTCTTACATAAGTCCCGTGAGTCCTCCAGGACAACCACAGAGGAACGGGCTGCCAACTGGCTCGCAGTCGCCACCGTTCTGGCAGGGGTTTGGCATGCAGGATGTCAGTTCAGTTTCACAGTGCCTCCCAGTGAATCCAGTGCCACAACTGCACATGAAGCCTGTTGGAAAGGGGGAAAAAAAATAGTTGCCATATTAACTGACATAAAGATATTGACGAATAAAACAAAAATAATAAAAATAAAACCATTTCAGGACAAGAGTGGGATTGCTTTTGAGTAATAAATCAATGTTCGTGTTTTACAAATTCAAAAAAAGTGCAATAATGCGTAAACCAACCGAAAAGGAAGAAACATAAAAGGATAATAATGGATGATGGATAATTTATACACACATTCAGAGTCATTTTGTTTAATCGTACCTCCAGAGGGCAAGCTGATGCACACTGCTCCGTTGAGGCAGGGCAGACTGATGCAAGGATCTGGGTAAAGAACACAGCCCAACTTGACCTCGCTGAGCCCGGCTATCTCAGCGTAGCGGCTCCTCTTGTTTTGAAGGGGCAGCTCATTACCATTCAGGGCCAAAGAGCCCAGGCAGCCCTGGAAGCCGTCCTGAGGTCTTGGTGGTCCCCTCGCTCCACGGTCATCGATTCTTGGCCCTCCCATTTTTTCTTCAAGTTCAGGGCTGGGCATCTCACCCTGGCCATGTGGTGGCCTCACTTGGGCTCCAAAGAAAAAAGATGAATCTGGAGCCAGAGGCCATAGGCGGACAGGAGCCTGGGTCGCTCTGCGGCGTTCCACATAGCTGTCGTCCAGTGACAGGAGGGTGTAGTTTCTGGTCAGTTCCAAAGACACTGAATGCCAAAGACCGTCGTTTATTGGTCTGTCAGAAATACCCATTATGCCTAGGGTGTTGTCACAGTGTATCTGGAACCAAAGTCGACCCTCTTCAATCTGGAGCAAAGAGGATAATTTGAGTCAACTTTTTTTTTTTTTTCTATTGCAAACAATTTTCTGTGTACAAAGTTATGGACAAAAAAAATAAAAAGTGTGGCTGCAAGTCAGTGCATTTGTTTACCTTGAGCATGGTGCAGGGGTTAGCACGTGTAAACATAATGACTCCCCGTTGCTGAAGTGTTCTAATCCTCAGGCTCAGCTTCATCTCTCCACTCTGGTCACTCTCTGTCACTCTGTACTTGATGTAGCCGTTTCCAGAGAAACTCAAAGATGTCCGTCCTGCTCATTCACAAAGCACAGAAACAGAAGTGAAATACCAGCACCTGCAGCTGCACGTTTGACCATCACATCTGTTGTAATCTAGCTGTGCACATGAAGTAAGTAGAAGAAATGTTTCGATGAGGAGTTGGACAGACCCAGACCTGCACATTCATCCAGTTTCAGAGGCTGACACTGGCAAACAGATGGCGCTGTTGGACCAGAACGGACACATTGCATGTCTGCTGGACAGGACTGACCTTCACAAAGCTCCAAAGGAGTGGGACATGTCCCTCCTATTTTTTTTATTTTTTATTAACAAGACAAAAACATGCATACATAAGAGAAAAAAAATTAGTATACGTGTAGCCAAGAAACAAGTCATTTAGATTTTAAATGATTAAAAAAGGCTTTCTGTTGCTTGGCTTTATATATACAGTATACATACATA
>JARVGV010000350.1:17099876-17113651 GCA_031762435.1 Hypsolebias longignatus | reverse complement strand
AAAAATCCATAAATATGTCGCTTCGCTCTATAAGTTGCAGGGCATGCAAATTAGGAAAAAAGGTGCGACTTATACACCGGAAAACACGGTAACTACTGTATGTTATACACCTGTGCCCCTCAACCCCACATAAAAGTTTCAAATAAAGACAATCACATTTTGTTGAATGACTTTATTTTACGTTGCTACGTTTGTAAATTATTTAAGCATAACCAAATCTTTAGGACCAAAGCAAACTGGTAGACATACAGACTTCATTTGGACATCGTTGCTAGGAACATTCAGGAGAGAAAATGAATTTCCTTTATCTAGTTAAAAACCCAGAGTACTGAACAGGTCAAACTGTTACATCATATAGCTAAGTTGGTCTCTTTATGTGCAGTGGGGAAAATCCAGTGCTTAATGCGACATACTAGGTAGACTCGGCAAGGCCAATAACTCCACAGGCTAGACGTCCGCCAGCATTACCGGTCTTCAGACTCTCTTCATTTTGTCCTTTTCCAAGATCGTCACTCTTCTCATGTATCTAACAAAATAAAAAGGTCTTGATAAATCTACTTAAAGTAATTTTAGATTTAAACTGAGTTTCACAAAATGTATTACTCTAATGACAGTTTCCTTACCACCATGGTTCTGCCAATGATAGAATGGGGGCCTGACAGTTTGATGAGAGAGTCTTCCATGCTTATCTTGGCAACATTATTTGCATCTGCCACCACATTCCCCAAGTCTCCAACATGTCTTTAAACAAAGGAAAAAGCAAATGTTAGTAAAATCGAGACCTTCTGTCCTGACTAAAACCATTATTAAAGCCCATTCACAGCCATCTTTCCAAAACAATGTTTCCTTGTAAACACAGCACCATTCCTAGAATTTTTTTAAATTTATTTATTTTGTACAGAAACAAAAAAAGACTAAAGCTGTTTTAACCATTTCAGGATTGTATGTGGTGCTGTATTTCTACCACAAAATTTACTAGACACGGAAGACGTTGAGCAGATGCAAACCGTAAACGGAACAAAACTGAGGATGGTGAATACAAGAGCAAAAAACTAATCTTTATGGATGGTTGTCACGGTAGCAAAGCGCTACATTTGTATTGAGTGCAGTTGTCATGGTTTGGAGTCCGAGCTGAGCTGCTACAATCTCTGCTCCCTGTCCGGAGGTGGCGGAACTACATAGGGGACTTAGTAGGTGGGGTGCTAGGTTATGTTGTCAGGGCGGGGCACCCTCCTTGAATAATGGTAGAGCTAAAACCAGACTGCAAAAGTGGATCTTCCACTTTGTCTTGCATAAAACGGTTACTGACCGAGATTACAATCATTCAAGATCCAAGACAATTTCAGGTACAGTATCTAGAGGAACAGCTGGGTATGACAAGTATGAGTGTTAAAATATATTGTTTTTATCTGCCACATTTGTATTTTCAACGTTGACAGTTCAATTAGTGTGAATAAAAATCTTTATGGCCTTATAGAATAAAGTGTACTAAATACTTTTTGAACTTCTCTTTTCAAAGCAATGCACATTAGTCCTGTTTGTCACTTCAAGTATTACAGTACATGATGGTTTAACTAAAGATGATCTACTGGGATCTGCAGCACAAAAATCAAGCATACCATCTGTCTTTGTTGTTACGTTTGGGGTAGTAGTTTAGGTTAAGTATGAGGAGAGACGTCATCATTTAAGGTTGTGTTTAGGTTGTCCTCATGAGAACGCAACAGTGGCATTTAAGGATTTGCTCGCTCTGACACCAGGTTTTGAAATTACAGTGTAGTAACTCCTAAAACATGATTTCTGTGTACAGGGCTTAGTAAAATTTTGGAGAGGGACAAACACTAAAACCACCAAGTTCACCTTTCTTTATCCGTAGGCCCACCATGATTCTTCTTCTCAGGATTGTAGTGAGGTCCTGCACTGACACACCCTGGTGATAAAAAAAATTAAGAGCCTCAGTTTGAGTATGCAATTAAACCATGGCAATTTGAAAATTAATTATAAAATTTGTAATTTTGTAAACCTGGAGAATGTGAACAAGCTTACCATTTGTGTTGTCCCCAAAGGCATGGACGTGAAAACCATGCTCACCGGGGGTAAGACCACTGATTTCACCCGCCACCTTGACAGGGGCTGATTCATTCTGTTAACGAAAGGTGACAGTAAGCAAAGATTCAGGCACCTATAATGCATAGAAGGCAAAAAAATAAATACGTAGTTTGCCTGCGTGGTGTTTACACACACACCATGTATAAACCCCTGTAAATGAGACCAATTCAACTCTAAACTGTTCTAGTCAAACCAAATACTGTAATTGAAAACAGCAGTAAGGGAAGAAGAGGGTAAAAGAAAATGGATGGATAGATGGACTACAGGACGGTTGGCTATGACTCAGCAAAAACATGGGGCGAAATCATGTTTAAGCAATAACGTACACGACAGTGCAACTGTAGTCTATCTTTATTTATTTTGGGGGGGACGGCTGCAAAACAGGAGAAACGAGGTTAGCGCATGGATCATGAAAGTGGGATTAAAAACTGGAGACCAATACGTCGAGGTTGTGCAACAGGCACGTTGGATAATCATTACCGCCAAGGTTTAAAGGTCATGACCTACCGATTTATTCTTCATTTGCACCACGACAGAGTAATTTCACGGCTCTGGTCTAACAAACTCGCTTAAATTTGGAACGACAACAAAAAAAGAAGCATTGAACTCCTAAATTTCTAGAACTTGCAGATTACATGCGCATCTCATGGTTTAAACAACCTCGATGCTTGTTTATGGTAAACAAAAAGAGTAATTCATGCAATTCTACAATGATTTAACATGACCCAAGTTTCACAACCTGTTCCTTAAATTGAGTACTGTATGTCGCTGACTAGCTAGCGCGTAACGAATTTAGCTAGCTAGCAGAGCTAAACGCATAGGCTCGGTGTAATTATGTTAAATGTTTTCTTTTTCTGCTTGCCAGTGAATACATCGACAACATGTGCAATCTAACACAGCTTACCTCTTGCTCAAAGTAAACTGTGCCTTTGGGAGCTGCGTCTCCGGCTCCTCTCAGCACACATACAGCTTTAACCACCATCTTTGACGCAACTCAAGGAAATCAAGTAACCGACGACGACGACGCTATCGCGTGGCGTGCCCTTTTTAAAGTTTTGTACGTTCCTTATGGGCGGGCTTACGTCTCAGCCAGCCAATGAGAATTAAACAAAACAAACGGCGGACATTTTGGTTGGTCACTGGCCATGTCAGTCTGTATACGCACTTCACATAAGGTTTATTAGTGAACATTAGTTTTATATTTTTGTAGTTACACCACTAATGACCTTATTTTTACACCATATAATTTACTACAAAGCTTAAAATTATATTCACGCCAATATATACAATATAGTAATAATGTACTGTACATGCATAAATATAGAGATAGTAATAATGTATGTGGGGAGTGGTGCAGAGGTTAGAAAAGGTGGGCCTGTCATCGAAACGTCACCTGTTCCAAATCCCTAGACCGACATCAAAATATGGGTGGGAAAGGTGAAACACCTACACCTACCTCCACCCTCACTTACCCCAATCTGGCCCCCAAGCAAAGTCCTCAACCTCCACCATCTGCTCCCCACAGATGGCAGCTCTCTGCTCCACACAGAGAGCTGTGGTAGCATCAGAAAGGGCATCCAGCGGGGGAAAAAAGCAACTGTGAAGTCCTCGTGTGAGTTTTCACTGTGGCAAACCCTGAAGCAAGCAGCCGAAAGGGAAAAAAAAAAAAAAAAAAAATGCACGTATTCACACCACTTCCCATTTTAAATCATTCAGCATTATCCAAGTGGGTGTTTTTTCAAATGTCTTAAAATGTTTAGCTTCTGACGCTTTAACTAAAACCTAACTGTACCTTATTGGAAATGCAACATAAAACAATCCTTATCCATGCTGCTGACTTTGTGCTTTTTAGATGCTGTAT
The DNA here is from genome assembly GCA_031762435.1 of Hypsolebias longignatus. Taxonomy (NCBI): domain Eukaryota; kingdom Metazoa; phylum Chordata; class Actinopteri; order Cyprinodontiformes; family Rivulidae; genus Hypsolebias; species Hypsolebias longignatus. The sequence continues at coordinate 17,109,684 of JARVGV010000350.1, read as the reverse complement.
TCATACCTAACTGCTCACTAGACTCATGTTCAGGCTGCTGTTTAATATACTGTAATATTTTACATTACTTTATTAGTGTTTAGCGTATAGCTTAGATCCTTATATACTGTTTCTTTTTGTACTTTGTATATTTTTTTGCATTTTTGGGTGTAAATGGTACCTGCAGTACACAATTTTGTTCCATCTCATGTACCACGTGATGCAAATGACAATAATGAACACTGAAAAAGCACCGTTATACTACTTTCCATATAACCATTTGAAAAAAACTTGTTTAAAGCCAACTATTTATTTACAATAAACTCCAACCCAATAAAACGTTTCACCAATTAGTAAGAAAAAAAAAAAAGACATGCAGTATTGTTCACACTTCAGTTTTTATATGCCAAACATCAACTAACATTAAAAATATAATCATGGCTTAGGCACAAGATAAAATGAGCAAAACAGTTGGTACAAAAATAGTTTATTAAAAACCATTTCCTATGGCTGAAATATTGAAGATTTCTCGTCCATGTCTTTAATAATTAAATCATAGAAACAAGTCAATTTTCAAACCACTAGGAATTAAAAACGTTAAAGCAACGGGCCTCTGTTTATTTTTTTTGTGTGTCAACGTGTTTCTTCCAGATAAACAGATCACAGATTAACTATTACAACAAGCCTTAAAGTTGCCAGTAATAAAAGCATATTTACAGCAGTGTCCTGGGAAGAACCCTTCATTTCATACATCCTTACTTTTACTTCTACTTTCAGTTTTGTGAAATTATTCTGCGTACTCACTGATTCTGGGCTTCAGATTAAAACAAAATTAAAACAGTTCATCTTAATGAAAAGGAAACTACGCTCATAGGCTGTTTGTCAAAGTAAAATATGTACCGGTATAGATATATACATTTTGTATTTTTTTTTTATATATATAACCAAAATAAATTTATGAATCTCACTGTCAGAGCAATGAAAGGGTTGTTTTGAAATTGAAATCAAAATTTTAAGCTTTATGGAACAAAAACAAACAAAAATAATCTAAAAGTAGGCAAGTTGAACGAAATATGTTTCAAAACCAAATTTTCTGATTATTTTTCTGCATTACCTTTCAAACAGAAAAAAAGGTGGGGGGAAAAAAAACAAAAACAAAAAAAACAACATTAATTTCAATAATTATCGTTGCATTAAAATGCTAATACTTTGACCCAGGACATTTTTGCAAAGTTTAAGAATACCTTACCTTGTTACTTCATTTGCCAGTTTTCTTTCATCCAAAAAATATTTCTTAACATCTTTAAAAGTCAACTTTTTTCCTGAAATTCAACTAGCACTTACATTTTTTCACGTTTGAGGTGTCAATTCAATTCAGTTTATTTATATAGAGCCAGTCATCTCAGGGCATCTAAAATAAATAAAATGTTTCTTGTCAGACTATTTTTTTCTGAATAGCTGTTGCTGAGAAGAAAGTTGGCTGATTGGAAAAGGGATATTTATGGTTGAATTCTCAGACGTGTAAAGAGTCAATTACATCACGCTTACACATAAAACATTCTTTTAAATTTCTGAATGTCAGAAGCATTGCGGTTTTTCCACACCTTTATTTTAAACTTTGTGAAAATTAAAAAGCCTCTAGCAAGCTATATTTGAGAAAATGAATTAAATGCAGGCGTTAATGAAAGATTACGGTACATTTTCATGACTGTGATTCCCACAATGTTTAATTTGTTTAAATCAAAGAAATGAACACTTTTGTGGTACTGCAACATTTAAAATGTCAAATGAAAAAGTCGATGCAAATTCAAAGCAGGTGTTTTAACAATGTGTCCTTTTTAAATTTACGAGTTCACCGTTATTTAAATTTATGCACATTTATCCGATTTTTGAATCTTTGAAACTGAACTAAAAAGCTGACTCTAAACACACGAGGAATAAAAAAAAAAAAAAAAAAAGGAGCTTCTACTAAAACCAAGTTGTTGAACACAATCAGTGTTTGACAGAATATTTACAAATTAAAAATAATTTATAAAATATTTCTCTTGCCATATTTAAGAAGTTAAAACAAATGCGGGTCATCCTTGAATGTTTTCCTGTGTGCACAGATATGCTATAAAATAAAAAAAATTAAAACAAAAGTGAGAGGTCTGTGGTGAAGAAATGTACAGCCCATTTACCATGAGATAAACTGTTACTAGTTCGACTTTAATCTGCCAACAACTGAGACTAGAACAGTGGACACAACCTTTAGTATGTTTCAGCTCTTCGCAGCTCTAAGAGGATTCTTCTTTTGTTTCTGTGGGCTCGCACGGAGCCGACTTTAGAGGCTCAGAGGACACAGGTTTTTCTTTAGAAGCCGTGACCTCTGGAGGTGAAGCTAAATGTTCAGACTGTTGCTTCGGTTCAGAGGCTTTTCTGTCTGGGTCTTTACTGGTGTCCATGGTAACCACAGATGTCACACAAGACTGCTCCTGGCTCTTGCGAAATTTGTCCCTGTTTTCCAGTTCGGTCAGTCGATCATCTTTGTCCCACCGTGAGGTCCTTTCTCGTCGTTCTGACCGTTTTGGCTTGTCCCCTTTGCTTTCGGGTGCTTTGGCTTTGTCCACATTTGCCCCATCGCCCCTGCTTCTTTCGCCTCCCTCCCCCCTGCCGCGTTCTCTCTCTCCATCCTCACCACGGCCCCGTTCTCTGTCCCTATCAGGGCTTCCTCGCCTTTCTCTCCAGTCTCGTCTACTTCTGTCTCGATCGCGGTCTCTGTCTCTCTCCCGATCTCTGTCTCTGTCCCATCCTCCCCCACGCTGATTGCCTCCATCTTCCTGCCAACCCCCGTGTCTGTCTCTCCCGTCCATTTTGTCTCCACCAGCTCCCCTCCCTCCATCACCAAAAGAACGTCTACCCCCTCCAAAACCTCTGTCCCTGTCTCTATCTCGATCCCAGTCTCGGTCCCTCTCCTGCTCTCGATCCCTGAATCCAGGCCTGTCTCCCCTAAATGGTCTGTCATCCATTTCTTCTGGTTCTTCTCTAGGACCCCCTGGTCTCATAAATTGAGGAGGTGGGGTTGCTTGATGGGGAGGTCCTTGCCCATGAGGGAAAGGAACCCTTATATTGTGTGGTGGGTGCATGCCAAAGCCTCCTTTAGGTGGAGGGGGCTCGTGGCCCATCATCTGAGGGTGTGGCCCCCTGGGCATCATCTGTGGAGAATTAGGGGGCATATTGGAGTGAGGTGGTCTTGGTCCATGAGGAGAAGGGAAACGCTGCATATGCTGCGGCGGTGGACCTAGGGGGCGCTGGAGTGGAATTATTCCAGGTCGTGCACCCAGCAGACCACTAGAGGGAGGTTGCATGTTTCCAGGATGACCACTTGGAGGACCACCGGGATGACTACCTTGAGGACCACCGGGATGACTACCTTGAGGACCACCGGGATGACTACCTTGAGGTCCACCAGGATGACTACCTTGAGGTCCACCAGGATGACTACCTTGAGGTCCACCGGGATGACTACCTTGAGGTCCTATCAGAGGACCACCAGGAGGCCCAACCAAAGGACCACCAGGAGGCCTGACTAAAGGCCCACCAGGAGGGCCCACCTGAGGACCACCAGGAGGCCCAATCAAGGGACCACCTGGAAGACCTACTGGAGGACCACCTGGAAGACCCACTGGAGGACCACCTGGAAGACCTATTGGAGGACCACCTGGAAGACCTACCAGAGGACCACCTGGAAGACCTACCGGAGGACCACCTGGAAGACCTACGGGAGGACCACCTGAAGAATTAGACAATGGTACACCTAGGAGATGGCCTGGAGGTCCAACAGGAAGGGAACAAACCTGGTTACCTGTTAGGGAAATAAACAAAGGAATATCATTCACAAAAGTCAAAATAATGTATATTTTTAAGTGGGTTAAAAACATCTAAAGCTAAATTAACCATTCTGGCAAATGGCCAGGATTGACACAAATTGGACAACTAACTGACCAATGGGTCCCATCTGATTGTTGAAGATGTTGGGGCCCTCGTGAGCTTCATTTTTCTTTCTGCCCAGATCTGCCAAATCCTGAGGTGGCTCATCAACTCCACCTTTGGGAGGAAGTGTGGGACCTAGAGGCATGGGTCCTGAATGGGGGAAGCCTAGAAGAGTGGTGAAAGGCATTAAGATTCCTTTAATCCAGTTTGATACATTGCAGAAATTTAAAAAAAAAGTTAATGGTTAAATGACTTTTTTTTTTTTTTTTTTTTGCAAAGTGCACAAGAGCAACTTGCTGTGGAGTTAATCTAAAGAATCGCAAAACAATATATCAAATTTGCTACCCTGTGGCTATCTTCTGATAAAAACAGTTAAAGAAACAGCAGCCCTACAGTGAACACATCTTATCATTCAAGTCCACTACACTTTTATTTTGATGATATAATGGCTGCATGCTGTGATACCTGGAGGCATTTGCAAGGGGTTGAAGCCAGGTCTCATAAAATGAGGAGGGGGCATGCCCGGAGTAAAGGCTGGCAGAGGCATTCCCATTGGACCGGGAAACATTGGAGGTGGTAGAGAACCCACACCCACCATCGGCTGCTGCATTGGAGGAACCTGAAGACATTTACAAAACTTTATTGTAAGTAAATGAAAAACGATGCTTCCTAATGCAACACAAGGCTTAAACAATTTTAAATAAAACATTATACAAATATTTTTGTCTTGAAAAATTACATACAAGCAACTTCAGTGCTTCACCAGCTTTTAACAGCAGCAAATCTAGACGTCACCAACTATAAAGAGAAATATAACTATTCCAGGAAATCATTTTACTGATCACATCTTTCATTTGTTGCCTACCGGAGCAGGAGAAGACACTACAGGTTGCATTTGAATCTCCTCAGGCTGCTGCTGCTCAGAACGGCCGTTGTGAGTGGGTTCCTCTTGGTGATCAAAAGGTTTTCGTGAACTATTCCATTCTAGAAAACAACAGTCATTCCAGAGAATTGTATTACTAAACAATAAAACAAAATGGCAGGCTTAAGATGCTAGTTATCACTTGGTTCAACAAATGATCACCATGCCTATGTCCTTCTGTTTAAACTTTAATTTCTCACCTGGTGATACAGTATCCATATCGAGCATTCCTCCTTCTGTCAGATCCTCTAACTGGTCCTCTTTGATTTTAGACCAAGGAATGTAGGTGACACCCAACTCCACATTCCAGTACGGTTTAAATTCAGGCTTTATGCCCTTGTTCAAAGCCCAAGCAATCTGACAAGAAACAAAATAACATTAATAAAATAGTCTATTTGTCAGTTTATTATTATTAGACAACAATCCATACCTTGATTGCTTTCTGATTAACCTTATATGGTCCTCGACTGAGCTTCTGTAGAGCTCTGAAAGCATCCTCCCTGTGTATCATGACAATATAAGCACAGCCACGTGGAGGAATCATCTTTTAAAAGGGAGAAAAGATAAAAAGAACGAGACATTTATTTATTTGGGGTCCTGCACTTTTTGTATTAAGGTGAAGTGATTTGTGTGAACAAGAACAGTTATAAAAAGGATGACAAATAAAACAGACAAGTCAATGTCCCACGTCACTAAAGCTGCTTTGCCACTGATAATGGCGACTTCACTCGGCTCTCTTTGGTTCTCAAAATGGTGGACTCTCGTTGTGGTTTGAGCTCTTTAGCATAGTATTTTTCACAAGAAGTTCTCAGCTTCTTTTTTTTTCAGAAAAAAACCTTTTACACGAAGGCACGGGTTTCAACAGTGAATTTTGGAGCTTCGACAAGATGGAAGTTTTTTCCTGAGGTCGGCCTGTTAGCTTAGCTTCTCAGTTTAGCTGCTTTTAACAATCCAAAAAAAATTGATTTTTGACAGTTAAAATGGATTTTAAAGAGAAAAGAGAAGGGGAGGGGTCAGTGAAGAGCACCGGAGTTGAGCCTTTTGTTTTCCAGAAACGATAAAGCAGATAAATGAAAATGAGGTTTATAATTTTCATTCATCATGCAAGTAATTGATTTATTGTTAATTGAGACAGGCCTACATGAAGTTCCTCAGCGAGGGATGAAAAGTTGGAATGTTGCTCATGACAAACACTTGTCTTGCAGATGTCCATCTTGGAAGTCTGAGGAGGATTCTAAATGCATCCTGATAGGCTATTTGCAGTTTCTTCATTATAGCTTCACTGTAATTACACTAAAGGTGAGCTGTATAAAAGGATGTGCAATAAGTTGGAAAAAGGGACACTTTACCCTCATCTGTACACATGCTAAATTTACGTGCCAATATATTAGCTTGCATGTACAACTTGCAACACTGTCGCTTCACATCATAGATGTAGCAAACAGCAGCACTTTCCTTAGGATTAAACATGATGTCAAACTGGACATTATGTTTAATTTCTTGACTTATTTTTGTATTTCACATTAATATTATAGTCAGAGTTAAACATGCAGGGTCTACAAATTTTTACTTACATTGATTGATTCTATTTGTCCAAACTCCTCCAGCAACAAAGCAACATCTTGCTGTTGTGTTCTCTTGTCCAGCTGACCAACCCAGAGAGTCGTGCTACAAACTGAAAAAATAGAGGGAATATTTTAAAGGACAGGAACAACAGATAAATGATAAAACCTAAAACACAATTATATTGTTTAAACAAAGGAAAAGAAGAACACATTGTGCAGATAATCTTTTTTGTAACGTTTCATGCTTGTAACTAAACGGTAAACAGATGATGACTCACTGCTGAGCGTCTCGCTCTTGGATGGTGGAAGGCCCTTCTGTCTTCTTTCTCGCTCTCTCTCCCTCTCCCTGCGCTCCTGTGAGCGAGCATGTGGGGAAGAGTAGCGGCGGTCTCTGGAGCGAGAGCGGGATCGCCTGAACCTGGACCGCCGAGTACGGGAATTGGACCGAGACCTCCTCCTCTTTGGAGATCTACAGGAAAAGGAAAAAAAAGTCCCACTACGTTATTCAAAATAAGTGATACTTATAGACTTAAAATTTAACTGCAAAATGTAGAAAAAATATGAAGTATGAATGAAGAAACAATTCCTTTTTCAAATTCTCACCTGGAGCCTGAGTGAGACCTTTGACTGTGTCGGCCATCTCTGACTGATGAATGGTCCACTTCCACAGAGGAATCCTGGCAAGACAAATAGAAGGAGGCAAACTGTGATACAGAGCGAGCTAAAGCACATTTAAAATTATATCCTTAATAATGAAAAGTATTATTCGTAAAAACAACAACAGTAAAATGGCAACTTTTCCCCCTTATAGTAAGTACCGGTAGCCTGATGGGTTTAATATGTACTAATTTTAGCCCACCTGTTTTTGCTGGGGTGCATTTTGGGGAGCATAACCCCCTAAGAAACCTGGAGGTCCAGTGGGAGCAGGAGGGGGCTGCCCTGGCAGAGCATGGCCCATAGGTTGCATCGCAATAGGGAAGCTTTGTCCTGGTAGTACACCACAAGCCTGGAGCTGGCCATTAGGAGGCAGATGAACCTAAGAAACACAAATGTAACTAGAGAAACGATTTTCTGGAAAAAAAAAAAAAAAAAGTGTGCATGAAATGCATCATGCCATTCCCTGATGTTACTTATGAGCACACTTCAGAAGAAGCTCAAAGTCAGGCCTGAAAGCATTTAAAACCAATATGCTTTACAAAGAAGTGACATAAGAAATGGGAGTCGTAGCATCATCTTCTGATGGTCATGGACATTTACAGTGGAAATTTAAATGGCTGTAAGACAAAAGCCTAAAATAATTAATAATGGTAATATTATTATCATTTGTATTGGATGTTTGTCAAAAGTTGAACTTAACCTATGTATCAAGCTGAGGCTAAGTATGTTTTAAGAGTTGCTTGTTTGTTTGTTTTTTGTTTGTTTGGGAAACCATGTGGGGTGGTGGAATGATAAATGCCATAATTGCCATTGTACAAGCTGCTACTTCTGTCACACACTTTGTACCCAGCAGTTTATTGTTTATATGCAGGAGCGCCTTATTTCTGTATTTTTAACATTTTCAAAAATTATACAGTATTTTTATTTTTTTATTTTGAAGGACTTCCTGCTGTATCTCAGTAGCTTCCTGCCACTGACTAACATTTTCTTTTGACAGAGCTAGGTGCTCGTGGCTCCCAGCACCCCACCCCTCATGAGGGCAGGCATTTGTGACAGAGAGAACGCCGTCAGGTAATCAGGTGTACAAGGCCTTTTGCTCACGGTTTCAAATACCCAACCATAACTCCACCCACTCTGTCATCATGTGACCAAAGTTTAAACTGAATGACCAACGAGGTACTCTGGAGGATCATCCTTATGACGCAACTTTCATGTTAAAAGCGATCGATCAGCTGTCGAGGAGGAAACAGCTGCAGCCCGTAAGCTTTGCATCAACGTGTTGATGGTCAGGACTGGCGACGCAAAGCAGTCAAGTACATGTTTGAATAAAAATTCATTTTTTTCTGTATGACATCTTTCTGTGCCAGTAAATGTGTTTAAATAAATAGCAGAAAAAAAAGTAACACAGGCGGTCCTCGACCTACGGCGGTCTCTACTTACGGCGTTCCGTACTTACGGCGCTGCCCCCAGTGACGTCATTACGCCATACGTTGCCTTTTTTATGCAGCATTTGTTTTTTCCGTTTTTTTTAGGGTATTTTGTTAGCTAACTGCTTGGAAACACAATAAAACACATTAAAACGGCCGTTCTAAGTTGTTGTACATTAAAAAAACGTGTTTTAAAAGACGTTACCGATCGCCATTTTAGTTTCGGTTTCGATTTACGGCCGAAAATGCGAACATACGGCGCCATGTGCGTTCGGTTCCGAGTTACGGCAAAATCGACCTACGAACGGTCCTTAGGTCCGGAACCCGTTCGTAAGTCGAGGACTACCTGTATATTAATATATATTTTTTTATTATTATTAAGTAAAAATTTTTTTTTTCACATTACCTTCCAACCTGGAACATCTTTCATAATAATCGCCTCCTCTTCCAGGTTTTCTCTCAGCATCCTTAAAACACTAAACAGTTGAAAATATAAACGTTACACAGTGCAATTTATTCTTACAAGGCATAATTTAAAAATAAAAATTACTTTCGGTCCGCTTCTGCCTGCATCAGAGGCATTAGCGCTATTCTCGTCTCCATCTCCTCGAACGAGAGGCACCTGTGACACACAAACCCAACATGTACTGTATCTTGAAACACTGACTAAACAAGAGGTCTGCAACCTAAAAACTAAACAAGAGATGCGCTGATGTCCACGTCAGTGGTATCAACTGGTGGTCCGTGGGCCTTTTCAAGTTTGTTGGAAAGGGTTTTTCTGGCCAATAGTGGTGACATAAAACTATAAATATATCATGAATTTATTATAAACATTCATTTATAATTTTACATTTTTGGACAAAAGAAAAGTCCATATTTGTGTGTGTGTGTGGGGGGAGCTAAAGTATACCCATTTTGACAAATTAAAACCCTGAACTGCAGGTGAGTCAACATCCATCCGTCATCTTTACACACGTCTTCCTTTTTGGGTTGCGGGAGAAAATAAATACAAACCGGATTCCAACAAAGTTGGGACACTAAACAAATTGTGAATAAAAACTGAATGTAATGATGTGGAGGTGCCAACATCTGATATTTTATCCAGAATAGAACACAAATCACAGATCAAAAGTTTAAACTGAGAGAATGTATCATTTTAAGGGAAAAATATGTTTAAAAATTTCATGGCGTCAACAAATCCCAAAAAAATTGGGACAAGTCCATTTTTACCACTGTGTGGCATCCCCCCTTCTTCTTACAACACTCAACAGACGTCTGGGGACAGA
>JARVGV010000350.1:17072688-17082693 GCA_031762435.1 Hypsolebias longignatus | reverse complement strand
ATGTTCGAACTCGCAGATATGTACAGTATATATTTTTGGGGCCAAAAAACTATGACGAACTGAAAATAAGCACGTGTCTGAAGGATACATCTGAATATCTTGAACCCCTCCTTACCTATTCTGTTGAAAAAAAAACTCCCCCTTTCCTCACTCTTTACTCCCCAGCCTTTGTTTGAGGATGATGCAAACAGTGGCAACCTCACTATAACCAAGCATTTGAAGGCATCCAACAGGCGCTGGGAGGGAGCTCAGGGCAGTGGGTTCATTCAGGCAAGAGGGTATTCAGGGGTAAAGGAGATGCATTAAGTCCTATAGAGTCCCTTTTTTTAGATTTACTAGAAAGACAGGGAGGATTTAGGCATGAGGTAAATGTTTAATGAAAGTGGTGTGATCCTATCATGACCAGGGGGTTGGGGAGGTTACATGTATGTTTTTGTTGTCTGTAACCCACTTTCTCCTTCATATGCCCCTCCCCCCCAGTGTACCTCCATTTTTCTGTCTGAGGGGTGTCTGATAAACAACCAAATCTCCCAAAAGCCCCCTGGCAAGACACACCCCTGTCCCTATAACTCCCCCACCCTCCACCCCCCATATTCACTGTTAGCTCATTGCATCCCACGCCAATTCTTTCTTCAACTGGCGCAAACACAGGGGCCATTTGTAACTGTCAAGCGAAGGCACATTGTCCACACGCACGCACTCGTGCATGCTCAAGCAGTTTAATTAGCAACTGCAGAAAAGGTTCTCGGAGGTGAATCAATTATGAGGGCGTAAAAACGATACGAAGGACAGGGCATAAAAACAGGCTGAAGGGGAGAAGAAAGGGCAGGCACCAGTTTTTTTTTTTTTTTTGCTGTGCTGTTAATGGATATGGTGATTTGTTTCATTTGCCATGCTTGTCCACTTCTATGAGCTCCCCTTGAGATGATTTGTAATGCATGCTGGCCGTGTTCTTGAACTCCGTCTAGACGGGCTACAAGGAGATTCAGGCAGAGGGCGAACTAGAGGAGATGGATATTTTATTGAATGCAATTACTCGCAATCGTCTGTCATTGAAGAAAGAACACGACTTTGGCGTTTATGAGGACATTCTGCAAGTTTCTTCATGACCAGAAGTGGCAGAGACAGACATTATACCCTGTGAAGGGTAATGAAAGAAAACTAATAACAGCTTTGAGTTTGCCGCTGCTTCCGTCACGGCCTTTCATGCATTTTAGCTGCAACTTAACCCTGAAGCAAATGGAAGTAACGCGCACCATGCATTTGGTTTGGGCACCTTCACAACATCTAGAATAACATTTGTTTTCTTTCTAGTTTATGATGGTCCAGTAACCTCTCTGGCTCTCATGCACTCACATTCCTCCCCCTCTTACAGTCTCGGGGCCCTTTAGCTCATGCATCGCCCCATGCTCATACTGAGAGCAGCTGTTTGGGAGCAGTCAGTGTGGCGTTATGTATCCTGCAGTCCCTCATCGCCTGAGATCCTAACTTAACAGATGCAGTAATGTGCTACTTGAATAGCTCATGCACAGGGTTTAAGAAACACATCTCAGCTGTCAAAGTCCATGCTATTTTACAAATTCTCTTCTCATCTTCCTATACGCTCTTCTTTTCCGTATTTCTTCAGGTGGCAGTGAAAGTAATTGACAAGCGAAAGGCCAGGAAGGATTCTTACGTTATCAAGAACTTGAGGAGAGAAGGCCAAATCCAGCAGATGATTTGCCACCCCAACATCGCCCAGCTGCTGGACATCCTGGAGACGGACAACAGCTACTACCTAGTGATGGAGCTGTGTCCAGGCGGGAACCTCATGAACCATATCTACGACAAGAAGTGCCTGGAAGAGAGGGAGACGCAGAAGTACATCCGGCAGCTGGTGCTGGCTGTAGAGCATCTGCACAAGCTCGGCGTGGTGCACAGGTAAACGCAAACCAACAAACAACAATGATGTATTAAATTGTCAGAATACATGTCACCACCTTGTTACTGGAAACCAGCATTGTGTTGTTTACCACAAACACAAAAATCTGTCAGATATTATCAAAGTGTAGATTAGGTCTATTCTGCGCACAACAACGTGCGGTAAAGACCAGGTCTGTTATAACTTGTCAATAGCTGCATATATCATTTCATCTTACACGTTATTGAAACAACTTTCCAATCAGTAGCAGTGCATCTATCATATGTTGAATATTGGGGGCTGAGGTGGTGCAGGGGCAGGGCAGCCAGCTCGGGACCTGAAAGTTCTGGGTTCGATCCCTGGTCATTGCACATCATGGTGTCTCTGAGCAGTACACCCTATCCCCAGTTGCTCCCCGGTGCCCTCCATAGCTGCCCACCGCTCCACCCGGTGGTGGATGGGTTCAATGCAGAGAGCTAATTTCACCATTGTATGGGAACAACGATGACAACACATACACATTATTATTAGATTTATTCCATAAAAAAAAAAAACAGATTTCATACATTTCATCCAAACCTTACACATCAATTTAATTTATTTTATTTTCCTAAATATATTAAAGTCTCTGTTACTCAATTAAGATAAACACAGACTGTTCATGCACTGAGCTCTCTTGTATCCTCTTTTGTTTTACAGAGATCTGAAGATAGAAAACCTCCTGTTGGATGAGCAGGACAACATCAAGCTCATAGGTACATTAAAAAAAAAGCTTCTGAATGTTTCTTTCATTACATATTGAAAGTAATTAATTAATAAATCAATGAAAAATATTAGAGTAAAGCAAAGATTGTCACAGTTTTTAACCTTATTGTTGTTATAATGAAGTTAATGCAACTACCGGTAAACATCCTGTTGACCTTACACCTCTTCTCAGATTTTGGCCTCAGTAACGTTGCCTTCATCTTGGGATACTCTGACCCCTTCAGCACTCAGTGCGGCAGCCCGGCCTATGCTGCTCCTGAGCTGCTCTCCAGGAAGAAGTACGGACCAAAGGTGGACGTTTGGTCCATGTAGGTTCACTTTCATTTTTAGAAACTTAATCAATACATTTGTTAATGGCACACAGAGCTTAATGAATTTTGGTCTTCCAGTGGTGTGAACATGTACGCGATGCTGACTGGGACTTTGCCTTTCACGGTGGAGCCTTTCAACCTCCGAACTCTGCACCAGAAGATGGTGGACAAGGAGATGAAGCCTCTACCCCCTTCCCTTTCCACTGGTAATTAATCTAAGTGCAAAAATACAACTGTTAGCTTCATTAACTGAAGTTTTTTTTCTAAAGACTGAGAAAAGACAAAAAAATGAGTAGGCTATATTTAAAAGTCATCATTTTAATGTCACTAAATGAAACGAGATAAAAGTCCTGCAAATCTGTTTTGTGTGACCTCCGAAAAATCTTGGGAAAGCAAAACCACCCCGAAACAACCCATTCATGTAGCTGTAAACAAAGAGCACAATAGGCTTACCAGGAACTAATAACAACCAAACAGCTAAATCGCTGGCACATGATAACTCTCCCTCTGCATGTCACAACAGACTTACCTGCATGCTAATATGCAAACCAATTAATGGCGTGACCCATTTTTTTAGGCATCCAATAACGACAGTGATGACACTGGAATCTTATTTGAGCCATGCAACAGAATGAAGGCTGAGGGACAATTGTGAAGGAAGCAGTGTGAGAGATTTGAATTTAAGCAGCGATCGGGAGGCGATCGTAAAATATGGGGCTTATAATGTGGTACTTTGGTTATGTATGAAGAGAATGGGATTGTGAAACCTGTAAAGCATGCTTCACATTTGAGTCTTTACAGAAAGAATGCTGGTAAAGCAATAAAATGTATTTCCCTCTCTTGTTTCAGCTGCCATCTGTCTGCTAAAGAAGCTTCTTGAGCCAGACCCCAACAAGCGTCCAAATATTCACCAGGTGATGGCTGACTCTTGGCTGCAGCTTGCCAACAAGAACACAGGAACACCATACCTCAAGAGGTAGCCCCACAAACATTTGAAACCCTTTCAGCAGTAGGCTATATGATTACAACTTTTAAAGCATAATAGCACTGTTTTTTTAATTTATTTATTTTGTCTTTTCTGTGCTAAGGATGCACATTGAAGAAGTGAACCACACCGTTTTAGTACATATGACAGAGAAGATGGGCTACAAGCATAGTGAAGTGCTGAGCGCTGTTCTTTGCAACCGTGCCTGCCACACTTTGGCTGTCTACTACCTTCTCAAGAAGAAATTGAAGAGACTATCCACAGAGTACAGGGTTAGTATGACTGCAGCTAATTACCGTCGCATACCTGAACGTCAAGTGCCAAGACCTGTCACATGCAATCAAAAGAAACAATCTGTATGTCTCTGCACAGTATGTTTTCTTGAAGACTCATGCGATCATAAAATAAGAGTTGTACAACAGGTATGTCCCTTTTTACAAACACGTGTGCACTTTGTGCTCTTAGGAATCGCAGCTCCAGGAGAAAAAAAAAGGCGAAAAGGAGAATAATGAATACTTCCAGACCCAGTGGAGGAAGCACGTTGACAAACTCACGATCCCCCCAAAGCAAACACCCATCTACCTGGCTGTTAGCAAGGGAGCCAACAAGGAAAAGAAACACAAATTAGGTAAAGATCCGTTTCATTTGGTGATTTTATTTTTTACAAACACAAAACGTTACATTTGATTCAAACACTCCCGCTTGATTTATTGCTTTTTTTTGTGCCTTTTCCCCCACATAGGGTAGGTAGACTGAGCATGCACGTTCTTGTACAGCAATGACCTGTCTCATACACATGTAGTTTCCCTGTCATCCTTCCAACCCTCCGTCCAACCATCAACCACCCACTCATCCACCCACCTACTCATCCACCTGAGAGGAAACATCCTGGACAACTTAACAGTCATTTGTGGTGCAAAGACACACATCTTTTATTTTAAACCCTATAATGTGTTACAGTCAAATAAAATTATCCAGGGAGCATGGGACCAAAGTAAGTTTGAAATTTGGAATTAAACATATTTCCAACCAACAAATGGGTGTCTGTCAAACTAAACACCTTCTAGAAGCACCTGCAACAGACAAGCCCAGAGGCCAAACTAAAACTTACGTAAAATCCTCTCTCTCTTTACAAGGTATTGAGAAATCCCATAGGCTCTTTTTGAACCAGCAAGTCAGAATATTATAAGGTTATGACTGGGGCAGATTGTTCTGTACACCCATAAATCACATATCGTCAAACTACTGACACAAAACCTGTACGTGTAAGCCCAATGGCTAAACGTATGAGTAGTTCTAGTTCCTCCATTTTCATTCAGTTGTTTTTCAAGATTATCAAAAATTCCAAGTGTACTTTTTTAAATTAAATTAACTAAAATACACCATTTCCTTTCCAGGTTTATTAAGAGCAATAACAGTGGGTCATCGTAAATCACCTCTGGCACCACCTGGCACAGTTGCTTCATCATCCATGGAATACCTGGAGATCCATCCTCTCTTTCCCAATGCTCCACAGCAACGAAGGCGCCTTGCCACCCTCCCACCAGTCAACACAAGTCCGGAACACAACATTCCTGCTCCTCCAGCTCCATCGCCAATTGGCATGCATTCCTTTGGATCACTTGTCAAAGCTGAACAAATTGAAGATGTGCCTACGTCTCCATGGTACAAGTTGACCAACGGTACTCTGTCACCGCCACGCCACATCTCTGCCTTTCAACCTGATTCATCTTACTTGAAAAAAGCCACAATCCCAAGTCCTCCTATTCTCATTGCCAACCCCCAGCCCAAGAAGGTCTTATCATCAGATATGTGTGGATCTTCGGACACCAGTGGAAGTCCCCCGAGCACTATAGGAAGCCCTCCTGGAACTTCAGCTTTTAGCCCTCCAAAGTCTGCCTTCAGTCCACTTAAGCCCATTTCAGCATTCAGTCCTCCCTCCACCAGCGGGAACAGTGATCAGGGGAGCCCAACGCATCGCAGCAAATTTCCCTCTATGGGAATAGGACACATGCTGAAGAAGAAGGTCCAGCTGGAGCCATTTGAATTCCTACCACAACAATGTGTAGAGGAAGTGGTGTCCCCACCTCCTTATCCCCTGAAAACTCTCCTGTGTGCTTCAGGTGCACTGAAGACCCTCTGCTGAGCAATGCACGAAAAATGGAAAGAAAAAAAACTGACTAAACTCAAAGCCCCTTTCAGCAGTTTGTTGAAGATAGAGACGTCTTTCAGAGTGGCCTTTTGAACTGTGAACTCTCCCTATATTGCCGAGATATGTTTTATGATACATTTCATTATTGAAAAAAGACAAAAGTGTGAAAATTTAACACATTTTACAATTACCTCTTATTACTTATGTATTAAAAGGTGGCGACATCGAGAAGATTAGGTTTGAGCAATGACTAAACCTCGTTGCGTCCTAGATACAGAGTCAACTAATGTACATGTATTATAGACCAATGTATAGGTGTTCCCTGATGTATTTTGCTGTAACTGGTTTCAGATTAAGCAGCAAACTGATTCACACCAGCTAACAGGCCCCAACTTCTACCCTAACCCTGACTATATGTGTAAGTGTTTTGTCTATGTGAACTCTGTATGATAGCCACTGACCTCCAGCCGGCTAGCACTGTATCCTAATCGCTGGCTAAGGGACAAAGCTCACTGCACTATTCTTGAAAACCAAAACTCTTTGGAACATCTGTATTGACTTTTACCTCACAGCATTAGTCGAGCTTCACTGCTTAACAGGAACCTACGGTAGTTTGGTGTGCTTATGTGAATTGTGCCACTGCACTGCCATGTCTAGTGGAAATAATTGCCACAATAAAACATAGTGACCAAGAGTAGAAT
Source organism: Hypsolebias longignatus (assembly GCA_031762435.1). Lineage (NCBI taxonomy): Eukaryota > Metazoa > Chordata > Actinopteri > Cyprinodontiformes > Rivulidae > Hypsolebias > Hypsolebias longignatus. The sequence goes on along the minus strand of JARVGV010000350.1, from coordinate 17,075,879 downwards.
AACATTCACACTTTTTTTAAACTCTCACTTACTGTCAGTAGTAACACCTTTCTAACATTTTATAGACAAGAATTGCCTTCATTTCAAACTCATGGGGAAACATGTACTGAAGCAGGCTTAGTTAAGTTTTTCACAGCTGAACATTCCAGTTGACAGTCAATTTTAAAGATAGAAATATAAAAATAAAGCATCAAAAGCCTTATGAAACTGATACACCTCACCAAAAGGCCAAGAGCAATGAACGTGAGAAGTGTGTCACGCAACAGCCCTGAAAATAATTTACTTATTTTTGTCGTAATGCTGTAGTTTGTGCAATAGTCTTTAAGTGTTAACTGCAACGATGAGTATTTTGCCAACAGCGACCTGAGAGCGTGAAGGAAATTGTTCTTGTACATAGGTTGAACGCTTTTGCTCTCGTCATGCCATTTTGTATGAACAGAATTTAAAAAATGTTAACTGACGATGTTTTTACAACAACAACAAAAAAAAAAAAACAGCTTCCACTGACATGCGAGGCTTTTTCACTGTTAAATACTGTAGAATCTCTTCCTGTTCAAGCAAAAAGGTCGCATGGCTCAAACTGTGCTGTCAACATTTTAAATTATGTCTTTGTAACTTTTTCTTCTTTTTTTTTTAAACTGAGATTGATACGTACTCTCGGGGGGATTTGTAAGATTTTTGTAATGAACAGTTTTGTTTGATTGTTCAGAGATTTTTATGCTGTATAAAGTATTTTAAATATTTATAATGAAATCTTTGTGTCTGATCTTTCAAATTTCATCTGCTTTTTTCCTGGCATGGAGTGACTCATCAGCTAAATTTCTAAAATATAGAAGGAAAAATTCCTACTTCAATTCTCCAAATCTAGAAATTTAGGTAATTTAAGTAAAGGTGCGCATAGCTTGAGGTCTATTATTTTTTCTTGACGCTTTCAGCAGCTGAAGGACCTAATGAGGTTTTCGCTTCACAGCCAGGGGTGGATCCATATCACTTTACAACCAAAATGTGCCACTTGTCCCACATACCATAAACGTTTCCCACGGGACAGCTCTGGTGGGTAAAGAAACCCCCACTCCTTTTCAACAGCTGATGAACTCTTAAGATGGACACACACATATTAGAACCACTCCCTTTTAAGCAACACACACACTGCAGACACTAATCTACTCAGCTGTGACTCCCCCATCTATATAATATACATCTTTGGGTGACACTGGCATGTCGAGACAAAGAGGGGGATTCAAACGCATGCACAGGACAACATAAACACGTCAGATTAAATCTGCATAGCTAAGCTGATAAAAGTGGAGGAGCAAGCATTGCCCTAAAATGCAGTAAAGCCAGAGCCTTTTGTTTATCAGACAGGAGGACTGCTGGTCAAAATCCCTGAGGTTTGGTGACAACAACAGCCTGTGGTCTTAAATACACCAGCTCTATCCGCATCCAAAATATTAAACAAGACGGAACGCTGTGCTGGTAATATCCCACACCTGTGCAACACCATTGATGTACGGTAGAAGCCAAAAGTACCTTAAAGGATGCACATTAAGAAACATTGGTTATGATATACAATATATACATTAGTCAAGTAACACTTTTCGGGGAATAATTTCAGAATAATTTATTTAATAATGATTTTAGAAAAAATAAGATTTTTTTATTTATTATACAGTACAGTAGGTATTAATATTTTGAATTGAAAACAAATTACTGTACTCACAACAGCCAAAGATGTACTGCACTTTTTAATACTGGGAAATCATTTAAAACAAAAAGTGTAAGGAAATTGAAAGATAAACATTTGCTTTTTCTTTTTTTTTTCTCCAGAAAAATAAATATAGGTATAAATAAAATCATCACATGATGATAAAATGATTTGTACATTTCCTTCTGTTTTGACAATACTAGGGCTAAGTTATATTAATGCATGGACATTGAACAACTTCTTACTTCTAAATGAAGATCAACAAAAATATCAATTTTTGGTTAAAAATTATATATATATATTTTTTTATTTATTCATCTATTTATTTTAAGGGACAAAATAGCACAGCTCTTCTCAGTCCTCAGTCTCTGGAGTGAAAAGAATGAAGACCAAAATTCCCAAGAATGTATTAGACAGTCATTTTAATTTCATGTCACATCAGTCATATTACTAGAGATTTTTAGCACTTAGGAAACATCTCAAAGTTAGAGTCTGTATTAAAATCCAACTCTTAAAAAACAATGAATACTACCGTACTGTAATAGACGTTTTCAGATCTTCCAAACTATTTTAAATCTAGCTTGTATACAGGAAAAAAGAAGTTTCAACCGTTACATCTATCCTGTTCTGATTCCCCATTGAAAGAAGAATATCTTTTTAGGATCACATTACGTGTATGTAAAGCTTTAAACAGCCTTGTGCCACATTATGTGACATCTCTGTGGTCCACACTGCTCTCACACACCTGGAGCAGAAGGACTCCTATGGTATGCCCTTTGTGGACTTCACATCTGCCTTCAACAACATGATCCCCCAAATCCTGATGGACAAACTCACACTAGAACTAAGCCCCTCCATTTGCAACTGGGTCCTACACTTCTTAACAAACAGACCACAGTCAGTGAGGATCCACAACTTCTCCTCCACCATAACTCTCAGCACTGGCTCCCCTCAGGGCTGTGTGCCTCCCTCTCCTGTTCATGTATGGCTGTGTGCAGCTACCCATCCAGGCTGTCATATTGTAAAGTTTGCAAACGATACAGAGGTGGTGGGTTGCATCACAAACAACGATGAGTCCAGCTACAAATGGAACACCTGGAGAGTTGGCGCAAGAACAACGACTTTCACATCAATGTGAAGAAGACGAAGGAGATGGTTGTGGACTTCAGACGGAACAAACACACCTACCCCCTCCCCTGAATATAGGAGGATCTGCAGTGGAAGTGGTCTTCAGCTTCAAGTACTTGGGTGTACACCTGAATGACAAACTCAGCTGGAGCAACACTACCAGCCTGATAAAGAAAGCTCATCAGAGACTCTACTTCCTCAGGTGACTGAGGCGAGCTGGTCTGGGAAGCTCAGTCCTCATCTCCTTCTACAGGTGTGCAGTGGAGAGCAGCCTGTGCTTTAGCATCAACGTGTGGCATGGAGGCTGCACAGCTGCAGAAAGAAAAGCTCTGCAGAGAGTGGTGAAGGCTGCACAGAA
>JARVGV010000350.1:17038281-17057490 GCA_031762435.1 Hypsolebias longignatus | reverse complement strand
CAGCCCTTGTTCCTACTTCCACGTACTGGCTTTTGAAAAGCAGCCGATTTGACAAAGTGCATTTATTAAGCAAACGTTAGACTGAGACACACATTTATTATAATTTCGAGCAAACAAACAATTGTTTTTAAGTGTTAATCTTGTTAAAGTCCTCCCGTGCACACTCCCACAGCCACCATTTGGCAGCCAATCGATTTTTGGCACATTCATTCACCCTTTATTTAGGCAGGTTAATCTCATTGAGCCTCGAGGACTCATTTACAAGAGACCTGGGAAATCACCGGCCCACATTTCTGGGTTGTCAGCAGTGACGCGTAACAAACACGACGCGTCACAAACGTGATGCGTCAGCAGTGAAGAATAATAGATGCAACACATATGGCAAAGCGACATAATTATGGACTTTTCCACTTTTTTTGGACATATTTGGACTGATGCGACTTATAGGGCGGTGCGACGTGTACGACGGAAAATACGGTACTACTTGTACTACTATTCCTACTTGGCGTTTTTTCACTTATCTCGGGGCTTCAGGGTACATATCCCTCGTGATATACGAGTCACTACTGTACTTCTCATAAATGAGTTTAATAAGAATAAATATCTGCTTTCAGAGTGGTTACGCTGCTTTTGATTTTACTCTGAATAACTGAATAATCTTTTAGAGGTTTCATGATTTACAAAATTACTCACTAAAAATGGAACAATAAAAAATTCTGATTTTAATTCCAGCCAATTTAAGACCATTAATGTCTAACGAATGACTATATAACTCATAAAATTAAAACAATTCATACCTAGCCCTAGCTAGAATAATTAACCAGACAGGCACTAAATAAGTCAACAACTGGCTAGATTTAAGGAGAACCTCCTTTAACTAGTCTGTGTTCCTCTGAATGTTTTTATTCAAGCAACGCAGGATTCCTGGACATGTCAACCTTACTGCGTGAGATGAGCTCTACAGCCTTTTCAGTTTGTTTGTTCAGATGAAACAAAGATGATAAAAATGGCAACAAGTCAAGTCAGTGACAGAAAGCTGGCACAGCCTTTAATTAAAGTCTCCTTCAGGACCTAAAAGTACACGTGAGCCGCTGCTCCAACAATCTCTTTTGTGTGTTCCTGTCTTTAGAGCAGCATAACCTGTTTTTAATTTATCAGTTTAATAGATAAACATCTAAAAATAAAAAAATGGGTCATTCTTCACGTGGCGGAAATGTGAACGAAAGAAGCCAAATCAAACACAATACCAGACAAATTGAGAAACAGCAATAAAGATATTTCATGATAAAGATAATTTAAAAAAGAGTTTACCCTCAAACAAAGATTACAAGTGATTGTTCTAAGTTGCAACCAAACATTTTCATTATAGTTCAAATAAAACAAAACTCCAGCTCAGCACTGAGTTAGGGCAACAAAGACTGTTCATGTTGAGAACATGTTCCCCACAACAAAGATTTCTCAATGTGCTCCCTGTCCATTGTCCCCCCTGCATGAGGTTTTTAGAGAGCTGGCACACTATCGCCACCTGCTGGACGATTTGTACCTTTTTCTTGTTTTTATTCTAAACAAAGAGCAATTAAGATTATTTAGACATCCCTACACTAATCTAGCAAACAATTTGAGTAGAAAAGAGACCAAATAAAATAAAAATGGGTATGAATAGATGGTAGGAAAGTAATTTAAAGGCAAAATGCAGATGACAATAAGTCGTAATGGGTTTGTGATGATCTAAAATAATGAATGTTTTTGTTTGAATCTTTGAAAATAACTTAAAAAAATGAAACAGGTTGAGGGAGGTAGTGTTGGTGGACAGATGAGGTAACGTCTGACTAAAACGAAAAAGTCTGCTCGTCACAGAGGGATGGATTTACCAGAACCAAGCTGATGTCATCTTGACCCGGTGCATTGAGAAGGCTCTTTGAGCAGCACAATGCCACGCAGAGCACGATGACTCCTGCTGGAACTGGCCGAGTTTATACATCACATCGCTGGTACAATGCTGTTTTATCCTGACTTTTAAATAATAAGAACATCATGAAAGATCCTTAACTGTACATCAACATACAAGATACAGATTAAAAATAAAGATAAACAAACCTGTTTAGAATGTTTTTAATATTAATTTGGGTTTAAACAGAAAGCTATCTGTTTGACAACATTTTACCTTCAGACAAGACCACCTGAGAGAAGCCAGACAAAGGAACATAGCGGCAGTGATTTACCTCTGTCAGCTGCTGGTCTATGACGCCCCTGTACTCCAGAGTGACTGGCTGCTCTTTGGGGACATCTGCTGCCAACATCTGCTTTGCAGAGCCCAGCTCATAGCTGAAAAATAATACAGAACCAAGAAAACTGAAAAAATTAACTTGTAAAAAAAATGAAATAAAAAAACAACAACAACATAATTTCTGTTGAATCTATTGTGGCTTTTCCAGGTTTTGCTGATTTGATTCTATATCTCATCCTATGACCGCTGCATTGTGAAGTTATAAAAATCTGACTTAAAAATATATTTATTAAAATCTACTACTGTTTTTATATCAACATTATATTACAAAGTACTAAAATAAGTTAAGCTTCAGTAAAACTATTTCCAATAAATTATAAGATATGTTTTATTAAGAGCATAATAAAGATTAATTCAAAAGAGATTTCCTTAAAGGCATTTTTATTTTATAGAACCTTTATTTACACTGGTAGTCTCATTGCGTCACGAGGACTCATTTTCACGAGAGACCTGTTTGGGAGCAGATGATGGTGGTGGGGGTTTAAGGGCCTTGCTTAAGGGCACAGAGTGGGGCAAATGAGGGTGGAGGCAGGTGTGGGTGTTTCATCTTTCCACCCGACATTTTGATGTTGTCGGTCCAGGGAGTCAAACCGGCAACCTTCCGATCACAGGCCCACATTCTCTAACCTCTGTGCCACCACTCCCCACATGCAGGTATGATTATCACCTGCCACTATGCATGTAAACATTTTAATATAAATGTTGAACACGTGCTTGGAGTACGTGATGATCACACTCAGCTACTACCACACCACCTTACTCAATATAAAAATGTTCATTAGAGCTAATTTTGTGTTTGTAAGGTTGATTAGCTGTGGAAATCTGTCCAGAGATACATGAAATATTTTGCTGACAGACAAAAACAACCATATGCAGTCACATTCATTCACCAACAGTTAGGACTACACTAAACCTGCAACACAAAACTGCATTTTTCTAACGTTTTGTAAATACAAGTTGTTGTTTTGTGATCAGTATATTTAAACAAAATGATTAAAATTTACAACTGCTTTGCATTTTCTTTTTTTATTGAACAGAAAGCTACCACACATTTCACACAGTTCTCTCTCTCTCTTTTTTTTTTTTACAAAAACGTTCATTTCTCTTAAGCTGTTGATCAGATTTTATTTTATTTTTTAATTTGCCCTTTATTTATATAGGTAGTTTCATTGAGTCACGAGAACTCATTTTTAAGAGACCTGTTTTTTTTGGGAGCGGATGATGGGGGTTTAAGGGCCTTGCTCATTTCCAGAGTGGGGCAAGTGAGGGTGGAGGCAGGTGTGGGTGCTTCACCATGTCCACCAACATTTTGGTGTTGACGGTGTGGGGAGTTGAACCTGCGACTTTCTGATCACAGGCCCATCTTCTAACCTCTGCGCCACCACTCCCAATAGAGTTTTTTTGATCATGTGTGAAAAAGGGAAACATTTCTACAGAACAGGTTTTATTTTTTATTTTTTTAAACCTGACTGTGAGACTATACTGCAATTATTAAATTCAAATGGAGAAGAAACCATGCCACAGTAGTCCCTCGCTACTTCATGGTTCGACTTTCACGGACGCGCTCTTTCGCAGTTTTTCAGTGCAAGATTGTACACGACACATGACGCTCAACTTTAATATTACTCACGTGATTGGGACGGTATGGGAAGAAAAAAAAAAAACTTTGTACAGGCGCTGCCATTTTGTAGTTTTTCTTTCAATAAGCCTACACTGCAACACCATTCAAAAGAACTACACTACCCAGAATCCCACAGTGCTTCCGCCCGCTGCTTTCTTTTGAAATGGAGGGAAAGCATCCATCTATTATGATCACAGAGCTGGGAGGAAAGTTGCAAATAATCCTGAAGCTCAATAATCGACACGTGCACATCAACCTGGATGGGACGGTGGGCTTCGTCACTGCAGAACTGGAACCAAGCCCGACCGGTACAGAGTTGCTGTTCTGCAGAGCTGGTGGGTAAAATTTTGCAGCACCTCATAGTACATATACGTATGTTGTTTAAATTACTTAGGTTTAAGAGTTTAGAACATTGTAAGTGTGTGGGAAGGCTTTATAAAGCTTTAAAATAAATATAAATACTAAAATAAATATAGCGTTCCTACTTCACAGTTTTTCACTTATCTTGGTGGGATGTGGAACATAACCCCCATAATAATCGAGGGGCTACTGTAATGGTTTTTAGGCTTGCGAGAAAACAAAAAAACATCTACCTTTTGTCCTCTAGGACGACACACACCTGCATGTTTTGATTTTACAATTCAACAAATGATACAATGAAATAATTCTCACTTACATCACAGTCAGGTTTCAGTAAAACTGATCAGATCTCTCACACTTCTATACGTACAGATATTAACTCATTAGATCATTAAAAAATATATATATATTTACCTGTCGATACTGGCTACGCTCATGCAGAAAGTAAACCTCTTGTTGTCCATGTTCCTTGGAGTAGACGTGTAAATCATGCCGAGCACGGAGCGGCAGCCTCGACAGATAAGATCCACAATCAAACTGCGAACGGAAAAAAAAAAAAAGAAAAAGAAAATTAAACAAGTTCTATAACGAATAGAAAACAAACACAACACAACACCAGTTAGTTCATCTTCTAAAGTTTGTCATGAGCAATGGTGGAATACTTTGTACCCACTAACAACAGTTATCTTGAAATATCCCACGGTCACTGTCTATTAACATCAGACTCGCACAGGGCCGAGCACGCAAGACATAAAACACTTCTTTAAAAAAATTCTCTGCAGATGTTTATGTTGTTTGTAACCAAGTTAGGGTTTGAACTTGTAACTTTTAAAGCTGGATGAATAGAAGACTTTTACTCTTGTGTTGGGAATGTTAGTGGAATACTTACCAATGAGACTGTTTGTTCATTTCAAGCTGACGAGTTTCTTTTCCAATCAGAACGTTGTCAGTCACCCCTGGGACAAAAACATCAGAAATACTTAAACGATTAGAGTCATCGTTACAGGTCAGTTTAAACTGGGGTCAATATTAATATACAAAGGTACTGCAACTGAAGAGAGATGACTGAGATGCGCTTGGTGCTCTGATACCAGTTATTGTACCATGAAAAAATTCAAAAAAATTTTTGTTAGTCACCTCAGAAAGTGAAACTCATACATTATATAGATCATTCATTACATATAGAATTAAATATTTCAAGCCTTCATTTCTTGTAATGTTAAAGATGATGTCTTATAGGTAATGAAAACTCAAAACTTAACTCATGCTCACGATGAGCAGACGAATTCTAGACATGAGCTACAAATGTCTCAATCCTCAAGTCCAGCCACTCCTGAACCAGAGACAACATCAGAAGTGTATAACCTGCTGAGGACAAAAAGAACTGGACTGTTGCTCAGTGGTCCACTGTCCTCTTTTCAGATTAAAGTACATTTTCATGTCATTTGGAAAGTCCCAAAGTCTGAAGGAAGAGTGAAGAGGCCCAGAATCCATGTTGCTTGAAGTCCAGAGTGAAGTTTCCACAGTCAGTGATGATCTGGGGCCATGTCATCTACTGGTGTTGGTCCACTGTTTTTTCTGAAGGCCTCAGCCAGATAAGACACTTCTGATGTTGTCTCTGGTTCAGGAGGGGCTCAACTTGAGGAATGAGACATTTGTAACTCATGTCTAGAATTCGTCTGTGCATAGTGAGCATGAGCTTCCAGTAATTCAATTCAGTTCAGTTTATTTATACGTATAGCTCCAAGTCACAACAGAAGTTGTCTCAGGGCACTGTGGAACTTTATCACAATATCCTGAGGGACCTAGTTTGGGTCTTCATCATCTGTAAGACAATCAAATAAATGCTTACAATTTTTCACTCTATGTGTAATATATGAGTTTCACTTTCTGAACAGACTGACAAAAAAATTGAACTTTTTAACATTTTTATTTACGATATTCAAAATTTTCTTTGATAAACCTGTAATGATTTACCTGTGGACTGTGGTCATCATCAGTGGGACGTGTCCTTGTGTCAGTTATGCAAATGAGTGCCTAATTAATTAATTTGCTCTCTCTACAGCCGACTGGCTGAAAGCGGCTTAAAAGGGTCAAACTCCGCCTGCTGGACGAGCCAGGGAGGCCTGAGGAGAGACGTTGGTCTGAAGGCCGCTGGCTTTTCTCTCCAGCCTCGCTCCCGCTCCTGTTGGAGATACCTGTGGTTGCACCTTGTTACTAATTTTGTTGAGCTGATTATTGTTGGGACTGGGAGTTACCGGCTGTCATTGAGTTTTCGATTTTTGGTTGTAGGGTCAGTCCTCTGATCTCAGGGTGAGGGGAGCGGCCCGAATCCGAAGGTCAACTGCTGGCTGGTTCGAGGATTCTCCCTCATTTTGCTAATTTAGCCAGGGCTCCCAGTTTGTTATTCTGGTCAGGGGATCGTCTAATTAGGGGGCCGACGTGGGGCAGAGGCAGGGCAGCCGACTCGGGACCTGAAAGTCCCAGGCTCAGTCCCCAGTCATTGCACATCTCGTGGCATCTCTGAACAGGACACCCTATCCCCAATTGCTCCCAGGTGCCTTCAATAGGTGCCCACTGCTCCACCTGGATGTGGATGGGTTAAATGCAGAGAGCCAATTTCACCATTATATGGAAACATACAATGATGACAACACATAACATGTTATTCATATGTTGTATGTCTGGTCATTTACTCCTGGACAATCTCAGGACCATAACAGTCAGATGTAACTACATTTTGGGTGTGAAGTTTTGAAATGGTTTGGACATGGACAAGTTGTTTTGTTTTCATAAGACTACATTTGAACTTCATCATCCACAGCAATCCCTGTGGACTATGATGTTTGCAGATGACATTGTGATATGTGGTGAGAGCAGGGAACAGGTGGAATACGGAGAATATCCATTGTGGAAGAGAACTTAGAGAGGTCAAAGTAGTAAGACAGAGTACATCACAAAGGTGCAGGACTTCGAGTAATGGTTTACAAGAAAATAGTGAGACCAGCTGTGTTGTGTGGCTTGGAGACAAAGACATAAAGAAAAAGACAGGAGAAAGAAGTGGAAGTGGCAGAAATGAAGATGTTGAGGTTCTCCTTTGGAGTGACTAGTATGGATAAGATTAGGAATGAATCAGAGGTACAGCACAGGTTGAACAACTGGGAGATAAAGTTAGATAGGCCAGACTGAGATGGTTTGGACATGTCCAGAGGAGGAACAGACCTGAAGAGGGAAAAGCTGAAAGAATGAGATTGAAACTGATCTTACATCATGAGTCCTGGTGGCTATTTCCCAAAACCTAAACAGGGAATTAAGCTGAGATGTGCTTATCCTGGGTTAATTTATCCTTGATTCGGTTTTACAATAAAGCACAAAAGTTAACATTGAGGTTTATTCTGTGCTGTTAGCCTGATTTCCTTACAACCACAACTAATCTTAAATGTTTAAAATTGACAATAGCATAACTAGAGCCATAATTTGAAATGTGATGTAGCTTCAAGTTTATAATATTAAATAACTTAGTCAGTGTGGCAGCTAAATATAATAAACTAAAACCCACACTTACGCTTTAGTCTTATTTGGTTCTGTCCATCTTCAACTCCATCCCAGGACAGAGAATCCCCGACAGGTAATCTGCACTTCACGCAGAAGAACACCACGGGTCCGTCCTCTTCTTCGTCGACTCCGCCGCTGAACAATTTTTCTTCAACCGCAGTGGAGTCGACGCTGGATGAATTAAACGTTTTGTTTATAAACTTCTGGCGAAGCCCGGTCGACTTCTCTTTCGTAGCCATTTGTACTTTTCTCAAAGGTTACCTTCGAAACAAGAAGGAATTGTGTTTTCAAACTTGTGCGGGTGGTTGAAATATCCGGTTGATGCAAGATGAGCACTTACGAGTACTTCCGCTTTCGTTTCAATTTTTTTTTCGCTTTTTTAAAAAGTTGAGTACTGCAGCAACGCATTGTTTTCAAAATTGTTGTCTGTTTGTATGATTTTTTTTACCAATCTAAAAAAATACATAAAACCAGAAAATAAACACAAATATATAATCTTAACCACAAAATATTCATTGATAATGTACAGGTCATGCATTTGTCATTATGTTCATGGTGTTCATGCCAAACATTGTTTATATATGTTTTGGTTCTTCATATAATAATCATTATCAATCATAATGAACATTATCATATTATTTTATTATTATATTATTATTGTTGTTGTGATGACGATGATGACGACGTGAGCGCAAGTGCTTAGTTCTCACTTAAGAGGGAACTATCTTAACAGAATGTTCATCTTTGTGAACAACCAGAAACGTGAACCAATCAACTTTTTTCTTTTTTCAAATTGTTTTACTCAATTAACTGCGCAGTTATTATTATTATTAATATTGGAACCAGTTTTATGCGGGTTTTTTATTTTTTTTATTAAAACAAAAACAAAAGTATTCCTAGGCTTCTCACGCCATCCCACAAGTCTGTCTTGTTTATCTGTCTTCTGATTGGCTCACAATCCGGAAGTGGTAACAATCATTTAAGGGGGCGCGCGAAGACGGTTAAGAGTTTTACTTCACGATTTTATCCAAATCCTTTTGGGCCGGTGTTCTGTTTGTACTGTTTGTCTTTTGTGGGTATGTGTGTGAGACAATGTCTGAAAAAATGAATAAGGTAAGTTTCAGTTTTGCTTGAATAAAAGAACGCATCAGGCAGCGGTTATTTTTTTTATGGTACATTATTGTCGTACTATTTACCCACAGGTAAACAGCTGGCTGAATGCAGTGTTTGGAGACCAGCCAGTGCCACAGTTTGAAGTCAGTACAAGGACAATAGACGTACTGTATCAGCTGGCACAGTCCAGTGAAGCCCGCTGCAGTGACACCGCTCACCTCATTGAAGACTTGAAGCAGAAAACATCAGAATATCAGGCTGATGGTGAGTGACGAACTGACAGCAGAGGAGACACACACACCTGTGGATTCAACTGGACTCCTGCTCCAAGTGATGGATGATAATAATAACCTGAATTTTATAAGCATTTTTATGCTTTATTCGATTATAGATGCAAACATTCAAAAATACAAGCAGAGATCTGTAAAAATCTGAACGTATTAGTTTCTTTATATTTTTCCTTTAGGGCTTTTTGTTATTTCTAACCTCGTAGGACCTGGCATCCACATATGTGGACAGCCTGGCATCCATATATGCAAAAGTTCAGGTCTTAGAATGTTAAAGGAATCTCAATCAATAGTTCTCTTTTTCTTTAAAATTTGGCTTGTTTTCTGTCCAGTTCTCAAAGCTGACCAGAACATTTCGCAATGTGTGCTTAAACAAATGAGGATACAGTCAGGTAAAATAAAATAAAATAAAAAAGTTCAATTCAGTTTGTTTTATTTCTATAGCACCAAGTAACAACAGAAGTCATCTCAGGGCACTGAACAGAAACATTCATATACAGTACAGTACATAAAAAGTTAAAAACGTTATTTATCTGAGGAGCCAGCAGATTGCTTTGAGTCTTCACGTCATCACAGCCTCCCAACCTGAGCAAGCACAAAGGCAACAGTGGAAAGTAAAAACATCTACAGCAGATGAATTGCACTGTTTATGAAAGTCATGTTTTTAAGAATAATAAAAATAAAATAAAAAATCCAGCTAACACTTAATCCAGGACCTTAAAGATTTGTAAACCTTTGTTTTTTTTTTTTTTTTTTTTTTTTTTAATTCATTCATTTTATAATAAAATACACAACTATTTGGGAATAATCTTGTTGTTATTAAATACAATGTTGTGTTTTTATCTTTGTCAATTTGATATTTTGTTATACAGTATTAGGTACCGGTACATAATTAAAAGTGTATTTATCACAGACTGCTAATACTGAAGTCCCTAAAGAGTCAATTTTTTTTTTGTTGCTAAATAATCTATTGTTACACAACAGTGGTTTAATCTATTGTTTTCTCATAACTTTTCCTTTTTGTAAGAACAAAAATTGTAAAAGTCCACAATTTTCTTCTCAGTTCTGATTCTTATGTTGTCATTCTGTTGCCTTCATACATATCCTCCTACATGTCTCTGCATGAGTGCAGCTACAGAGTGCGCTCTCAGGACATTCTTACCTGCAGTGTTCCCTCAGTGAGGACTGAACTAGGCAAAAGGACCTTCTCCTACTCTGCTCCTCTTTCCTGGAATATCGTACAAAAAGATCTGAAGCTCTCGACCTTGACCTCTCTAACTGGCTTCAAACATCTGTTAAGTTCCTGGCAAGAACCAATGCAGACATGTTACTGTTTTCAGTTTTCTACATCGTCTTATAATCTTGCTGTTTTTTGCTACTATTCCTCTTGATTGTCCTTTTGGTCGCTATTTTGTTTTGATTGTTTTTGATTTGTTAAAAAAAAGAATAGAGAAACATAAATTTGTATGCCTATGTCCATTTTATGATCGTCTATTGTTGTTGTTGTTATTCACTGTTGTCATCACTCTTTGTTGAAACCAGGTCTCTTGTAAATGAGTTCTCAAGGCTCAATGGGATTAACCTGTCTAAATAATGACAATTAATTTGCACCACATAGCGTTGACAGAATTTCAAATAAAATAGCTGTAATTTGTTTACCTAGCTGCTCATCTTCAAGAGGTTCTTCTCCAAGGAGTCGGCCTGTCCTCAGCCAGTTTGTCCAAACCGGCTGCAGACTGTGTGTCTGCTTTGGTGGACAACGCTATGGTGCTTGGAGTGAGAGACACATCACTGGGAAGGTACCGGTTCACCCTATTCTACTCCTTTCTGTGTTCGTCTGAGTTACTGATTGTCTTAATTGTGTCACAAAGCATGGATTTGTTTTCCTCCAGTTTTCTGCCTGCGGTCAACCACCTCACCAGTGAGCGTCTGGAAGCTGAAAAGTTAAACCGACAACTTGAGAGAGAACTAAGGGCTCTTAGAAAGCAGCTTGGTGCAACTCTGGTGCTGCGGGGAACTATACAAGAGTAAGAACATAGCTGTCTGCTTTTGATGTAGCTCAATGTGTAATTTATTATGATAAAAACAGATGTTTTTCTGGTTTACATGCCTTAAGTGTTCTTTATTATCAGAGATATTGAGAAAATAACAGAGACTCAAGTCGCGGAGCGTGCCAAAGCAGAGGAGAGGATGCTCAACATAGATTTTGTGACGTCAAAAGCCAGAGAGCTCAGTAACAGTCGAGAGAGGTCAGAGGTATGTTGTGTTTGATCTGTTTTGTTACTGATGATGTTAAAGATGTGTTGAGTGACTACAGAAATCAGAGTTTCTGAATCCTAATCCAAAATAAACAAGTGAAATGGAGCTGTACTTGGAGCTCAAATATAAGTAGCCAAAAAAAATCCCGATATTTTTGCAAGAAAAAAACTATTACTGTATTATTTTTTGAGATTATTTATGTTTCTGTGTTGAGTCTTTGAAGAAATGTCTTTTTTTTGGTAGAGATAAAGCCACAACTTAACACCCTATTACATAAAAATCACAGCCGGAGATGGATAAAAAGAAGATTAGTGGTTAGTGTTTGAAATGGGTCGGTACACTCTCATAATCAGTGTCTCATTTTCCTCATCAAGAGTTTTATTTAACATGTCTGGGTGTCTGGATCGCAGCTGGCTGTTAGATGCTTCATCACTTGTGCTTTTAGACAGTAATGACCTGATGTTGGGGCAACTTAAGCATTACATTTGTGTGCTTCTTCTAACTTATTTCTGCTAATTTCAGCTTATGCTCCTTTCAGCTTATTTTTACAAGTTTCAGCTTTTTCTGCTATTTCGGCTACTATTAAGTTATTTGATGTGATGCTAATTTCAGCATTTTCAGCTGAATCCACATTTTTGGCACTCATTTAAACGTTTGTCAGCCTAACTCAGCAAAAATGTGCTCCCTCCACTTCCTTCTGGTAATTTAAGCTTTCTGACTTTTTTAGCTACTATATGACCTTTTTGTTTGTGTGCAAATTTCTGCTTTTTTCAGATAATTTCCACTTTTTAGTTCTCATTTCTGCTTCTTTAAGCCTAATTGAGCACAACTGTGTTCCCTCCACTTGCTTCTGTGAATCTAAGCTTCTTCCTACATTTTCAGCTACTTTTCAGCAATTTTTTTTCTAATTTCAGCTTTATTTTTGCTCATTTCAACTTTTTTTTTTTGCTAATTTCCTAAATTTTGTGCTAATTTCTGCTTATTTAAACTAAATTCAGCAAATGTGTTCTTTGTGCTTTCTTCTGCTAATTTAGGCTCGTTTTTCCATTTCAGCTACTTTTCAGCAAGTTCTTCAGCAATAAGCATCCACACCATTGTCACAAGAAATGCAATTTATCTAGTTAATTACCAGTACAGTATATGTTAAGAAAAAAAATACTGTAATGGAAAATCTTCTGAAGTGTTTGTGATCACTTTTTTTCTGAACTTGTACTGACTCTTTAGCGTGTTTGTCCATACAGTATGCAAATATACTTGGCTGACAGATAAATAATCTCACCATTTTTTTTTTATTATTATTATTATTTTTCCAAATAAACCCAATTACAGGTATGTTTGAACCAGAATGTCTAAATGTCTCTTCCTTGGTTGTTTTTATTCTGTTTTGTCAATTTTACAGGCTCAACTCTTAGCTAGGAAGATGGACAAGTCTATTACCCATCAGGCTGTTGTGCAGCTCTCTCAGGTTTTACAGCTTTTTATATAGCAGTCATCGCCATGATGTAAAAACCTCACATCGTCTGCTCTCAAGGTTTGACATGTCTTTACATGTCTTTTTTTTTTTTTTTTTTCTGCAGGAAGTTGATGCTCTGAAAAATGAATTAATCCCCCTGAAAAAGAAGCTGGAACCTTACATGGATCTAAGTCCTGTAAGATGGTTTTGGGTTTTGTTCTGTCTTCATGACCTCAAAAATATAAAAAGTCTCCACATTTCTTGTCTTTTCTCATTTGTTGTTGAACTGAATTTTGTTGAGCTGTAAAATGGTTTTCCTCTCTGACCCATCACAGAGCCCGTCTCTAGCACAAGTGAAAATAGAAGAAGCAAAAAGAGAACTTGTGAGTTTTTTGATAACTGAATAAATGTCTAGATTTTTTTAATTTATTCTAATTTATTTTCCCCTTTCTCAATTACAGGCTGCACTTGAATCCAAACTTGAGAAAAATGTGGATTTTAAATGAAGATTTGTTATTTCACAGTTCTTGTCTTTGAAAATAAATAAAGTTTTTGTCTTTTAACCTTCAGGTAGTTTAATGGGAAACTTTTTAGTGGACTTGGTTTTTTAAAAGTCAAATAAATTAGATTTAGATATGAAGTTTAAAAAAAGCACTTTAATTGCTACCAAACAATCTTTGCTTTGTGATAAATTAGCAGTCCTTAAAAAACTTTGATGCCAGTTTAAAACAAAGATCATCTTGAGCTGAAAAGGGACTGAGTTGTAACCATTTTGGTCAAACTGAATACAGTATACTGTATTTTACCACCAGACTAAACTTCACCTCAGTATCTAAAACTGTTTAGCCATTTTAGTGTTGTGCCAAATTTTCTCACAATAACCGTCAAACTGACTGAGTTATAGCCAATTGTGTTAGCTAAGGTCTGTTGGCCATCTTGAACTGGACTGATTGAACAGATGTACCACCAGTGATTACTTTCTGATGGTTTTAATCAAAGTTTTAAAGACAGACTTAAAGTTCAGTCAGTGCTCAGAGTTTGTATTGTAGTTTACTTTCAGCTGTTGCACTAAGTTTTAGCTCCGTACCTGTAACATTTTTGGTTTATATGGGTGTGTTTGCTAAGTTCAGTTGGCTGTGGTGGCCATCTTGATCTGGGTTGACTCCAAAAGTTAATTGGGTGTAGAAGTACATCCACCGGTTAATTCTTATAAGTTTCATAAAAATCCGTCCATAGGTTTGAGATATTTTGCTGATGCTAAAAACACGTGGGTAAAACAACTTTTTAATGGAGTTATTACAGTATTTATAGGATAATTTCACACTGGATATTTTTTTCACCACAACCAAATGATGAGTCTTTATCAGAAACAGTATATTCTGCTCTTTCATATCAGTACATTTTACTCTCCTCCTTTCTGCTCCCTACACAGTTTTCTGTTTACAGGGATTATTTTATAAATACATACAGTACTGTATATGCATTCTTAAATTGAGTTCAAAGAAAAATAGTTTTAGTGTATAATTTTTTTTTGAAGAACTGGTCAATCAGAACATCCCATATCTTTAATCAAACTTTAGCACATACTGTATATATTTTTTTTAAATTGTGTTTGCATTTACTTTAATGCTATGACTGGGCCTGTTGCGATAAACAATAAATCAATTAATCATGATAAGTTAAAATTATCAAACTCATTTTCATTTATCGGCTTTATCATTCCTTTGTGTCTCTTTTTACTGAAGACACTGGATGACAAAAGGCTCAACTCTTCACTGACTCCTTCATTTCTCTTATTTTAAAAAAATCAGTTTTAACCGTCCAAAATCTTATTTTTGGATCGCTAAAAGCAGCTAAGCTGAGAAGCTAAGCTAACAGGCTGACCTCGGGGGGGAAAAAAACCTCCGTCTTGTCAAAGCTCCAAAATTCACAGTTGAAACCCGTGCCTTCATGTAAAAAGTTGTTTTCTCTGCAAAAAGAAGCTGAGAACTTTACTGGTTTTTGTATTAAATGCTCTGTACGACCAATGCTATGCTAAAGAGCTCAAACCACACAGTGTCTGTCATTTTGAGAATTAAAAAACATGGAGAGACAGCCCATGTCACTTCAAGGGGCTTCCCTCCCATTTTTCTTCGACAATGCTGCTCCCTCACTATCCATCCTTCGGTTCAGTCTCATACTGCCATCCGGTGGTCAAAAAAAGTACCACACACTAAACAAATGACCAACATTTCTTCTTAAATTTGACAATAATTACTAATTATCATAAAATTACTAATTATTGTCAAATTTCAAACAATATTATTGTTTATCACAATAATTTCTGAGACAAATGCCTTGAGGAATTTGTTATCATGACAGGCCTAGCTATGACGTCCCAGTCAGTCCTGCAGGTCTACACTGTGTCCAAAAAAAAAAAAGCTTTGAAGGATAAGAAACAAGCTGTGGAGCTGCTCTCAACTAACCCATCAATTATCTTTTACCTGCTTCTTCCTTTTTGGGTCACGGAGATCACTGGTACCCATATCCAACAGTCAATGGACAAGAGGCAGGGACACCCTGGACAGGTCTCCAGTCCATCACAGGGACACATTGAGACAAACAACTATTCACTCTCACACCTAGGAACAGTTTAGTTATCAGTCAGTCTAACATGCATGTTTTTGGTCTGTGGGAGGAAACTGGGAGTACCCGGAGAAAACCCACGCATGCACGGAGAGAACATGCCAAAGGCCCCCAACTGAGATTCGATCTGGCAACCTTCTCACTTCAAGGTGGCAGCTCTATCCTCCCCCGGCTTAACCATCTGTAAAATATCTCCACTTTCTCTCGTCAGTCATCATCCCATAGATCTGAGTGTGAAGACTTCTTCGTCCAGGCTGTCATTTATCTGATCTGGAGTCTGACGTGCACGCAGACCTGTTACCATGGAGGGGTGTCACATATGTGCGCTGGGGAGCAGCTTTCCCTGTGGGGCCCCAAGCTTCAATGAAAGGGACCATGTAGTTTGAGTATCAAAAGTTTATACAAAGAAACAGAATCAGAACGTGCTTTTTTTTTTTAACCCAATAGTGTTTGCTGCATGTAAATATTAATATTCAGGCTACAATATATTTGGAAAATACAGTTATATTGAATATGACAGTAACTAAATGAATTGCACCTTTTCCTCATTTCTGTTTTATATTTTTTCTTACGATGCTCCCAACACTCCAAGTGTTTTAATGAAACCATCTGACCCACCAGATCCATCACTGGTGTGCAGAGCATAAATTCATGACATCTATAAAATCATGCAATTTATTGCAGGCAAAGACGTTCTTTGGTTTACTGATAATATATACACCAATACTGTGATAATAAATATGTGCGTACAGGTAGTAGTGTGCAGTGCATTTGTTCTAGTTGAGGTTTATTCAAGGTTCTTTACTGTCATTCACATCACATGTAGTACACGAGGTGGAATTAAATTGTGTATTCAAGATCCCAGTTCTACCCTAAAGTATAAAAGAAACCGTATTTAAGGATCTAATTAATTAAAATGTAAGTTAAACTTTATTTATATAGCACTTCTCAAGATAAAAATCACAAAGTGCTTCGACAAACAAAATAACAACAGCAAAAAATATAAAATATGGTGTGTTAAACAGCAGCTGAACATGTTTTTGTTTTGATCAAATAATTTCAGATTTATCTAAAGTATTTTTGTAATTCTGACATGGACAGGTGGGCTACAGTTTGAGAAATACAACCAATGAGACAAAGACAGAAAAAAAAAGCAATAAAATAAGGTCAAAGTATTCCTTGAAGGAATGTTTATTGCCTGCTGCTTTTCATGGCAGATTTTTGAACCAAGAGAATCTTTTAGTGCTTTGCAGTGACTGACTCTAGCTACAATTATACAAAAGTAAACACCTGTAGAAATGTTTGAGCTGGAGCCATTTTAATGTGTTGGCTAAGGTCACATACATGTATCTGGTGTGGCCATCTTGAATCAGGCTGACTGAAAGTTGTCCAATGATTACTTTCTGGGAGGTTCATCGAAATCCATCCACTGGTTCATAAGATATTTTGCTAACGTAACACACAGAGACTTTCAGATGGGGGCCACTGATCATCTTGAGGAGACACGGAAAAAAATTAAAAAAACAGTTTTATTATGCTGTTGATACATTAAATTAATATTTAAAAACTCAAGTTTTCCACGAGGGAATGCGTACAACACCTACTTGCATGCCAAATGTTTTGCACAGTGTTGGTGCTCAGTCTGTGTTGGGGATGACTTTCTGCTACCACATCACATTTCAGCTCAGTGTCTGTAAAAATGGATGCAGTTGTAGCTATTTCTGCATATGCAAATGTTGATGAGCTGTGGTGACCAACTTAATTCAAGGTGACTTCAAAAGTTGATCACTCGTAGATGTACATTCATTGACTGCTGTGTGAGATTTGTTAAAATTGGTCATCTGGTTCATGATAGGCAGATTAAGCAGACACTGTCTGGCCAGGGGAGGGAGGGGGGGATCATACCCCCCTCAGCCCCTCACTGGTGGTGCCTGTGCACGGAGACGGGATAGTACAGTACGTTTGTAATTTTTCTTCAGATTATTAAAAGTAAAATAATTATGGCGTGGGGGGATTCTAGCCGATGAGGACAGAAAAAGCCAAAGAGACTGACATTCTGACGACTTGACGTTTGTAGAAACAGGAAATGCAGAAACTGACAGGTTAAAAACAAAAAGATGAAATCCTGAAGAGAGCAGCTCCGGAGCCGTCGTGCGTCACAGCGGCGCGTTGGGTCTCGGATAGTTTTGACGCGCCACTCCCTCTCCATGACTCCCCCACAGCTGTTCCTGTAGGTCGCCTCGAGTTTCCACATGCAGATCTGGGCTGTTCGCGGCTGAAAACAGCCCGACTGGGACTGGGACTGGGACTGGACCGCGTCAGTTTTGGAGCAACTTGTTGCGCAGCTGCCATTTCCCAGCGCGAACTAAAAGACTCGAGGCGATCTGGAAGCTTTTCCTGTGGCTGTGTCAACTAGCGACCACGTTTCCGGTGTTGTGGACCCCCCCCCTCCCTCGCAGCTTCTTCTTGTTTTGGTTCTCACTCCTGCCTAATATGATTAAAGGGACAGATGCGAGTCACGAGCTGGACGCGTCCTTTCCACGGACTGGACTGGAGCCACAGCCTCCTGTGTGTCACTTTACTCCTGTGGACCAGAGGCTTGAACGGACTGGCTGACTTTTCAAGTAAGATGAGCCCCCCCACCCCCAACATGAAGTAAAGCTGGTGTAATGATGTAGACTAGGTGAAAACTTCTGCTTGCTTTGTAGAGTTGTAAATGTATGGAAGCCCATTTCCGCCACTCTAATAAAAAGATAGCAGAAATTATCTCAAAATAATACTATCATCATAATGAGATACTATCTCATCATAATGAGATACTATATCATTATAATGAGATACTATCTCATTATCTTGAGATAATTTCTGCCATTTCTTTTATTAGAGTGGCGGGAATGGGCTTCCATAGTAATGTGATGGCCCTGCTCTGTGAACCTGCTTCTCCAAGATTTAAAAGAAAATGTAAATGCCTCTGAATGGATCATTGCAACAGTGAATGTCACCTTGGAAGCACTGCAGAGTTTTGGCACTAACTAAAAGGAGCCTGAAACCATCAGTTCTGTAAGAAGATGGGTAAAGCACGGCCCGTGGGCCAAAAGCGGCCCCTGGGCCATCTCATCCGGCCCCCTACATCCTCCTTCAAAACAAAACAACCAATGGATGAAAAGACTCCCGTTCCATCACCTGCTGCCTTTAATGCCAGAGTTTTATGCTGCGATGCATCTTGCGCTGAGAAATAATCAGTTTACGTTTAAACCTTGAAATGAAAGTTATGCAATCCTCATGCATTCCGGCGAAATGTCGCGTTCAGCATTTTGTTGTGAAAGGCTGTTTCTGAGCTACCGTCGTGCTACACTTCTGTTCAACATCTGTGAAACGTGTGCATGCCAATTAAGGTTAATTAGCTGTGGCAGCCATCTTGAAATGGGTTGACTCCCAAGTGTCAAATTGTAAACGTACTGTACATCCAGTTCATATTATTAATCTGTTCGTTAGAATATGTACTTTTACAAGAACTCTGAAGTAATATATGTACCCAATGTAATACAGGTAGTCCCCGAGTTACGAACGAGTTCCGTTCCTACGGCGCGTTCGTAACTCGATTTGCCGTAAGTCGGAGCTCAACCCACGTGGCGGCCGTAACTCCGGA
>JARVGV010000350.1:16999013-17013318 GCA_031762435.1 Hypsolebias longignatus | reverse complement strand
TCCAGAGGAGGGACAGTGGGTATATTGGTAGAAGGACGTTAGAAATGCAGCTGCCAGGAAAAAGACAAAGAGGAGATGTATGGATGCAGTTAGAGAGAACATGGAGGTAGTTGGAGTGAGGACAGAGGATGCAGAGGACAGAGATGTATAAATATAAAGTATAAAATCAAATATAAATAAATAAAAATTTATATATATACAGTATACTGTATAGGAAAATATCTCGTTTCAATTATCTCAGCACAGACACTTAACATCCTACCTGGCGCTGACAATGTTCCCAGCATTCAGTTCAACCATTTCTTCAAAACCAATGGCAAAGATATCAATGGGGTTGGCTTTGATGTCTGTGAAATTAAAAAAAGAGGTTTTGTTTGGTTTAAATGTCTATTCACACAAAGTAATAGTAAACAAAAATTATCAAACGCACAATAGATAAGAACAAAAATCTTGATTTTTGTTGCAACAAATTAACCTCTGAAAGATGTTCCTTGGAGGAAACTTAACTGCTTAAAATTACTATTTTAATAGTTTTTTTTGTTTGGTTTTTTTTACAATAAAGTAAATCTTTTAGAGCCATCTCTGCCTAAAATAAAAGTTGCAATTGTAAAATACCTTTTTTTAATGTTAGGAGTCATTCACAAATTCCATCATTTTCAAGAGCGTACTGAACGTACTCATTTTGAACATATTTCTTCTTTAATCCAGGAGATACAAATTCTTCTTTTAGTGTTAATTTTAATTATAAAAACTAAATTAGCAGACACACAAGTCTCACAGAGACACTCGTAAGGCTGCCCACTGTCTCTGTTTCTCTGTCTCCCGCTGTGCGAGGAGGTCTGTCACTCAGAGACAGCCTATCTGATGGCCAGGCAGGCTGACATGTGGAGACAGAGAAAAAAAGAAGAATGTGTAATCAGTAATGTGATGAAATTATGACAGTAGTTGTGACCACCCATTAGCAGTATTAAACAACAGACTTATTACCAAGGGAAGATTGATAATGATGCGCAGCAACTTAGTAGTTACTTAAAAAATAACTAACCACAAAAAGGATCGCTAAAGTGAGTTACAGTCATTCATTACAGTAAATGACACGAGGGAGACGTCTGACAGACAGTGAATGCATCGTGCTCTGCTTCAGCACAGCAGAATTCTGCTCTGCCTCTTTTGATTCTGCTCGGCTCGATCCATTTCTGAAAGCTCACCTCTGAGCAGGACATGGCCGCTTCACCTGTGATTTATGAACCGATAGAGGAAGGACGGGTCTGTGCAGCCATTTCACAGAACTGTCATTTAAACGAGCCTAGTGTCGACCATGCAGGAGAAAAGCTGGTCGTTCAGGGTGTATCGAAACCAGTCCACATTTTTTTTCTTTTTGAAAAGGGTACATCAGTCCTTGACGCCCCCTCCCCCCAGCATACAATTTACAGTATACGCTTGTGAAAACTATGAAATATGTGAATGACCCCTTAACCTTACAAAAATAAATAAACAAATCCACATTGCATTAAAAAAAAAAAGGAAATTGATAAAATATTTATTTTATGGTAATTTTATGCCATTTATGGCCCTAAAGGATTATTTTGATAATTCTTGAAAACTTCCAGTCTCGCATTTTGGGAAGACCACCCAGCCGTCCGGACGCTTCAGATCCATTAGGAATAAATCCAGCATTGTTTTAGTCAAATGTACATGTGCCGCTCGGGGGTCCGAAGTTTCTCAGTTTCTCTTTTTTTTGTCTTGTAATTTTTCTTAATTATTTTTTCTCCCAAAACTAGTCTTGCACAACACCAGTTTCTTTTCATTTGGTGCTTTTACTGAACCAGATAGACTGCTGCAGCACGGTACATCTGCTACATCCTGACTTCAGTCAGGCCATGGAAGTCAGCCATTCTGAGCCGTGGAGCATCCCAAGCCTTCACGTGGAACTACTTTTTTAAACTATAAATCTTTACTTGAGCACATTGCAAGTGTGTTTTTTCCTCTTTGCGTCTAAACTAAAAAAAGATGAGAGACAAGATGAGAGGTGGAACTTGACAGCAATGTCCTGGAAAGGCCTTCCCTTCTTCGGGGTAAGATGGAGTCTGTCCTGATGATTTTTATGTAAAAAGCAAATCATCACTGAGAGAGCAAATATAAACGTTTAAAAACAAAAGTAATAGAAGTAAAATAAAATAAGCATTACTGAAAGGTGTGATAATTATGTGATCAGAAAATACATTTAAATCACTGTGGTCTATTTGACCCCTTAGAGTGTAGTGATGTTACATAATGTTACGAGGAGATATGGGAACATTTGAAATAATTCTAACAAAAAACAAAAACTTTAGAAAGACTTTTAGGTTTTGTCAGAAACAGTTGTGTTTATTGACAGCACTGAAATAGACCAATAAATAAAAACATGGACACAAATAAATGTGCAGCTGATTTTCTACCCCATAAGACCTTTCAAGGGTAAACTTATTCTGTTTATATATTTGACTAAATTTACCTAAAAGTTAAAAATTTCTGGACAAAATAAAAACAGAGAATGAAGAGAAATGAATTTGCTCTAGTGCTACGAGTATGTACACATAAAAATAACCAGGAAGTGGGTTGTCTGGTTTTAGTTTCAGTTTCTAAATATAACCTGATGCCGACTTTGTCTGTTTTGTGTACACATGTAAGAGTTCAACCAATCCTCTTACCTACAAGTTATCAACCATTTTCAAACATAGCCACGTTTTTAACAAGGTAAATAAGATTGTCCCTATAAAACATGCTGTTAAACGGTGACGATAACCAGGTGTTATTGCAGACAAATAAACAGGAACGTACCCTGGAACTCGGGATGGCCTGCCTTTTTTGGAGCATCCAGCAGCCAGTCGTTAAGCGTTTGGTTTCGAAAAGCAATGCTGCGAAACTGTTTACCCCCGTTGACATTCCAGGTGCCAACACACACTCTGATTTTCTTGGGCCTTGTGTATTTGTGGTAGCTCTGACACATTCCCAGCAATACTCTTGGAGAGGCTGCAGAGGAGAGCAGAGCTGGATTAGTTTGCAAAACTCAAGAATGTGCGTTTTTTCATACAAGGGTGATGGTCAACTAAACAGAAGTGGGGAAAAGCTAAACAAAACACAAACATAGTCCACAACAAAGTCTGAAGACATGAAGCACGGCACAAAGCATATCAATGATGAAAAGTAACATACACAGGATAAATCTTGGTAATGGTTCATTACTGTCTGTAAACCTTCACTGTGAAGTTTACAACAAAATTAATTTGTTAATTTTCTATTAATCGTTTTATATCTTAATACAAAACAGACAGTGGATTAAACCACAACCAACAAAGGACTGTAAATCAATAACAAAAAGCAAACAGAGAACAACTTCATGAAAGGACCGGAGCAGAAATCCGTCCAATGATTACAGATCGTCAGCTACTGTACCTGATTGTAAGACAGGCTCAGTGACTACACATGTTTGAAAAGCGATTGGGAGAAAAAGAAGAAAAGCGTGGGTTAACATTGCTGAACAGAAAACAGATAAGTATTAATTTAGCTGAGACAGAGAGATGATTATTTTGGACATTGCAAATCATTCCTCCCACTTGACAGCAGGCAGATAAACCTCTCTTCTGTGCAAAATCACTTATGGCTGATAAGACACAAACAACTGCACGTCCTGACTTGTCAGAAATATTTCAACAATGTGCAAGGCTGGACAAAAACGGCTGCACTAATGAACCACAACGTTCTGACAACACACATTGTTCTGCAAGGAGAACCTGCGTCTACGCATTCAAACAGATGTTGCTTGGACATTTTTCACCTACCTAAATATTTATGCAGACCAGTTACAGAGATGGTGTGACTCTGTCACAGAGCTTGAACCATCTAATATTTCAATGTAAGGACACCTCAAGATGTACTTAGGTTTGTATTGCTGCCACATAAACCTTCAGTGATCAGGGCAGAAATAAATATGTGGCTGATCGGAGTATTTTATTTTTTTCATGCGGTTACAAAATAAATAGGTTCAGGCTTAATATGGTTTAAAACAGGAATTATTTCACCTGATTAGAGGGAAACTTATGCAGAATGTTTCCCACTGAGTCTATAAATAATACACTAGGGGTGCACTGATAAATCAGCTGGCCAATTTATCGGCCATGATTTCCTTAATTTTGGGAGATCAGCCAATACTTACATGAGAAACCGATTTTATCAATTTTTTTGTAGTTTTAACAACAACTGTCTAAACTTCATTTATATTTCAGAGCACTACCTCATGGCCAGTTAAATCAAGTTTGTATTTTTTCTAGGATATTGTTCGAGGGTATGTTTTTCAATAAAATAAAATTGGAAAATTGAAGGTGCATTGTGACCTTTTAAAACCTGACAGTGTCGCTTATAAAACTATCGTTCTCAGCAGGTCAGGATTTTTATAGATCGGCGATCAGCCAGAAAACTGCAGTCGGTGCACCCCTATAATACACAATAATACGGCAATTTTTTTCCATGTTGTGACTAATTACCATAAAGACTGGAAGTGGTGAGCAAGGCCCGAGCTTTGTCTGCCAGATCACTGTTTAGTGTGGAGCCCAGCCTCAAGATGTCTATAGCTTCCTGCTTGGACGTGTCAAAGAAGTTGTTCTGGATGGTCCGCGTCACTGAACGTGCTCCATCTTTGAGCTTCCCCGTCTAATATCAAAACACAACAAATGCATAAACTTTAAAGGCAAGTTCAGAAAACTACATTAAATATTTGCTGGACTTGGAGGCAGCATTAAAACATGTTTTTCCTGATGCCGGAAGGGGAAGAAAAACAAAGGAGGAGGAACGTTGTAGAGATCTATCATCACAGATGTTTGAACTGAAAATAAAAGGATCAAAATTCCTGGACGAGGTGTGACGTAACAATTTTAGAGATGGATGTGCAGCATTGTTTTATTTACAAACCAGGTAAAAACAAACAGATTTCTCCAAGTTCCACTAAAGAGAGTAAATGCTGAATAGTCATTCAGGAAATAATAATTGATAAAGTTATAAGAATAAAAGCATGGTTGTTTTTGTTTCCCTTGTTTGCTTGTTTTTAATAAATCATTTCCTGCAAGTCTGTTGTGAGGTATCAATAAAGCCTAAATTTCCTCATTTATCAAGAGGTGTCCATTCCTGTGGTTGAGAGCCACTATCCTGCATGTTTGACAGGTTTCTCTGCTTCAACACACCTAACTTCAAACAATGAGTGATTATCAGGCTTCTGCAGGAATTAAAGAAGTAATTCAACCATTCAACCAGGCGTGTTGGAGCAGGGAACCAAATAAATATTATAGGGGTCCTCAAGGACCAGGACTGGACACCCGTGATCAAGTGGCTACCAAGAGGGAAATAAGGACAAGTTTACAAAAGAATAAATTTAAAAAAAAAAATAAATCAAAAAGATTATCCCAAACGATCATTTTCATCTTTCAGTCACCCACAGACACAGAAACAAACAAGGCTGAAGAAAAACACCAACAGCAAAAAAACACATCTACTTTATTGTCAACTTACCACACACAGGGTGAGAGGTCCAGAAGTAAAGCAAAAGAGACAGTGTACAAGAGTTTAGTACAACACAAGTGCACACTAAAGATCAACCACTCCTATTCTTACATTGCACACAGCATGCACAAGTAATTTCACAATAAAAAAGTTAGTTGTTTAAAATTGTTGTAAAAATTAATTTCCGTGCTCAGTTGTGTTCATATAGCAAACAGAAATTGCACTTTTTATGACAAAGAACAACTTTATGTTGGTTTCCAGTTAAGCTGCTGTGAGTAAGACAATCTAAAACATTGTGTAGAATTTAAAATAGCAGATATTTATGACAAACTACAAACACCTGAAACTGACTGTGAGTTTAAAATAACAAATTAAAAGTTAAATGGAGACACACATCTTTGCAGTAAGTTGTGAGCACTGCACACCCGTCATGTTTCAGACAACACGACCTGCTCTGATTGGGTCAAACTGTGGCTCTGGTTTTCTTAAATTGTTGAAAGCAGCATCAGTTTAATCCCTGGATCATCATTAGATTAGATGGCTTTACAAAGATCACAACAAAACACACAGTTCCCCTCCCCCACCCCCCTTTCATTTTTAATGTTGACAGAAATATGTTGTGGTGACAAGGAACTTCAATCCATGTCCATTTCACTTGGCTGTCCACCGGACAACTTCAAGGTGAGATTCTGGTTATCCAATAGGTTGCCTCAGATAAACAGAAAACACATACTGTAGGTCGACTCCTGCAATACAGCACTGCAGACTGATGACCTCATCTACAGTAGTATTAGCTTAGCCTGCAGAAATAACTGTGATGGTAACCCTGTGTCAAATAAAACTACTGGATCAATGTTTAGATGCTCAAACTACCGGTACATCAATTCTTTAGAATCCGAGAAATTTTGGATCAATGCGCTGCAAAGTGTGCATCACAATAAAAGCTCAACTATATTTGCTTTTTGGATGTGCACTTTTCTGCATACCTTAGCTTTGCCATCCAGGGCACCGGTGCCTGCATAGATCTTGCTGATGGAGTCACCATTCAGAGACCACATGGTCCTAAAGACCTCCTGAAACCTGGCCACCAGCTGCGGCTTCTCTGTCAGACCCATCTGTTCTAACTGGTTAGGTAGCATCTATAGGAAACAAGGTTTGGAGTTTGAATTAAATATATCTGTAAAACCTTCAGACTCAGTGTTATACAATCACCAGATCCTACCTCAAGAGCAAAAAAGGCTTGAACACTGTTAGTTCTGTCCAAACAGTCCAGGCAGTTTGTCCTCATGGTCCCCGCCTGAGTCCTGAAAAGACACGGCACAGAATAAATCCAGATGCTTACTATAAGTTCATAAAAATCAAGTGTATATATAACTTAGTCTAAAGCAATGTTATATCACAGAAGTTGTGGATTTAAAAAAATATATATATTTCTCTTAAATCCTGCAGTTGTACAGCACAATCAAAAATAAAAACCAATCAAAAATACTAATATTTTGCATAACATAGCTAAAACGCAATATCAAAACTTCATTTTGTAATATTAACTTTGTAAATATTGTTTTTTAGCTGATCATTGAGCAGAAGACATGTTCAATAACAAAATACAGTATCCTATTATCTCCATGCCTGAATGATCAGATCAGTAAAGTTTAACTACCGTATTTTCTAGCATATAAGTCGCACCGGAGTCTAAATCGCATCAGACCCAAAAAAAAAACATCATGGAAAGAAAATAAAACATCCAAGTCGCTTCGGTGTATAAGTCGCATTTATTATGCTGACCCTTCACATTTATTATGTGTTTATTTAATGGTCAAAACAGCTTCATTTCGCCTGGGCGGCGCGGCGCCATTCATCGCAGACTCGCAATGCGCGATATATACAGTACACGGTAGAAACGATAGACATTTAGCCTACAATAGAGATCTGTCTTCTGCCAGCAAACCGCAGTAATGCTGCGTCCGATGTAAAATCAGAGTTGTCAGATTTAATCGTTACTTTTTTGTGTTGAAAACTGCGTAAGTGGTGTTAAAGTCTTTTCTTCGAGAGCTAAGTAGCGAAGCTACAAGCTAACTTATGTTGCCGTATTCAGGCGCATGCACAAAACGCTGTGTTCCGTCGAAAGTTTATTTTCCCCCCGTCGAAAGTTAAAGTAAGCATTTGTCAGCTTTAGAGAAACCTGCTCTCTGATCTGTGAAAAGAACGATGTGTTGTGTGATTTTACTGAGAGACCCTCTGGTCAAAGCCACAGAGGAAACTGGTCCCATTTTGTGTCAGCTCTCCTTAAAACAGAAGGAGACGCCCACTAGAGGGTTGGAGGGTGAAGTGTTTTCAGTATAAAATGCTGCTCTGTTGCTGTTCATTTCTTAAGTGACAATACTGGAAACTGTTGAGTTAACATATTAATTTGTCTAAAACATATGGCTAAAACTACATTTTATATCTTTTGCACTGTTTTTCACTACAAGAAAGAAGCTTAATACTTGATTTGTTTATTATTTTAAAACTCTGAACCTAGTAGTGGAATTTTTTTTAAGTGAGATTATTTTGTGGTATACCAGTTTTCAAAAATTATGGCAAAAGGACACCCTATGCTTTTTTCATTCCTATTGCAAGTTTTATACATAAAACATATTGTGATGTACAGTATATCGTTATCGCCACCCTTCACAATACACATCGTGATATGACTTTTATGCCATATCGCACATCCATAGTGGGCACGGGAGGACTCGCTGTTGCAGTTCTTTGAAATTTAAAGCATCAGTCGAAAATTGTGTTATGAATATGGAAAAAAAACAACATATATTAGTCGCTTTGGCTAATAAGTCGCAGGACTGACAAATCTATGCAAAAAACTGTGACTTATACACTGGAAAATACGGTATGTTACTACACTTTCAAAAGATTAAATAGGAAATGTGACGTTTCAACAGAGGATGGATACATTTTCCACTGAATACAAGTTGCAGTAAATATATTTGGACATTTTATAAAAAGAAGAACTTCTGCAAAAGCCTAATAAGGGGACACAACAAACCGAGCACATGCCAGGCTCTGCAGGCCACAACAAGAAGTTTCTGTTGACAAAGACATAGCTTCTTAGCTTAGAAATCTTGACTCAAAAATCTAGTTTATGTCACAACAGAATCTGTCCATCCAACTAATCCAAATGACATTCTTGACCTCAAGGAGAGTTTTCACCTGAGGAGCTGAATTCCAAAGAGTTTGTTTAAATTAGTCATGGCTAGAAAATGAGATAGAAAGTGAGGGTAAATTTAGTAGCACAATAGTTTTTAGTATAATCCTACAGAACTGATCCTTTAAATGTAAAAATGAAGCAACTGAAGGAAAAAAGTCTAAGAGGAAGTACTGGGTGCAACTTCTAATCCTCACCTCACAATGCCTATTTCACCAGCGTAGTAGAAAAATCCGCACTCATCGACAAATTTGTTCAGCTGGGGTTTCAGGACACTGTGGAGTTTATCAGCTTTACCACCCCGCACATTTTGATGGTAGTCAAAGTTTATCATCTTCACTGCATTTGCATGCTCTGACGCCTTCAGGTGACTCTGAAAGTGACAAAGAAATACTTGTTAAAATTGCATTAATTCTAAAAATGGTATGATGCAAAGCAACGTAGTTTGCATTCATGATGAAAAACCACTGTCTTGAATTCTGAAGAAAACTGATTGCTGTCTTTTCTTTTGGCTCACAGACAAGCAGGCAAACACACACACACACACATTGTCATGATTGACTGCCTTTCATGGGTTGATAATAAAAAATAAATCTTTAACACTTCTTTTTCCATAAAAAATGCAGCTTTTTTTTAAACGTTTTATACAAATTTTGTTGGTAATTTATATTTGCTGACTGCATGATTTTCAATACAACAGGAAGTGACACATACTGTCTTGAGCAACAGAAATGAGCTGAAAGAACTCATGCCTGTGAAAGTTTACAAGAAGCGATGACACACTTGCTATTATTGTGTTACGGCTGTTGTTACACCATATTGTTTTACCAGTACACTATTAGTGTTTATTGCAGGGGTGCCCAAACCTTTTCTCTGAAAGGGCCAAACTTAAAATCTATCAGTGGGCTGCGGGCCAAATGCAATAACATAATACATGAAATGCAAATAATTATTTAAGTAAAGTCCATTTATTTATTATACAGTTATTTATCCTTCCATTCTGTATAAAGAACATTATAGAATGGGCTGTGTTGGTGGTGGGGGCTCTGGGGTCCTCCCCCAGAGAATTTTGAATAAAGTAGATGCCATTTCTTGATTCTGGTGTATTTTACAAAGGTTTATTACAGTAGATTAACATGAAACAAAACGTAAACTCCTTATTGAAATGACTGCAACACGTTCATAATGCAACACCTCTGCAGCTCTGCAGGTAAGGGATGTTCACTTCAGGACAAATTGAGGCTGCTGACTGGTCAGTCGCTGACATGCCGACATGCCTACTGGATTGATTGACAGGTGGTTTGACTCATGCAAAAAAATATATAAATTTAGCTGGCCCGTTTGAGAAGGGTGTGTGATGGGCACCTACACGATGCTCAGCTTTGTCAAAGGAAATGTTATTCAGCAGCAAGAAACTGCCGAGAGACGGTATGAAGTCTGTCAAAATAAAATATAAATTATTAAAATAAAATAAAAAATAATGTACAAATTAGTCACTCCAGTTGTGTAGTGTCACTGCAGTAGTCATTGGGCCAACTTTCCATCTAACATTAAACTTGGAATGACTGGGTGTAAACACACTGATTCTTCAAAGGAAATTTTAATGAGGACAGCTTGGCGGGCCAACTTTGGCCCACAGGTCTCACTTTGGGCACCTCTGGTTTATTGTATATGTTAAGATTATTTAGCGTACCGCCTGCAAGCGCTCTTGACCACACCCACTTCTCCACTTTGCACATAGTACAGCTGATCAGCTCCAGCAGGAAGTTTATCCTGCAGTATGGGCTGCACAAAGGTGCAGGAGGTGCTAAATATTTTAAAATAATTTATTTTAAATAAACATTCCATGCCGATCATGCGGCTCATCCATTAATCAGCCAATTGTGTGTCATGTCCAATCTTATTTTGAAAAACCGCAATAGAGCGAGTCTGCGAAAAACAAACTGCGAATTAGCGAAGGACTACTGTATATCTTAAATCCTTATTTACTGTTTCTTTTTATACTTTATATTTTAATTGGGACCCTGTGTACATAATTTCATTCAATCTCATGTGCCAAATGATGGAAACGACAATAAAGTTGACTTGACCTAGATTATTTCAAAGCTTTATTTAACTACGTGCTTTTCAAATAAACATGCTTCAATGTAATTAAAAAACAAACAAAAAAAACAAGGATATCTCACCTGAAAAGCTTTGCTGAGCATATGTTCCCCTTCCTTACTACCAAGCAGGTTGATAATTACCTGCTTTCCATACAACTGCCTCAAGGCTGAAAAGTGTCTGGAAAAAAGATTCAGTCAGATAAGAAGCTCTGCAGAGATGTAAGATTATAAAAATACGTTACAAATATTCTTGTAAATGCTAATAATAATAATGAGGGGTTCCCCTACTGACCTAACTTAACATTCATAAAAACTTATGAATGTGGCATTAAATGACAAAGAGAGAAGCCAGTTTGCTATAGAACTGATCTGTTACAGTGATAAAGAAAGAACATTCAAGGAAGTGTCAAATACGTGACAAACACTTGGTGACTGAAACTGTTTAGGTATAATAAACACTGACTCATCACTTCTGATCAGAACTGAAGTTTCAAAGACTAGAAGCGCCACGGACAGTTAGGTGGTGGAACAACGAGCACTTGTTTTAATGAAAAGATCATGTTAAATCATTTGTTTCCAAATAAATGCACAACTTGGTAGCAATAAACTAATTTTTGGCTGCATTCAGTAGAGTCAATGATTGATGAAAGTCAAAGAATCTTGAGCTGTCTTTAGAGCTTTCTAGTAAAATGTCACCTTGAAGTGAGTGAGCACTTTAAAACAGAAGGTGGCTGCTGTGAGTTGATAAGGATGAAACCAGTACTATTTGGGTGTGACGTGGTTTACACCTCTGACACAAAGAATGAGGTAGAAGAGAATAAGAACTAAGAATACTCTTGACTATGCAAAAGGTCAAGAGGAAAGAAGTGACAGCGGAGAATATAAAACTACAAGACGACAGTAAATCATGGACAATTCAAGTTTTATTAGCAATAAACTAGCCTCAGAGGACACACGACAATTATTGTCTCCTTCACAAACATGGAGAGTTCTTTTCACCAGTGTTTGGACACAAAGGACAGTAAATGTAGTGTTGCACAGGGGGCTATTAATCTGTCAGAAGCCAAATACTGTACTGCTGTCAAAATCTGAAAACAAACTCACCAGAGCTACGCAAAACAACTTAATTACCTCTCAAAAGCTGGCGCATTTGCCTCAAATCCCCTTGAGAGTTTGACACGATGAGAACCCACCTGCAGAGAAACAAATCACAGAACCTTTCTTTGTAAAGATTAAAAATAAAAAGCACAAACGTGAAATGTCTCAGAAAATTGCAAAAAAAAAAAAAAAAAATGGAGAAAAGAAACTGTAGGCATTAAGCTTGGATAGATATTTTAAAAAAAAAAGAGAATGTGTAGGACAATAACACTGCGGCAGTGTGAGAAAATGTGTTCAAAGACACTGAGCAGCAGACATTTCATCTCTCAAACACCTTTCTCCTCAAATTTTAGCTTGCTCTTCTATCACAAATTTTAAAATAGACAGAGCCAGAGAAATACACACACACACACACAATTACACCCACTCAGGCTTCACAGAAAACTAGCACAACTAGCACTTCTGCTGTTCACTGAAAAACTGTTCATTCGGCTGGGCAGGTTCACGATTGTCTCTTTTCTGTTCCCTTTGAATTATGTAGCGTGAACAAACATTTCCTACTTGGACCTCACTTCCACTTCTCTCTTACAAACTATGTTAGCTTTTCATCAGATAAATGGAAAACATTTCAGTTTTAAATCCCTCTTAGTTCTTCCTACTAGTCATTTTATGAACAAACACATATTTCTGTTAAAAATAAAGTGTTTCAATATGTTACGACTATGATTTCTCTCAGGAAGTGACAGAAATTGAATGCTTTTTAGATTTTCTTTATGCCATTTAAGCTCCTTCCACAAATCTCTATTGCATGTTCCAACTTTTACTCAGTCGTGTTCACCAGCTTAGTTTGCTTGCACACAAATTTAGCCGGACCTGCAACTGACTGAAGCTTCACTGCTGTCGTTTGTGACTCCTTTTGTCTGCTCTTCTGTCATGCTGGTCCAGTCTATGCAAATTTAATACTTCCTGAGATGATGTCTGAAACTACTCAGGTTGCTGCGGTACAGCTCAGACTAAATGTTTGCACACAGCTTTTCACCAGTTCCAACTGGGATTTATTTTAATTTGCAAAATGACAATAAACTTTAATGCAATACCTCTCGGAAAAAAAATAAAATAAAATAATCCATTTACAGTAAAATACCGTGTGAATGCTGAATGACTTTTATCATTTGTTGGAGAACAAAGTGTTATAACAAGCTAATCTAAAGCTAAAACTAAGAAAATGTTTGCAGCAAGTTAAAATTAGCAAAACAGTAGCTAAATGCTCAAACTGTCAAAACCATATCCAAAAGCTCAAATTACCAAAGCCACAGCTAAAAGCTCAAATTACCAAAGCCACAGCTAAAAGCTAAAATTACATAAACTGTAGCCGAAAGCCAAAATTACCACAACACTAGCTAAAATGAGCACAAGAGAACAAAAAGATAGAAAGTATGCTGCAGTAGATTTCAGAGGACAACATTTTTTTAAGAAATTGGAAATCATTTTTATAGTTTTTACTTTTTGTAAATATAAAGTAAAATTTAAAAGTTTAACAGTTTAAATGTTAAAAATAAAGTCATAGCTCACTATTCATGACTGAGTCCAGTGTTTCGATACATTGGCTGTTAAAACAGCACAATAAGTGGAAGTAGTTCAATAGCAAAATAAACAGAATAAACTAAAAACTGGTGCATTTCGTAAAGCTGTCACCTCTCAGAGTAGGTTGTCGGAACAAATCCCTGCCTGGGGTCTTTCTGGGAGGAGTCTGCATGTTCTCCCAGTATACATAAGCTTTCTCCAGGTTTACGGTTTCCTCACACAGACCAAAAATACAAGTGTTTAAGCTAACTTAAATTGTCTCTCTGTGAGAGTGAAAGGTCAGTTCTGTCCATGGGGTCCTGTGATTTCCTGTCCAGGATGTGCACCGCCTCTTGCAGTGACTGCTTGACATGAGTACCAACAACCCCCATGACCCGGAAAGGAAGAAGTAAGTAAAGACAATGGGTGGATATCACTAATTTAACAATTTCTCACTAATGACTAGCTTACTGGCTCATTTTTAATAAATAAAACTGTCAAGAAAAGCATTTTGAAGATGATGTCTCCAACTTTGAGTAGTTACTATTCAACTGAGAGTGAAGCCGCACCACTGAATTACATCTTTCTGTTGCACAGTTTTTATGATCCAGATGCTAGTTTACAATGTTTACACCTTCTGCTCAGAGAACGTACAAACCGGATTCCCAAAAAAGTTGGGACACTAAACAAACTGTGAATAAAAACTGAATGCAATGATGTGGAGGTGACAACATCTAATATTTTATTCAGAATAGAACACAAATCACAGATCAAAAGTTTAAACTGAGAGAATGTATCATTTTAA
>JARVGV010000350.1:16983837-16994652 GCA_031762435.1 Hypsolebias longignatus | reverse complement strand
CTGTTTAAACTTTTGATCTGTGATTTGTGTTCTATTCTGAATAATATATTAGATGTTGTCACCTCCACATCATTGCATTCAGTTTTTATTCACAATTTGTTTAGTGTCCCAATGTTTTTGGAATCCGGTTTGTATGCTAAAATAATATTATTCAGGTTGAAAATGTTACATCCTATGATAAACTTTCTAGAACGTTTTTATAATCATTTTCTTATTTTTATTTTATTTTTCACAATACACAATGTTAGGAAATAAAAGTCCAGTTGGAATGGTTTACAGAATTTAAATTGTTATAGTTTGAATTAACACTTCCAATGTCCAGAATAGATCCCTTCTTATCCATAATTCACATTTAGCGCAAATGCCATTCTTGTTTCTTTCTTTCCCACATTAATTTTTTATTAAAAGTTTCAGTGATAAATAACATGTCAATGATGTACCACAGAGTTTGAGATTTTTTTTTTTTCATTTATTACTCTGCATATGTGAAAATAAACTCGAGACTAGTCACAATGAGGATGTTGATGTCTGAAATGTGAGTTCCTTCTTTCGCCGTTTAAGATGTGGCTTGTGTGGAATTAGGACCATCTGGAAATAAAAACCTAATACGAAAAAAAATGACATAACTTGTTGTATGAAGAATAATTTTTGAAGGTATCTCAAGGATTCAAGGTTCTTTATTTGCCACACACACTGCATGTGGTGGTTGAACAAAACTGTATACACAGGATCCCAGTTACATCCAACAAAAGTACTGAAATGTAAAAGAAAAGCAGTAATAAGATCTAAGATATGAACTAAGAAAAACGTTAACCAAAATACACTGAGAACTAGTAGCATAAAAAAACAATACATAGCAGCACGAACATGAGTCTGTGTGAGCAGATGAGCACAAATGAACACAGCAACATGAAACAGATCAGCAGCAACATGAAACAGATCAGCAGCAACATGAAACAGATCAGCAGCAACATGAAACAGATCAGCAGCAATATGAAACAGATCAGCAGCAACATGAAACAGATCAGCAGCAACAAGATGTGATTTTTCACAGTGATTAATCTTGTTAGATATTCATGACAGCTTTAGGGTAGAAGCTGTTCCTGAGTCTGGTGGTTCTACACTCAATGCTACTTAACCTCCTTCCTGAGGGGAACAGGGCAAAAAGTGTGTGTGCTGGGTGAGTGGGGTCCTTCATGATACAGGTGGCCCTCTTCTTCCTGCATCTGGATGTGTAGATGTGTGATGGTGGGGAGGCTGAATCCAACAGACTTCTGTGCAGCCTTCACCACTCGGTGATGCAGCACAGGATGCTCTCCACTGCACACCCGTAGAAGGAGGTGAGGACTGAGCTTCCCAGACCAGCTCGTCTCAGCCGCCTGAGGAAGTAGTCTCTGAAGAGCATTCTTGATCAGGCTGGTGGTGTTGTTGCCCCCAGCTGAGGTTGTTATTCAGGTGCACACCCAAGTACTTACTGGAAACCACTTTCACTGCAGATCCTCCTATGTTCAGGGGGTAGGGGGTAGTGTTTGTTCCATCTGAAGTCCATGACCATCTCCTTCATCTTCTTCACATTAATGTGAAGGTTGTTCTTCTTGCCCCAGCTCTCCAGGTTTTCCGCCTCCTGCTCGGACTCATCGTTGTTTCTGATGCATCTCATCACCGCTGTATCATCTGCAAACTTTACAATATGACAGCTTGGATGCAGCAAATTCATACGCGAGCAGAGTGAACTGGAGGGGGCTCAGCACACAGCCCTGAGGGGAGAGCAGAACTATGAAACTGAGACAAACTCTCTAGGTTGGAAACATGCTGATTTTGACTACACAGAACTGAATTATGACTGATTTTTTTTTTTTTTTGTTGTTGTTTGTTCAAGAATTATATGATAAACTGGATTTCCATAAACATTAAACGACAAAACTAGAGAGTGAACATTTTCTAACAGCAGCAATCATCTGGTAACAGTTTCTTGAGGGACTTTCAATAAAAGTTCCGCTCAAACTGACAAAACATCCCTTATCTTTGGCGCTCTCCTGCGCTTTAGTCTGAAATTGAAGCTTGTCGTTTCTGGCCCGCCTTCATGCATGATTGACAGTCATGCTTAGCGAATCACAGAAAGCCTAATCTTCTGTAGTCCAATCATGTTACGGCAGGGGCGGGACCTGAGCTTTCATAAGCTTGTGTAAGACGGTCGTTGTCAACACAACATGTCTGGTTGTCAAAAAAGGACAGCACAAGGGAAACGACTATTTAAAAAGGTACTTTTTGTGCTTTGTTGTCTTGCGAACATTTTACAAGTAAAATAAATTCGCTACTTCTTTGTTTTTTGTAGGTTTTCTAATGATATTAACTTGACACTTCTCATCCTGATGCTAACCTACCGGCATCATGCGATTATTTAACAATTGCTAAGTCATTTTTTCCATCAGATGTTTGATTTGAGATATATAACTTTTACTAAATGGCGTTTATAATGTAATTGTACAGTGCTCTGAAATGATCGGCACTTTGTGATGACCAAAACTACTGAACAAATATTAACTTTAACATGGACCCTGTTCAGTGCTGTGCAGTTTTAGAAGGCCAGATGTGTGATAATCTGTTTGTCATCTTATACAGTAACAAACAAACAAACAAAAAATGCTGTTTGTGTTAAAATCTGTCTTATATTTGCTCAGGCTTGTTCACTGAAAGACACTGATCAGTGTTCGTCTTCATCTCTGAGAATATTTCTGTCTCCTCGCAGGGATCTCTTTCATGCAGTCAACATGAAGCGCCTGTACCTGGTGGAGCCCGTTGTGGCCCTGTACGCGTTCAGCTGTTTTCTCATCTACCCACTGGTCCAGCAGTATGTTTACAGGCGGCTTTGGGTGCAGCTGACGCACACCAGCTACCCCATCTCTGACAACACCTCCAGATGTGCAGCAAGCAACAGCAGCAACCACACAAACCTGCATGAGGTTTGTTATTAACCACTAGATAAGGATCATTGATGTTATTAAGATTCTGATCAAAATAAGCTTATACAGTACTGTACATGTGTTTCGGAGGCAAACTGAAAGTAAAGCTCTAAAAAAAACTAACACCACTAATGTAAAGATCTGTATCTATTTTTTGCACCCCAGTGACTAATAATAGTTTCTTGCCTTTTGTGTCACCACATATATATAACCCTTTAAATTCATATTATAACTCAAATTTTCAGGTGTTATCTTTTAATCATTTCAGATGACATTGCATTTCTTCTGAATTTGTAACACACACACAAAAAAATACAAAGAAAAAATATATATTTAAAATTAAGAAACATTTTTATTTGTTCAAGTTTATATAAAGTTTAGTTTAGTTTATTTGTTCATTTTTTTAAACAATACAACACAAAACAATCCCATGAACAATAACATACAGAGTATAAAAAACAAAAGGTAGCAGAAAGAAGAAAAAAATCTTATTATATCTGCCCCTTTTTTCAAACAATTAGTTCAAACCATAAAAATCTTATAGTAACAGAGCAAAATGAATAACTTTCTAATTTTTCTAACTAATACAATACACTACACATACAATATGATACAGTACACATTACGCTACTTCATATATATATTTTTTTTTTAACAATTCAGTTTTGATCATTTTCTTAAACTGACACATTGATTTGGAATTTTTAACTTTCTCCAAACCATTCCATTTAAAGTAACTAAAGGAGGAAGTGAAAAGCACTTATGTTAGAGTCATCTGCTTTTAACTGGACACATTTATTTTTTTACACTTCTCAAGAAAACCTCGCATGAAACATTTTGTAACCGCTCTTTCATTACCTGTTGTGTGTTACTCTCACTTGTTGAGAGCTATTTTTCACCTCTCAGACCTGTGTACGATTCTTAAACTCATCCACCCTCTGCCCGTCTGCCTTTTTTCAGGAGGTCCAGAAGCAGGCGTCTCTTTTCTTCCTTTACTCAGAGATCCTCTCCACGGTCCCATCCCTGATCGTTACCTTCATGCTGGTGGCCTACAGCGACCGGGCAGGACGCAAGATCACCATCGTTATGCCTTTGATTGGCACGCTCATCTACACCACTGCCTTCTTGGCCGTGTCCTTCTTTGAGCTGAACGTCTACTTGTTGATCGGCTCCTCGATTCTCAGCGGTCTGTTCGGCGGCTTGGGCACGTTTCTCGGCGGCTGTTTCGCCTACATAGCCGACTTGTGCAAGGACGGTCGTCAGAAGACGCTACGCATGGCTGGGGTGGACATGATGATCGGCCTCTTGTCCGGGGTGGCTTCCATATCCACGGGTTACTTCCTGAGAGCTGCAGGCTTTAACTGGCCGTTCCTAACTTCTGCTCTCATTCAGTGTCTGATTCTGCTCTACACTGTTTTTATCTTAGAGGAAACTGTGACGAAGGCTCCCGTGGATCCAAACGGGCCTCCCCAGCTCTCTGCAATGAAACAAATATTCTCCTCGATCTACCGGATCTTTGCGGGGAAAAGCTTTAAAACTGTTTTAGCCCTGCTGATGACCATCTTCACCAGCTTCTCCTTCGCTTATATCGGAGGCATCTCCATGGTGACGCTGTATGAGCTCAACGAGCCACTTTGCTGGTCTGAGATTCTGATCGGATACGGCTCGGCGCTGTCCACCACGGTGTTCGTGGTCAGTTTCCTCGGAGTGTCGGCGCTCACGTACTGCGGCGTTCCACAGCTCATCATTGTCCTGCTGGGGATCCTGTCGGTCGTGTCGGGCATGATCCTCATTGCGTTCGCTAAGACCACGGTACTGATGTTTATAGGTGAGGAACAAAGTGTCCACAACAGCTCCTGTTCCGCCCAGTTTGAATACAATAACCACCATTTTTATTTAAAATATAAATGTACAGCAGAGATTATCTGAAGTTGATGTTTGGCTTTTGATTTGCTTCAAGTTCAAGTCAACTTTATTGCCATTTCCATCACATGTGATACAAGAGGTGGAACAAAATTATGTACACAGGGTCCCAGTTACATCCAACAATAGCAAAATATAAAGTATAAAAAGAAACAGTAAGAATTTAAGATGTACGCTAAACAAAAGCCGAACAGTACGCGAAAAGATTTACATAATAAATATGCTAATATTGTAAAATAATATGGCGTAACAGCAGCAGCCTGAACAGGAGTCTGTAGTGAGCATATGAGTATGAATGAATACAACAGCATGAGATCAGCAGCAGCATGAGATCAGCAGCACATATACTGTAAATCACATATCACCAATTAAAGTAGCATGAAGTAATTAACATTAATTAACAGCATGAAGCTTGAACTCATTTTGCAATTAATTTATAAAATTATCAATCAAGGGTGTAAGGATACCTAATATGTGTGATCAATTGTCTATCTGTTTGCAAAATATCTCCTGAACCACTGGACTGATTGTAATGAAGCTCAGATGTCACTGGATGGATCGCCACAGATGACTTTAGAGTCAGCCTTTACTCAAAATGGCTGCAGCAGCTAATTGGCCTTAGAAACACAAAAACAGCTAAAACTCAGTCCATTTCGCTAAAACTGAGCTAAAATCTGTTGTGTTTGTAGCTGAGAGTCATTTCTAAAACATGCTCCAAGTGCATCAGCGTGTGAAATATCTGCTTAAAGTTTTAGATTTAATGCTTTCACTTAACCATCTTTGTCTGTTTGTAAAATATCTCATGAACCACCGCACTGATTTTATTTAAACTGTGATAAAGTAGTCACATGCACAGCTACGCAGTCCAGTTCAAGATGGCTGCCGCAGGTGGCTCTAACCACAACAATGGCTCTAACTCGGTTTTACGGATGTTGAAACAAAATTTAATGCGGTAAGTGCTGAGAATAATTCATCACACATATTCTGAGCACTAACACAATATGGTGTTCAAGTTTTGACAATTACTATAACTTTATTGTTTTTACATATCTTGGTCTATAATTCTGGCATGAAAGCTGGCAGGCATTCCTTTAAGGAATGCTGTGCCTTTATTATTTTAATTTTTTTATTGTGTTGTTATTCCAAAAATCATTGCAAACAAGTTTTTTATAATTGTATCTTGCATTCAAGAAACAAAATCATTAGTTTTCATCTCCTGTATGAACAAAACACAATTACATCTGTCACCCTTTTTATTCTTCATGTGGGCACACAAGCTTTATTTTAAGACACACAGGTGCAAAATCACAAACTATATTTATTGGAATATGAAATTATGGACAGTGTAGGCAGCATAAATACTTTATATGACAGAAAGGGAACATAAAGTATGAAAAAAAACTGTTGATTAATTGCAGAGACAAAAGGTTTGTAAGGTTTAGAATAGCTGACACAATTGTAAACTGTATACTTTAAAGTTATTCTAGTTATAAAATCTGATCTCTGCCTTTTGTTCTATGAACCTTTTACAAAAATGTGCTTAATGTTTTTAAACTTTACGTTTATTAAATTACT
Source organism: Hypsolebias longignatus (assembly GCA_031762435.1). Classification (NCBI taxonomy): domain Eukaryota; kingdom Metazoa; phylum Chordata; class Actinopteri; order Cyprinodontiformes; family Rivulidae; genus Hypsolebias; species Hypsolebias longignatus. The sequence goes on along the minus strand of JARVGV010000350.1, from coordinate 16,988,191 downwards.
ATTTATGGTCACATGACGTTTGCTCGTGGACAGTGTATAGTTTCAGGATTCTTGTGTTTTGCAGTGAGGATACCGATGCTTCTGTGCATCATGCCTTTTGCTGTGCTGCGCTCCATGATGTCCAAGATCGTCTCCAAGTCCGAGCAGGGTGAGCGCGGCTTTCAGTGCTCTCTTGAACCGCACAACCATCTCTGTGTTTGTAGAGTCAGAGTCCAGTGACGCCAACTAAAAGCTTCAGTTTGCATTTGAAAAGAAAACACTCTCAAGTTTCTGTTTGGTTTAGCCAAAAGTATCATGTACAGGTCACTTCCTAAGCACTTTCTTCTCTTTTTTTTTTTTTATTTGCAGGAGCCCTGTTCGCTTACCTGTCCTTTCTGGAGAATTTCACAAACAACGTGTCAAATGCAGTCTTCAACAGTATCTATTTTGCCACAGTGGCCTGGTACCCCGGCTTTGTCTTCCTCTTGTCTGCAGGACTCTGTGCCATTCCTTTATCTGCTCTTTTGTAAGTTAATTTAGTTTTTATTACATTGAGCATGAAATAAAAACGCTGCTGGAGGTCCTTCATTATTCCTGTCCACGTAGTTTACGGCACGTTGCAAACAGCAACCACTTTCAAACTGCATTTAGGCCAAACAGTCAAATAATGGCCTTGCTGTTACATTTTTGTGAAAAGGATTTTGCTCGTGATGTGTTTGATTAGTGCTTTTTGCTCAGTCTGCAATAAGATCCACGAAAAGTTCTGATAGGATTTGGGTTCATAGCTGCATTCTTTTATAAGTTATTGATTATTTTACTTGCTCATTGATCATCAATCTTGCTCGGCTACTGTGTAAACTTTGACCGACTTCAGCCCTCAAAAAAAGAGGAAGACACTGTTCCTCATTTTTATTGTCTTATTTTTTAAGTAATAATAATACAAACCCCATTTCTATAAAGCCTGGGAGGCTCCCTCTGAAAAAACTCTAATCTGTAACTCCTGTATCCCGTTGAACTCTTCATTATTTTATTGCCTTTACAATTTCTTGCCTGTTTAAATCAACCATTTTCAACATTCCTATAAATTAATTTAGTAAATTGTATCTGTGGCTTATATAGTTTCATTGAACATTAACGCTTTGTCAAATCCCGTGTTGCTGACGGAGTTCATGCGTGACTTTTGTTCCACTGAGGAGACCACGCTGTTCTGCTGAGTCAGCCTGGGAGGTGAAGTGTGAAACCTGAACCTCCTGAAACCAGTCCCTGCCTCCATTGCACAGCAGTTAGTTAAAGGACAACAAAAGCCCCAGTTCAACACTCCCAACCCCGCTGTTTTACTTGGTATTTGTTAATGCTGATTATCAAAACATTCAAATTTTGATCACTTTAAAATAGTCAATGTGCTCTTAGATGTTAATAATACTGTATATATATATTTTGAAGTGGGGTTCTGTGGAAAGGTCATGGACAGTTAATATCTTACCTGTTCCAGATTTCTTCGCTGACTGTTCTCAGTTCTAATGAGATTGGGGCTAAGGCTAAATTGGGATTGCTCATCCAAAAACAGCTCCATTCTTAAAAATGTTCCAACTGTTCATGCGAGTGCTACATTTTGAACCTTCTTTTCATTTTAGTGGAATACTATGGTTCTTTGCGACACAAATACCGGCAGCAGCCAGCTGTAACAGTTTCACTGCAGCCTGTAGCACTTAGCCAGGATTACATTAATACTTTGTATTTCTGCTGGAATTATGTAATATAAAACTGATGGCAGTAAAAATGTATAAAATATTAGTACTACCAAGACTAATATTAGGTGAATTGCTTTGAAATTTTAAAGACTGGAGTTATTATAACACATCAACAATCCATATTGCTCTTGACTCCAGTTAAACATCAGGTCCAAACTAACTGTATTTCTCTTAATTTTATTTGTTCAAAGAGTTATTTATGATATGGTTTATGGACTTTCCACTGAAACATTCTGCAAATGATATGAACTAATGTAACTCAAGAGTTTTAACTGCTGAGTCGTGCTGTTTGTGCAGTAATGCAGAAAGACTACAACACTGCTAATGCACTCACCAGCCACTTTATTAAGTACACATTGGCTTGTTAGCACAACTAGTCAGCCAATCACATGGCAGCACCTCGATGCCTTTAGGCACGGGGACGTAGTGAAGACAACTTTCTGAAGTTCAAAGCATGCGTCAGAAGATGGAGGGAAGAAAGGGGATGTAAGTGGTTTTGAATGTGGTGCTGGTGCCAGACTGGCTGGTCTGATTATGTCAGAAATTGACCTTCTGGGATTTGTACTCACAACCACTCTAGAGTTCAATGGTCCGGAAAAGAGAAAATATTCAGTGAGCTGCATTTGTGGGGATACGTTTGGGATGTCTGTGGGTAAGTGGTTAGAGAGGTCACTCTCCAATGAGAGTTGGGCGTGCGATTCCAGCAGCAGTCACATGTTGAAGTGTCCCTGGGCAAGGCACTGAACCCCTCACTGCCTCTGATGTGTGTCCCATCAGTGAATGAATGTGATCTAAACTATGATGAGTTTGTACAGATTCAGGTTAGCTTTGTAGAGCTGTAGTAGAGTTCTGTGTGTATGTGTGGAAGTAAGTGAGGAACAGATTGTGTTGGAAGGAGCTTTGAGGATCCTGGTTGGAAACCTCATGAAGTGACAGCTGAGGGGGTATTTCCCTCATTTTACTGGAATTAGGAACTGTTTTTTTTTTTTTTGTTTGTTTTTTGGTTAGTTTATGTTTTTATCGATAACGCGATGAAAGCATTTTCAAACACAGAGTTGAAGTCCAGTCATGTTTTTTTTTTTTTTTTACTTTTTTTTATCATTATTATTTAAATTTTGCTTATTCCTTTTCCTTTCTTTTTTTTTATTTCAGGGCTGTTGCGCTGATCGGAGTGGATGTTTCCAGCGACGTGGAAAGGCCAGAACCTTTTGACCCAGAACACGAGATCCTCATTGAGGACGAGAATGAAAACAGTTCTCTTATTAGCTGAAGACTAATGGACTACAAATACCAGCACCTTGTTCATTTTTCGACTTTTTAAGATCTGGTGACTTTTTTTGTTTTCTGCTTTGTAAACAGATTTCTCAATTTATTGTCAATTTATCTATTTTTATAACTGTGTTGTTTTGAACAAAGTGGATTTAATATAAAAATGCTTTATTGTGGGAACACTGTTGCACAATTATGCAGTTTGCATTCCTCAAAATATGTTTTATTGTTAATTGAAGACAAGAATCTTAGTGAAGCCAGAATGTTACATAAAGGGAAGTTTGGTCTTTGTCAGGGGAATCTGTGTGGATTTATTGAACACTGAACTCTGCAGCACTGAACTGTGCCAGTGTTTTGTTAGTTTTTAACTTTTTCTCAATGCTTTTTAAAACATTGTTGTCATGCATTCAGAATTTGTCCATTTTAAGCTTGTTACATATTTCATGAATGCCACTATTTATGTTTTGCTTGCTGCTTTGGCCTCAACTCAGTCTCTCCACAAATATTTAGCACTCAAATGTTAGGAGTTGGGAATACTGCAGTGTTTTGGTTGAGGGAATCTTGTTAAATTACTTTTGTATTTATAACAGAAAAGGGTTTAAAGATTTTATTTTGTTTTTGTATAATCTGAATATTCATTTAAATAATTAATGTGAAAATTCATTTTTTGATCAGTTTGTTTGAATATGAAAAAAATATATATTAAAAGTATTTATTCACAATTCACATACAATGTTTATGTTTGGAAGAGAAGATTGTAAATGTTACACAAAATTTAGCTGGTTTGTATGCAAACTATTTCTTCAGTCTACATTTGAACAGACCAGACATTTAGGGGGTGTCGAAATTTAAAATGAGCAAATAAATTATGTTTGCAGAAAATCAAGTATTTTTGCTTGGAGACTCTTATTTATATGGAAAACAGATACAACAGTTAGCATCTCTGCATCCATCCATTTATTTCTGCAAAACTTCTGGATATGACAGTAAAGATTAATGTAATTTTTTTCAAATAATAAAAATAAGAAGCAGGTTAAAAAACTAATGGATGGATGTCACTTTTCAATTTGGCACAGAACCACACTGTCGTTAGCAAAATTACTTTAGTCCAGTTTACGTTATCCTATAGTATATACAGTTTATAATATGTGAGCTGATAACTTAAAAAATATGCAATGTACTGACTTCCATTTTAGTGTGTTGCTGCATAAGAAAGGTCACCATCAAAAATTGGGTTGCCATATTAAAATCCATTGATCCTAGGTGGCCAAGGTCACCATTGGCCACCCTCTAGCTATGCCATTGTGCATACCGTAGTTGTGGATAAAATTGCTACAAAAAAAAAAATATATACT
>JARVGV010000350.1:16968800-16979684 GCA_031762435.1 Hypsolebias longignatus | reverse complement strand
GGGGAGATCCAGAAGAGTCCAACCAGCGACCACACGCAGCAACCCCCGGGGCCAAGAGCGACACACTCGCAGGCCCCGCAGGTTTATAAGATTGCTAAACAAACTGGGTTGACTCCATCAGTTAATGCCAAAGTCTTTTGCACATTTCTAAGTGCTGTAGATGAGTCTTGGGTGCTTCCACACCAAAATTTAGCTTAAAATCTGTAGAATAGACTGATATAGCCTTTTTTCTATTTTGTACAGTCATTAGTTCTGACGTTTATCTTAAACTGGAATAACAACAAAAATTAATCGGCTGTATCTGTCGATAATTTCCGGAAAGTTTCTTCAAAATCCGTCCATGTGTTCAGGAGATTTTTCGCTGACAGACAGACACTTCGCTGGTAATTAAAATGTTACGTGTGAACGTTGAATAAAACATACCTCTGAAGGCTACAGTGTAGTTTGAACCAGCTCCGTTCATGGGAACTCCAGTAACATCTGCAAGGTGTAACGTACGTATTTGATTTTCATCTTCCAGCCTTAGGTCTGCGACAACAGGCCGACACAAATCTGCATTAAGCTCATCCCTGGAAGTCATATGGATCTTATATGAGGCATGGTTCTAACTGTGGTTTTCAGTTAAATCCGAGACGGAGGCGTGGTGAGCAGTGATGATAGTTTGGATGGTTTGCAGGGGTTTTCCCAGGGGTAAAGATCTTTGTGGAGGGGACACAGTTGGGGTGGCTCACATGTGTGTCTGGTGCACAACTGGGTCAAAGAGGATTAAAAAAGAGGAGCTTGAAAAAATATGATTTGTACAGGAGGCAGGGGGATTGAGGATCTTTGGTTTTTGGTTTCCAAACACAGCTGAATCAGCAGTATACTCATCCGCACCACATCACATCACCATTAAATAGTCCAGTCTCTTCTGATAGATTCAAACAGGCCTCTCTTGATCTGAACTCTCTCCCTGGGAGGATTCATTTATATAAAGAAAAACAATTTGAGGTCATCCGTGTGGCTAAAGTGAAGGTGAGTAAAAGATTCCAGATCTCAAAAGATTTAGACATCTAAGGATGATTTACTAACCCCAGGATCCAGTACTGTAGTTTTCATTATTCTTCGTATAATTAACATGTGGCGACGAAGTGTTTTGAAAGTCTAACCTCAAAACACATTTACCGTATTTCTCAAACTGTAAGGAGCATTTAAAATCCTTTAATTTTCTCAGAAATCGACAGTGAGCCTTATAGTCAGGCGCGCCTTTTGTTTTAAGTCTGGTTGTGATTACTGACCTTGAACTGATTTTATGTGGTTATTGTGAACGAGTTGAATAAAGTTTGACTTGTCTGACTGTTTTGTTTCACTTAATGTGCCTTATGTTGTGCCTTACGTGTGAATGGCGTTTTTCTTGTGAGAGAAATGTTTGAATGCTTTTTTTTTTTTTTTTTTACACATGCACACTTAAATGTGATTCAGATATAAACATCCCATCAACTCACCACTTCATTACAGTTAAATGTAAAGTTCACAATCCCAACATTTCTGCAGCATGATCTTAATATAAATGACTTTTTCCAACGATGTGTCTTTACTAATTTATTGTTCTCTGTGAACAAAGAGCCAAAGTTTATTCTGCACCTTTCATACCAAGCATTTTAACTTAACGGTGTGAAGCATTTGTAAAGAATCAAATTTTCAGTGTGACAACATTTGAATGTGGTCTGGTTCCCATAACCATTGAACAGTTCTACACATCTGCAATGATGATATGACGCACTTCACTTTTTTAGATGTTAAAAGCTGAATGTGTCTTTGGCTTTTGAGGGGGTAAATCAAGAGAATGCAGTTTACAGTATACTTTCAAATACAGATGAACTTCATTGGCACTTACACAAGCGTATTTCATTGTGCATGAATGCATCACACATCACATCTATTTTCTGTTTATTTTATCTGTGGGGCTGGTGCTCATCCCAGATGATATTGTGCAACGGATGAGGTTACTGAGGTGGACTTGTCAGCAGCTCATCAGCAGACTACAGAGGGAAACTACACTGAAACACCTGGAAAATAAAGCTCCAGGGGAAACAGAAAGGCCCAAGCTGATGTTCGATCTGGGTGGAAACAATGCAACCCTGTGCCACATAGGCAATTCCAGAATGGAGAGCCAAAGCCAGTGTCTCTTTAGTGTTGTCAATAAACCATCATCTGGTGGTCAACCATCTTTTCATTTTTTCCTCCCTCCTTGGTTTTCATTGCAGGCTGTGCTACCGTGCTGGTTTTGTTCCATTGGCAGACCTGCTATTAGCTGAAGATGGTTTGAGTTGATTGCTCTGATCCACGTGCACGTTCTGTCTGTTTGTAGATTTGGTATTCGCTTAGAGCTGGATGTTTGAACTTTGTACCAGACCTGTAATTACTGTAATTTTCTGCTTTTTTTTTTTTTTTTTTTTTGGAAACCATCTTATATAGGTTGAACAATCTTTACACTTTTTTAAACCTTTCAGCTTCTCATGTACGCTGATGAATGACTCCTTGATTTATCTTTTCATATTGCTGAAATAATCCCAGTTTCCTTCCCCTTTCCTGTTCCCTCTGAATCCCGAGGCTTCATGTGGTTGCCACTCCTTCTACAGATGTCTGTTCCCTGTCTTTATTGCCAATAATGTCAGCTTCCTGCATCCCTGCTGCTGGTGCTCACAGCTCCATCCTCCTTATTTTTTTCTTTGTGCTGCTTTATTTAAGAGGAACAACTGGCTTCTTGGAACATTTCAAATATAGATCACCAACCACTGGTTTTGGCACACACCCAACCCACAGACTTGTCCTGTCCCATTTTCTTTTGACATTTCCAGCCATCCCACTGAGCATAACTCACGTTCAAGAAGTTTGCTTAAAGTCAGGTCAAGGCTCTCCTCTACACACACACACTGGGCTCCTTTGAAAAACAACTAAAGAAGTTTTGTATTCAAACTTGCTTGTCTGTAAGTTCTTTTAATTTTTGTTTTAATATTTTTTTAAATTCAGCTATTTTTATATGTTTGTGTTGACTGTAATTACACAATACCTTAAGTGCTTTTGGTAATCACTTAGTGATTTTTACATGTGAAATGTGCCATATACAGTTTAAAAAAGACTAAACAAAAGGATTATGTAGCTCTGAACTTTAAACAAACACTAAAAGTCTGGATTCCTCTTGTCTTAAAAGTTAAGGGGAAAGTTTTATTTTCTAATAAATATACTTAAATCCCCACAAATAAACAAACAAACAAACAAACAAATAAATCTATTTCCCTCAAATTCCTATGAATGATCCAAGTCCTTGTGTGTCATGGGTTTACGTTTGTTGTTTTCTTGTGTTTGGAAAGTTCATTTTAGTCTGTTCTGAGCAACAAAAGCTAATTTGAGTAAGTGTCCTATTAAAGGGGGGTTGATCAGCCTTTTGGACCATGGACGGCCCAAAGGTTCTGAAAATTCATCCAGCTGTCAGTCGCTACACAAGATTCATGGAAGGTTTGATAAAGTTGATCAACCCGTATGTAGATGATATCACGTTATATTAATCTAAGAATGTCCAGTTTCCTTATTGATTCTTGTTATAAACCAATATTTATCCAAGTTTTATGAATCATTATCCAAAAGTCTCCTTTCTGGTAGAAATCAGTAAAGATGTTTGTGCTTTCTACCATGAAGTGAAAAGTAAAAGATTACAGCCAAAGGTTTGTATTTTGTTAAATATTGCTCATTTTGAGAAGATTATTTTTCATCCATTGCTAAACATTACCAGCATATTGAAAAGGATTACTGACTAATTTGAAGAAAGTCTGCATCGGCCTCTTAAGCCTGCTGGCCAAAATGATACCATTCTTATACTGCAGTTGTGGGCCACACACAATCACTCAAAGTACTGCATATGGCCCTCGGGCCACACTTTGGACACCTGTGCCTTAAATTAAAATTACTGTACTGTACTGTATTGCTCTCTGCCACATAAGGCAGGCAATAATGGAACTGCTTGTGTCTGTGAGCATATGTTCATTTGTCGGTCTGTTTGCAAAACACCTCGTAAACCACAGGATAGGTTTTAACAACACATTTAGAAAGTAATCATTGGATGAACATCCACAACTGATTAACTTTTAGAGTCAATCGGATTCAAAGGGACCTCAGCATCCAGTCATACTTTAGCAAACATCAAAATGGCTATAGCTCAGTCAATTTGACATATGTTTAACTAGAATTTGGTGCGATACCACTCACGAGTCATCACTATCATATAATCGTGAGTGCTTACAGATCACAGAGGACAAATGTTCAAAACTTTTACACAAAAGGTGGCAGGTGATGCGTTCCTTCAAGGAATGCTGGCATAACAATTTGTATCAGTTTTTGCTAAGAAAGGACACAAGAGCCCCACTAGATTTATTGAAACATCATGTTACTTCAAAAATGTTCATGTTTCCTTTTACTGGTAGCTCTGTGTTGAAGGACCACACTGAAGCGTGGTGCATACTGTACTGTTGTCACCTTGCTGAGACCACAGAGTCAGAAAGCTCTAAACATCATTTGCCTTGTCTGGTGAAGCGTCAATGTTAAGAATGGTGGTAGGCCCCCCATGTCTATAAAATTATGGAAAAAGAAAGGTCACTGTGCCAATCAATAAACTTCCTGGTTCTGCATCAGTGCACAAGAATAATCAGCCTGCTGCTGTGAACGGGGTAAGATATTATCTCCCAATATCCAGGGAGGACTTGTCTGAGTGGAATACATGAAGAGCATCATTTGCAAGAGGTCAAAGTCAGCATCACAAATCAATAACATTTTCCATTAATTGCCATCATATGTATTTTTGCACATCTTTTTCTAGTTCTCAGTAGATGAACCAAGTCAGTCTCTCAACTCATGTCTTACTTCATGTTTTTTTTTTTTTTTTTATTAATTAATTTATTTATTTTTTAAACATACATGTTTGGGCACATTAACACATGTGTTACAGTCTACATGTTTGATGTTAATTGCATTTGATTAGGGTTTCTTCTTAAATATGAGCGTACAAACTGTCTCAAAGCTAAATCTCTAGTCAAATCGGAGCTTCTGCAGCTTAAACTCTGACATCACAGAAACCACAGAACCAGTAAAGCCTCCATTTAATCACTAGACCACTGACTGTCAGGTATCCAACATGCACATGGAGTGAGAGCAGAATAGTAGCTGTATTCTTCTGATTTTGTCTAACCCATTCTTTGGTCCTTGTTTTTATTTGTGCTGTGAACCAAGATTTGCTGTCTTGTTCAAATTTATTATTTTTTCTTTTGCTTTTCATGAAGTTTGCAACACTTTTAAGGTTATTTTGGTAACACTTTACAATAAGGTACACAAAATTTGATTAACTACTAGGGAACGCCTCAGGAACGAATCAGTAGCTAATGGGTAGTTAACCAGTACTTAATGAGGAACACACAGCCAAGCCTTATAAAGAGACTACTGGTTAGTTGCCTTGTAAATGAAGAGGAACCAATCAAGAGCTAATGGGTAGTTAACCAGTACTTACTGGGGAGCACACAACCAAGCCTTATTAGGAGACTACTGGTTTGTTACCACAGAAACAGAGGAGAAATTCTCCATTTGGGCTCTGAATAAAGCACCAGTGAGGTCACAGCTCATTCTGTTAAAAACCTGTTTCCCAGTGATTACCGTACTGAATGTATTGGACTTTCTCCTTTGTAAACATATTGATGAAAGACATGATCAATTTCATAATCTTCTACTGCTGTCACCTTAACTATGTCTGACTATCACTTACTGGGCACCAAATCATTGCCTGGTTATTATTTTGTTCACTGATGTTCACCCCAGTAAGTACTGGTTAACTACCCATTAGCTCTTGATTAGTTCCTCTTCATTTACAAGGTAACCAGCAGTCCCTTAATAAAGCTTGACTGTGTGTTCCCTAGTAAGTACTGGTTAATTACCTATTAGATACTGATTCGTTCCTGAGGTGTTCCCTAGTAGTCAAATTTTGTGTATCATATTGTAAAGTGTTACCATATTGATTTTCAAAAGCAACAAGTATCGAGACAAGTAGATTATATATAATTTTGAAATATGGTTTAAATTCACATGTAAATCCCAACAAAAGTTAGAAGACTTCCCCACTACGAAAGATCTCTCATGACCTTCCTCAACCCCATCCCATCCATCCACCAGTAGAAGCTGGAGGATCAGCAATTTCCTTATTGTTTTTAGCCATGTTTGCTGAAACAGATGCAAAAAGTTCATTTGTAATATTTGTAACTCAATACACTCCTGCAACTCAAAAGTAGAAGCATGTTAGCATAATTTCCCCGAGTGCTGTGTCTAATATAAAAGCCATAAACCAACAATCTTTTGTGTGAACCCACTCTTTGTCAGTGACCCTTCAAATTGTTATTTTGTTTTCATCTGTATAATTACATCTAAATCCCCCTGATGCCAAACAGTGAGGTCAAATAATTCCTGCTCACCAGGTTTTAATTATGGCAGCTATTTGAGACGGCTTGTGTTTTGTCAGTCCAGTTTTTGGCATGAACCAAACATGCGTGAGGAGGACCAAGTCACATCCGCAGCAGCAGGAAGTTGTTGTACAGTTAGGACACACTCATCAGAACTTCCCTTTAAAGGAACAGATCCAGAATGGGACCAAAACAGTCAAACAAACAGCAAAAGGCCTGTGCTTACATTTTGACCAATATTAACACATTGTAGATTTCTTTTTAACAAAAAAACGAAGTCCAGATGACATGATTCAACCTTTTTTGTTGTTTTATACCTGGATGACTGAGAAAACAAACTTTGTGACATTGTACCTTGTTTAGGTTTAAAATGAATAAAATATTTGGCATGTACCGTTGGCCTTGAGTAACTTGATGAGACATTGGAAAGTCAATGTGACCAAACTGCTAAGGAGAACTGCTAGAAAAGTTAACTGGAGGTGAATGAAAACCACAGATTTAGCTAATTCTGGTGTGACAGAGTCACCTGTGGTCTTCACAGGTGAGCTATAGCGTAAATCTTGTACAGCTAAAACAGTAACTTTCAAATTCAAAATTTTAAAATTTCTGAAGAAGATAGCGGTGGCCCCCATGACCCGAAAATAAAAAACTGGTTAAAAGATAATGGCTGGATGGATAAATCTCAACAAGCGTCATCTTATAAACAACTTGTACAGACCAGTGAAATATTGGTGAAACAGGTTATTTGTCCTTAAGGCTTCTATTGCTTAACTTAAGGCTTCTACACCTAGTACTTTTATTGCTGCTGCACTATGTGGCTGTATCATGGTTGTATGCCATGTTACATGTACCGGGGTATGTCATATCTCAAACCATACTGTCATATATGCCTATATATGTCACTACCTTACCATCATAATTCAATTAATCTCAATGTTACTCACTACTTGTGCAATAAGCTGTCACACAACCTGTGTAGTATATGTTAGTTATGTGTGTTATACCTGTTTATCATGTGCATTGAAGCTTATATTATAAACCTGGGAAATACTTATTCATACAAATTCATCCTTCTTGCACCATTATATCATACCATGTTGTGGTTTACTATTTTCCTTTTGGACCTTGTAAATATTATATTTCTTTTTCACTTTTTGATGCTTTATTTTGTGCCTTTATTCAATTCAATTCAAATCAATTAAAATACTTTATTACGGTAATCCCAAAGGGAAATTAAATGTTGTAACTCGTTATCCTTGTTTCACAAAGAGATGTTATAGATACCAGAGGAAACAATCATCTAAAAGTGATTTACATCCAGCAAACGAGGAATTAAAGTTTCCAAAAGCAAAATCTCAGAAAAAAATGTAACAGAGCTACAGTAGTTCCACATGCAGCCACAACGAGTAGCACAACTCTAGAATTATTGCATGCTTTAGTATTTTCTTGTTTGTTCTTTGTTCTTTTAGTGGGTCCAGTCGGTTCGTCTCATCCTGAACATTTCATTGTACTGTTGAGCTTGTGTTAACCTGCATATGACAAACAAACAAAACAACATAACATGTTGTATGTGAAACACCGGGGTGTCTCCAGAAAGTTTTCAATAGGGTGGTCGGACAGGGGCCACTGCTAAATTCAAAGTGGGACACCAAAACCTAAAGTCATAAAATTTAGTGTTTTATTGTGACATTATTTACAAGATATTAGAAAAATATTGCAATATATGAATTAGGCCTTCTTAAAGTATTAAAAAAAATTTTTTTTTTTACTTCACAGTTGATATTATTATCACGGAGAGTACAGTGACTGTCACGCACTGAACTCTTGTCCTCGTCTCTGAACTTTAACTTCTTTTGGAGTTTACTTGTTCTTAGCAGAAGTCTGGACTCATCTGCCTAATCTCTTGAACATCACTTTATTTACTGGAGTTACGATGAAATGGATCCCAGAATAAAATAGTGAATTTATTGTCTTTGCAGTCTCTAAGGGATTCCTCCCTTCTTCCTCTTCCTCTCCAACAACAAGTGAAAGTGTGCAGCTGAAGTGGGTCTGCTGAAATGTGCTTGATGCTTTGACTCGACCATCATCTGTCCTGGGACGGAAACCTTCTGGAGTGTGTGAGACCTTGAGGCTGAGGCATCTGCATGGAAAGTTTCAGGACACCGAGTCCCATGGGCAGACCCCCCCACACACACGCACACCTCTTTTTACTTATCTTATGCCAGCTGTTATTCCAGAATTGTTTGAATGATAACATCTTCCTCGTGTCTGCTGGTGATTGATGTCAGCCCTGTGAGTAAAATCAGCATATCCCAAGCACACACAAACATATGAGCATGTGCATTCAGAGTACAGACACACATCTGGCTAAGTATAATGGCTTTGAACATAACCAGACGTGAACACAATCAATTTGTTGGCTGTTGTCCAGATGTTCAGGTTTTCTTTCTAAATGTCAGGTGTGTTTTTTTGCATGTTGTCCTTGTGTGTTGATGGGACTTAAAAAGACAAGACTAAATACGTTTTGTAAACCTGAAAAAGAAGTTTTAATCAGGCGTGACATACGTGAATCCATCCATATATGTTAACAGCAGTAGATACTTCCTGCAGCTCCTCGTGAAGGATCCTCAGTCCCTCCCAGCAAGTCCTAAATAGATCCTGGAGTCTGCGCACAGCTGGTCGTACATTCAGCCTCTGCACTGGGGTGGCCAGGAGAAAACAGATGCCCACACCACCTCATACTGGCTCACCTTAGTGTGTTCAGTTGCCCATCCATATAGCTGCTAATATAAACACACTGTTGCATGTTGTCACGAAACGTGAGGAATCACGCAACTCAGTTGCTCTGTAAGTGTTGTATGTTTATTTATGTGTCTGTCTGTTATCAAAATGTCTCACAAACCACTGGATGGATTTGAATGGAATCCTCAGACAAAATCTTTCAATGTACCTTTCCATTAGATTAATTTGGGAGTTAATCTCATTCAGCATGGCTGCCAGTGCTAATTGGTTTTACCAAACACACACAAAAAAATACTGTTAAATTGTCACATTTAAGTCAATTCAATTTCAGTTCAGTTTATTTATATAGCACCAAGTCACAACATAAGTCATCTCAGGGCACTGAATAGAAATATTCATGTATAAAAAATAATAATTTAACACTATTTATCTGAGGAGCAAAATGCTTTGAATTTGACTTCATCACAGGACTCTCATCTTGAGCAAGCATGAAGGCGACAGTGGAAAGGAAAAATTCCCTCATGATATAGAAACCTTTAGCAGAACCAGGCTCAGGACAAGTGGTCATCTGCTTCAACCAGCTGGGTTTGAGAGGAACAGGAAGGAGGAACAGATCGTCCTCCCATCCGCTCTTGTAAACTCTAGGAACCACAACCCACGGAAGGAGGAAGAGGGGAGTGATTTGCATGTGAGTTTAGCATATAAAAAAAACAACTTACTGCAGTTTAAAATTTTGAAACCACTTTTTGTTTTTGTTTAAATTCAGAAAGCTCCTTGATCAAAAAGAGAAACTTAATTTTTTACACCATTAGTTGTCCACTTTTAGCTTCTTTATATAGACTTTCTGTTATTTAATCAGCGACAATGTCCTTGTGTGTATTTAGAAAAAAAGTTTTGTTTGTACACGACTTTCAAAACTTTCTAGACACAAAGAGTTTTAAACATTGAGGCAGCTTTGATGAGTTCTACTACTGTGCTCTATATTTAAGTGGTAAAAAAATAACCACACACACATATTGTGCCAAATGGTCAGCAAGCACATGCACTGCACAAGGTCCAAGCACACACACTAAACACAGATGTGGTAAATTATAGGCTGTGCTCTGAGAGCTTCAAACAGCTAAACCTTTCTCATTCACATGAACTGAAACTGGGTGCAGACATACAGTACATCCTCCCAGTGACAAAAACACACATGCAGCTGATTGATGTCATTAATATCACCCGTTCCATGTAACTAAATTATTAAGTAAGGAGTAAAATGGAGTTTGGTAGTACTATAGACAAGGCCCTGAGTTCAGGAACTTATATTAGACTCATTTACTTGGTGCACCTGTAGTTACTGAATCAAGTGTTTACTAACGTTGGTAAACATAGACCTTTAACAACCTGTTATAATACACCAGAATGCAGGAAATGGCACCTACTTTATTCAGAATTTTATGAGGGAGGACACCCCCCTCTTCCAACAATATGCACCTCTCCATTGCAAATGCTTCTGATGCCAGTTGCCACTGCGTTGTTCAAGCCAAGAGCCATTGGCAGCACTAGGGGGGCTATGCACTCCTAAAGGTCAGATTCTAGGACCGCCCCTGTCCTCAAGAAAGATGGATAGTTGTATTATTTAGAGTGATTCAGATTTTTGCAATAGGTGAGTGATACAATA
>JARVGV010000350.1:16915227-16926810 GCA_031762435.1 Hypsolebias longignatus | reverse complement strand
CTTCCGATCACAATCCAACCGTCTAACCACTGCGCCACCACTCCCCCCCCTATATACTGTATATTGGCAACAGACATGCACACAGATGGTCACACCCAGACAGGCGGAAACTTTATCACCCGACTTTGCCGTTTGGTAACAGGTGATAAATACTTTTATTTTAAAATAAAGCTGTGACAACAAATGCCATAAAACTCCTATAACATAGCACAACAAAACTGAAACTGTTGAGAACAAAACTAATCCAATTATGAGGTAGTTGATTGTACACTTTAATGACTTCCACATTCAGCACTAAAAATATTTCCTGATGTTTAATTGCTTCCAGTCAGGGTTCTGTTTTCTCTGCAGAGTACATCAGTGAGACAACTCATAATTAATAATGAAGTCATGAGCTTGATCTGCTGTAAAGGGAATTCATCTCAGTTGCACTGTTAGTTTGACAGAGTCATGGTTCCACTCAGCAGCTTTGCCCTTGTGGGATATTAAGCAAGCCCCCGATGGGGAGGGGCGCTGAGTGATGCTAGATGGCAGCTGCTCCTCTACCTTCATGGACATCTCTCCCTTTAGCGTCCAACTTTTTTTTATCACTCCCTTTACATATGCTCCTGATTTTATACATGAAAAGTTCAATTTTACATTTTGCATACATTTTCTTTTCACTTAAAAACAGAAACGTTGTAGTCTCCACACGTGCCTTATATCTATCCAGCCATGTTTTCACTTTCTCTGTGACCTCACAGTTGGTTCACAAGCGCATTTGTGCACATTGTGCACTCATAAAAACCAACCCTAACTTCTTTATTTGGTGGCATGACATGTTTTATTTTCTTCATAAAATTCTTGTTTAGAATCGGAATTCAGCCTTTAAATTGCAGGCTTTAACTTTTTGAATATGTGCAGCATGAAAAGCAACCGATAAAGAATTGATCAGTCTTGAGAAGTTGGGGTATGTAAGTTAGGGATGAAAGATATGTAAAACAAAATAAGCTTTTTTATTTTTTTTTTCTAGACTAGGGTTGTACAAGTATAATGATCCCACTGAAAACTAGTAAAATATCCAGTTTATCCATTTAATCGACTGCTGTTGCTGCCTCAGGAGTTGTTCCTTTTCACAAAGCGCACTTCTTGTGGTGATGAATACAAAAAGAGGGAAGACTCAGAGGAAGTTGTTTGACTTTCCTTAGTTTGAGGGAAATTATTTACATTTATCATAAAAAGAGCCACAACTGACTGTTGTATTAATAAAAGGAAACGTCTCAATTCTTTACTTTTTGGTGTTTCGTTTTGCATCTATATCTTCCATTTTTGTTGATAATTGGTTCTATTTTCACTATTCACATGGACATCATTCATATCACCTTCAATAAGCTTAAAAAAGATCTTCATATGCCCAAGAACCCACATCAGGCAAATTTTTGTTTCAGATTTGTTGTGCAAGATGTTGATGTTGATTCTGATGGACTTGGAGAAGGCGTTCGACCGTGTCCCTTGGGGAGCCCTGTGGGGGGCTTCTCTGGGAGTATGGGGTACCAGGCCCTTTGATACGGGCTGTTAGGTCCCTGTATGATCGGTGTCAGAGCTTAGTACGCATTGCCAGCAGTAAGTACGACTTGTACCCGATGAGAGTTGGACTCCGCCAAGGTTGCCCTTTGTCACCGATTATATTCATAACTTTTATGGACAGATTTTCTAGGTGCAGCCAAGGTGTTGAGGGGATCCATTTTGTTGACCTTAGGATCGCGTCTTTGCTTTTTTGCAAATGATGTGGTCCTATTGGCTTCAGCAGGTAGTGGTCTTTAACTTTTGTTGGAGTGGTTCGAAGTCGACTGTGACGTGGCTAGGACGAGGATCAGTTCCTCCAGATCAGGTCATGGTCTTGAGCCGGAAAAGGTAGAAAGTGCCTTCTCCGGGTCGGAGGTCCTGCCCCAAGTGGAGGAGTTTAAGTATCTCAGGGTCTTGTTCACAAATGAGGGGAAAATGGAGCGAGAGCTTGATAGGTGGGTAGGTGCGGCATCAGCAGTGAAGCAGGTACTGTACCGGTCTGTTGTGGTGAAGAGAGAGCTGAGTCAAAAGGCAAAGATCTCAATTTACTGGTCAGTCTACGTTCCTACCCTCATCTATAGTCATGAGCTTTCGGTTGTGGCCAAAAGAACAAGATCACGGATACAGGCGGCCAAAATGTTTCTCAGATATGATCAAGTACTTTAAACAAGAAGTGACTGGTAAACTATGATGGTGGAAGTAGGTTGTGCAACTCATGATGTTGAAATCAAAGTAGACATGAACTTACATCAACTGGAGAAGACAAGGTTCTGATCTCTAACATAGCATTCATAATCAGAGAGGAAATCTGTGAATGAGTTAGTTAGAGCCAAACGAACAAGTGGTTCTTACATCATTATGAATAATTCAAAGCTCCACCAGGCTTTGTGACCCAGATATTTGGTGTTTCTGTTTGAGATTCTTCACTTGGGTGAAGTTGCAGTTTTATGACATGTTCATGATCTCTGTCCTGCATTAACATTGAATGAGCGTTGTATAGCAAAAGCACGTGTGTTTCAGTCGGGGTGCAGCTATCCAGACAGGGGGTTGTCTGGCTGTCTGATGGGTGGATTCTGCTTCAGCCCGGTTAGATTGAGGGTGATTTAGTTTTAATTAGCCCACTTGTGCAAATAAACAGAAACTGATATCCACCTTTTATGTAGAAACTTAATTAGAGGAAACATGAGTACATGTAGATAGGCTGAGGATCAAATAAACAGACAGCACATACACATGCAACGGAACAGCTGGACGTAGAAATAGGATGTCTATATTCAGGGACAGACAACTGAGGGGATCATGGGGGTCATAGCTGTTGAGCCCCTTAAGTCCACACGCAACCCAAACAGCATGAAAACTGAGACTCAAAGCATCCATACATCTATTACCAGCTGGATCAGGAGTCTGCAACCTTTGCAATAAAAGGAGCCATTTTTGCCACTTTGCTTACTAATTACGATGCGTCAGGACCCGCAAAACCTGCTACAACTGCGTACTATCAAGTGGTGGCCTATGGACCACTACAAGTTTGTTGGAGATGGCTTTTCCAGCCAGTGGGGTTGAAATACGAAAAATGTCCAACTACTATTATTAGCATTTATTGATATTTTACATTTTAATACAAAATAAAACACCAGATTCATGTAAAGAAATTTTTTTTTTCCCACAATTTTATAAACATTAAAACACTGAACTCTGTAGGCCGATTTGAGTTCTCTTAATCCCTGAAGAATTAAGTATACGTAAAGCATAAAGTTAAAGACAATATAAAATTAGGCCAGTTTGTTTGATATCCATTTATATTCTTAAAGAAAAATAAATACTTTTGTTACTTTTACTTTGTTTTTTGTGTTTTGTTCTCAGTGTTATTAAAGTTACTCGCCATATTCCTTATCAGCAGCTTGTTTTAAAGATATTCCAAAACATTCTGGTGGTTTTGAGAGAAAGATCACGCTGAGAGACTGGAAGTCGACTTAAATTTTTTAAAACAAACTGCTAGCATGATGCAGTCCACATGTTTTACGCCGTGTACTGGTACTATTTTTCACATATTTGAAAACGACAGGAAATCTGATAAAACTAGCCATTTTCATTGTTAATTAAATTGAATTAATAATTTAAATAAAATTAAGTTTTATGCTAGTTTTGGTCAAAGCTGCTGCAGAGCCGCATGTGGCCCGGAGCCACAGATTGCAGACCCCTGAGCTACCGTAGATGGAATATTACTGTTAGTAAAGTTGGTACACCTTAATTATGCTTTCACAGAAAACCCTTTTTTAAATTTAAATCTTTGAATTTAAAAATTACTGCTCAGTTTTGTCAAGCTGAAAATGGGATTATTCCAATCCCCATCAGACTGATGGGTGCATCCCTGATTCTGACATTTGACAATTAAAAAAAACTTTCTGTGTCTTCTGTCTAGTTTGACTACTGACGAAAATCTTGTCTATGCTTCTCGATGAAACAGAATCAGTTGAAAGACAGAAAACACGGAACTGGGAACTTTTTGACTCTGGGTCCTGTTTAGTTTGGCTGCGGATAGCTGCGTTGTGCCCAACCATGTCTGCTAAACCCATTAGGTGGGACAGGCAGACAGAGGAGAGGAGAAGGAGGAGGAGGAGGAGTAAACATGCAAAGGAAACGGGAGATGAAGCTGTTCTTTTTGAGCTTCGACAACATAAACCTGCTTGAGTATTTTTAACTGATCACATGTGGGGAACACTGTGGTTTTTGACTATTTAGTACCAGCTTTTGAGAGTGTTTGATGCTTTGAGGGCTTCAGGGTCACATTATGGAGGAGCAATGCAACATCTAATGTGACTGAGACTGCATGGAGCCCTCCAGGCTTGGCCCTGTCTGTCAGTGGTGATGCTATGGCTCATATGCAGATGTCATGAACTAACTGAAGAAAAAAATAGATGCTGATAGGTTAAACTAATATTAAATTGCTAGAAAAAGTAAACATTTAATCATATCTGGCAGAACGAGGGAACGGATCAAGTGTTCCTCTTCTGCTCATCTGTTTAATCTCGTCTTCTTCAGCCTTTGTTCTTTTCATTGCTCGGATCATGTTTTCCACAGTATAACCCAAGTGTATTGCAGCACATGTCAAAAAGGAAGATGACGTTATGAATACACTTTTCAGTGAAACTAACAGATTAAAGCCATGTGATACATTAATAAACAAAACTTTTATTGACACTCATGTGAAGCGATGAGGGAGGGGGGCATGTAAAAACACACATTTTGGAATCAGTTCTTTCTGTCTCTGTCATAAACATGTCACACTTCACAGCTCAGTGGTCCCTGGAGACAATCAGGCTGTCAGGCAAATGCTAATCGCTTATGTGCGGATGTAAATTTTTCTTATTGTATCACACATCCACATTTTTCGTTTATTTTCTTTGTGCTTTGCTCTTCTTTTATTTCCTCTTCCCCAGTGGATCCATCATGGCACAGAACTGTGGGTAAATTCTCCCAAAGTTTGATTGGATTCTCTTTATTTTCCCACTATCGTTCAAAGACGCAAAGTCTCGTCCACGCAAACACACGTGCTTGGTTTTTACGCAAGCGATCACAACAAACCGTGCGTGCGTACAGATGTGGCAGACATGTGTTTGGACTTAGTTCTGCTCTCCACCATTGTGTGGGAGTGCAGCAACTGTCCAGGGCAGCCGTCTGAACCAGATGTAGAGGTCAGTGTTAGAGTCAGGGTGGAGGGGGGGAGCAGTATTAGTGTTCCTCTTGCTGTCCCAGCGGAGCTATAGCCTTTATTAATTCTTCCTCTTCAGAGCCCTCATAAACTACTGCAAGAGGTCAGGGTTGTAGAAATACAGGTGAAATGGAACATTGGAGCAGGTTTTGTTAGATATAAAATTGTGTTTTTATTATCGCCCTTTGCAATGAAAGGCCAGTGTCGTAATTTCCTTTGTGCGTCGGTTTATCGGTGTTTCAGTTAGCAAAGAATCCCATGAATCAGTATGTGAATTTTAAAAATACTTTCAGAAAGTAATCCTAGCTTAGTTTTTGAAGTCAACCAAAGTCTGCCACAATGAACCATAGAAAATATAATTACTTTAACTTGATCATTTTTATAAATATTTACTATATATTTCAGCCTATGAGTTGTGTTTTTTTTTTTCATAATGTGTATGCCCTGTGACTTATATGCCAAATGGACGTGTTTATGGATTTCCCCCCATATTTATAAACCAATTTTTGGCTGAGATATGACTGTTTTCATTCATTCTGACTGAAAAACAAACAATTGAACAGTACCACTTTCAGCCACTAGATGGTAGCAGATTAGTAGTAGCAGTATGGCATGCCGTTGTATCACGTAATAGGTAAATGTGGCTATAATAACAAATTCAAAAATGTTCAATACAAAAACAACTGGAATTTATTTATTGTACTTTATACTTTATTATTTTTGTCTTGAACATTTTTAAATTTACCAATTTACCAGAATGTCCTTACAACCTAGCTTTATTTTTTTTTTTTGGTTACATTTTTTTAAAATACCATTTTATTTTCACTTGTTATTCTGAATTTCTACGCATCATTTTATGCATCTGTTGTTGCCGTTGTTGTCCACTGTTGTCATCACTCTTTGCTAAAACCAGATATCTCTTGTAAATGAGTCCCGAGGCTCAATGGGATCAACCTGTATAAATGAAGGTTGAATGAATGTCATCATTTCAGCTCTCTGCCTCCGGCTGCACTCTCGGCCACGCCCACTTCTCCGCTTGGCACAGAGATCAGCTGCTCATCTGCAGGAGGGAGATTCTCCCACAGCTGTGTGCTGCACACAGGTGCTAAATCATTTTAAAATAATTTATTTTAAATGAACAGTTCCATGCCGATCATGTGGCTCATCCATCCATCAGCCATTATGTGTCATGTCCAGTCTTACTTTGAAAAACTGCGATAGAGCGAGTCCGTGAAAAACGAACTGAAAAGTAGTGAGTGACTACTGTATATAATATATAAGTATATTCATAATTTTTTTCTACCTGGATTATTGAACATGCATCACTTCCTCAATAATTAGTTTTTATTATTTGTGTGGTTTTTAAACAGGGACATGTTTTCAGTCAAAGGAGATCTCACCTGCAGGTGTCAGAAATAAAACTCTAGTGCTCTTGAGAAGAAAGATGCTCACAAAAACTCTGTTACTATTTTGAGAGAAAATGTGTCAAATATATTTTCTGACCATATTCAAAAGTCAAGTGAGAAGCTCATGCACTTACCCCGGTATGTGACAAACCTTTGAGACTCCTCAAATGTTTTGAGACATTCACTCCCTTGCAAATGCCGATCACCAACTAGTAACCAGTAGTTGCCACCCAGTCACGTACTGGTTTTATGAACAATATTTTGCCTGTTGTAGCTGTTTTGTCAACCTTAGTTTGAAGAAATGGAGCTTATTTCTGACTGGACTGATGAGCTTTTATAGAGGTCTAGTTAGAGACGGACCAAAAACAAAATAAATTGCTGCCATCTTGCATTAATGTTAAATATCAAAGTTTTATTTGGGCACTTTGATACATTTCTTTATCACTGACGATGCTTTCCACAAAAAAATGTGGTAAGTAGAAAAAAATCAGTATATTCCAGCTGTAATGACCTCAGCCTGCGTGAAAGACATAAAAATACCTGCTACTGCATATTGTTCTATGTTGCCAAAATGCAATTATCATGTTAAAAAAGCCCTGGAATTAACAATTGCAGACAAACGTAACACATATTAAAAGGTGTTTCCGTAAGCCTACATGAAATATTAGCAATTTGAGTTGTTTCAGGATGGCTACAATCCAATGTCTATAATCTGAAGTTGTTCAAAGATTTATCTACAACAGGTAATATATTAGTTGTTCATAACATTTGCATAGGACCCCTCTTTAAAACATCAGAACTGTTTAGAGATGAGGTGAACAGTAATATAGCAAAGAAAGTTGGGCTTTTTTGCATGTGCCAAGAAGAAAAAACAAGTTTGGACTACACGTGTGCACTGACGCGTGCTGCTGATCCGGACAGTGAGCTGTGCACAGCCAAATCTTCATGCTTCCAGACACACGTGCATGCATACACAATCTTCACTAATGAGGACAGAAATCTGTCTTTGTGTTGTCATTTCTCTTTGTACCTCTGCCAGTCTCTGTCACATAAAGTAAAAAGTCTGAAGTTTTATGCCTTTTATGTGTTTTTGGGCAGCGCTTAACAGTCGGGCAACGAAAACACAAACTCACCTCTTATAGATGTCTCAGTCCTAATGCCAATTTTTTCAATCTTATTTTGCTTATTTCAGGAGTTTCTGTTTAAATCTTTATCTTAGGGAGTCAATAGTATCTTACAGTGCATGCTGCACGTGCACAGTGCATCAGTGAGCCACCATCTGCCTGCGCTGAGTGGGAAAATGGGAAGCACGAACATCTGCATGCCACAATAAAGCTGATGGGCAGAGAGACATTTAGAAATGCCACACTACTGTATTTAAAAAATAGACAGAGGGATTATGCAAGCCCGTAAATCCAATCCCTGTTAAAACCTCAAAATATCCATTATCTTTATCATTTCCGCTGATTCGCAGTGAAGATCGTCTCTCACTAATGTGTGTGGAGTTTGAGTTCATTTTAAATGAGTTGTTTCAGTTCAGTGTCGCCCAAAGCAAAATGCTGGAGTTTAGGGACAGTCACCTTTAAAGCACGGAGCCCCATTGTGTCACCCACCTGCCTCAGCGGGATGGATTTTTACTTTTTTTTCAGAACAGCTTTCAGACCTTCTGAGAAACTTTGAACAGAGGCACACACATTAGATGAGTGTCTCCCTTTGAGCCGTTTCCATTTCTCCCTCCTCTGAGTTTCTCTCAGCAGCAGGTCAGTGGGCAACAGAAAAGCAGCCTTGTTTGTTCCCACAGTGGCGTCTCTGTTGCGGTTTGGACTCTGACTCACATCAGCTGCTGGTCGCTTCACTAAGTGTGGGACTCTGTGACGCTTAACCTCCCTTCTTCCTGGGAAAGCACAACTAAAGCCGGACACCTGCCCCTCTGGTGTCTGAGATTAGTGCTCTTGGTGAAACTGTTTTTTTTTTGTGCATGTGTTGTGATTTACAGTGGAGCGATGCATGTGCGTGATGCAGTCCGGGACGCAGATGGTGAAGCTGAAGGCGGGATCCAAAGGACTGGTGAGGCTCTTCTACCTGGACGAGCATCGCTCCTGCATCCGCTGGAAGCCTTCGCGCAAGAGTGAGAAAGCTAAGAGTGAGTAGGAGCACTCCACCTTCACGGCAGTGGGTCATCACTTGTGTATCTCTCTCTGTGTGTGTCTGTTAGCAAAATATCTCAAGAACCACAGGACATGTTTTAATTAAATTCTCAGCGAGTAATCAATGGATCAGAATGATTCACGATGGCCTCCACAGCCAGTCAGCATTAGTGAACACATATAGCTATAATTCAGTCAGTTTTACAGATGTTGAGCTACAACTTGGTGAGGTTGAGAGTCATCCCCAATAACGGTGCATCCAGAAATGGTTTTAGGGGAGTGGGCCACTGAAAATCTTAAGGTGGCAACGAAACCAAAGGCCAGAACAGAATTGTTGACAGGTACTGTTGGTTATTTGACAAATACCGGGAATCACCTTCCAAAGTGCACACTTTCTCTCACTTTCTCGTTCTCACTACTCATTTTTATTGAAGTTTGACCTCTCCTACATTTATATTTCTAAAACATATAACCTCCTAAGACCATGCATCCTGATGTTGAGGACATTGCTTTTAGACTGGTCATCAGACTTTAAGATTTATTTTTAATACAGTATAACCCATTTTTATATTATTGATTTCATCCATCTTTACCCGCTGCTTACTTTCTGGGCTGTGGGGGGGTCACTGGTGCCCATATCCAGCAGTCACTGTACGAGAGTCGGGGGACACCCTGGACAGGCCTCCAGTCCATCACAGGACCATATGTGGCACTTTGCCACAGTCTCGACTCTCATCGTTTCTGCACCACACCAGCTAAAGGCCTGCCCACCTCTGGTACCCAGCCCCACTCAGCCCAGTTTATGGGACCACCTTGTTTGTGGTTCCAAGTGAACTGCTCCGAGGTGATGATTTTGATGTAAGCAGACAACAGCTGTTGGTTGGCTAACGGAGCTACGTCACTGGATGACCCGCCCAGTAAAACTGCAAACTCAATCTGAAGCAGAGCTGGATTAAGATAGAGAAACAGAAGTCTGATTATGTTAATATTTTAGGGGTGGCCATTGACCTTAGGCCCCTCCTTGGTGGTGCCCTAATCCCTAATATACAGTATGTCTTGTCCACAAACGTATTACAGGATTTTTTTTTAAAACCTTTCCTTCAAGGAATCCTAGTTGAGATACATGCTCAGTAATCCAGATAAATCTAACTAGTTTGAGTCACGGAGGCCTCCGTCCATGTTTAAGGATGAGCCGGTTTTCATCACAAAGATGTTCCATCATGCCTCTCTCGAACATCTTCATCCCTGAAAGAGTGACTGCTGGCCGGCAGATGAGTGTAGACCTCAGAGTCCTGGCCTGATTATGTTGCTCTTCTGTGCTGGGCCATCCTTTTAGCCTTTGGCTGCTTTGTTTCCCTGATGTCTAACTGATCACAGCCCTCCTGCCGCTGAACAGCATACACAGTATTACTCTATTTGTGACAGGGGACTGGATATTTGGATTGAACCACTTTTTGCTGTGATGTATTTTAAGTTTTGAAAGCTGCTGGGGCAACCATCGTTAAACAGGAGCAGAGGCCTCCATGTTCAATTGTCTCCCTCTTACATTGCTGTTAATGCGAGTGTCACTCAGCCCTCTGTGAATCTCAAGCAGCCATGCAGGGCATTAATGTTGTTAGGCTAAAAACTGTGCAGGTGCAGCAGCACATACTGTAACATCCATTCAGTTGATGATCAAAACACCGTTAGTCTTGAGGTTGCTGCAACAATATTTTAAGCAAACATCCTCTCAGCTCAGGGAGAAAATGTCCAAACCTGTTGTTTAATTAGATCAAGCCACTGAGCTTTGAGTTGACCCAGACAAAGTGATTTTGTTGTGTCCTTGATTACATCATGTCAGACCAATAAACATTTCTTGACAGCATGTTTATGAACCTAATGGACCTCAGCTCACCCACTCACACAAAAATCACATCCTGAATGGCAATGAGATGGCATGAATTCTCAACTTTAGTCCTAATTTTTAAATGAACATTTTAATTCACCAAAATACAAAAAAAAGTTTTCTGTCCTAAAAAATACAAATGAGACAAAAAAAAATTTAAAAAATATATAAAAATAAAAGGTTTTTTTAGTTTGTCAAAGGCCAATATCTTTGATGAAAAATCTGCAGAGGCAAGCCACTGCTCATTAAGATGCTCAGCAAGGGGGAGATTAATAAAATTAAAAAAAAAAGAAAGTAGTTTCTTAAAAATATTCATTTTAGACTGAGAGCTACAACCCAAACAGTTTATATAATTTTTAATATGTCAGCTTGGGCTAGCTTGGAGAGATGGAAACAACAAAGTCTGATGCCATGAACACATGAGGTTCTACTGTGCACCTTCGATATAAAAATACATTTATTAGGAGTACAATCACACTACATCTATATTATTAGACTTATATGACCTGCTTTCTGTTTGCATCTCACATGTTTCCTGCCTCCTTAGTGTTAACACAAGTAGAGAACTGAAAATGCCATCTGTTATCTGTTTGTCTATGTTGTGAGATGCATAAATGAGTAAATGAGAAATTGACTTACATTTTGGTGCATGGCTGCATAATGGCTTAAGAAAGGTCCCTATCAAAAATTGGGTTGCCACATCAAAATTTATTTTTCTGCCATCATATATATGTAAAATGGTCCAACCCAATCATTTTAGAATCTGTTTTCTAGTTTTTAACATAGATTTGTGCATACCGTACTTTCTTCAAATGATTGGGATTATGGCTGGGGTGGCTGAAGAATATATTATAGTGGCCAAGGCCACCAATGGACCGACCCCCCCCG
>JARVGV010000350.1:16836227-16849155 GCA_031762435.1 Hypsolebias longignatus | reverse complement strand
GCAGTGGTGGGTACGATAATCACAGCCAGTTATGAATCTTAGTGCACCATGATAGACAGCATCCAACATCTGCAGGGAGCCTGTAGGGGCGTTCATGTAGATAATGTCACCGTAAACAATGGAGTCACAGATACAATACGTTTTCTAGCATTCAGTGTTGGACAGTATCTGTTTCAGAAAATATAATCCGGTGCACCTTATCATAAGGACCTGCTAGCATAGCTAACATCTCCAGCTGCCTTCACCGACCAAACTCTATGGACTCGTTCGGTTCTGTGGGGAAACCTTAGATGTTCTCTGTCTGCTGGACTCGGTTCTTGAGGTCAGTCTGGGAGGGCAGCTCCTAAGGTTGATGTTATTACTATCAAGTTGCTAGCAGGACATGCTAACAACAAAGCCTGCTAATGCTACTAACAAGGCCATACTGATAAAGCTGATAAAATGTTCTGTTGTCTGTATTGTTCTTGGAACAGAGGCAGATTGCTAACATTAACTAGCTTTTCTATCCTCACTCATAAAAGTTGAACTTAGTCCAACCATCTCTGATAGTGAAGCACTGCAGAACTTACATTGCACTGTGTGCTTTTTTTTTTCTCAACGTTGCTTTACAAATACGTATATTCTTTCTGATTTAAATAGAAAAATGTTATAACTGACGATTTGGCAGACATCTTCTCCCCCACTCACAGAAAACCACTTCTCAATGGAGTGGCAAATAATCTGCCAGATAAAGTTGAGGTTTTCCTGGCCAAAATCTGTTAAAAACTTCCACATCACCCAAAAATCTACCCAGTCAATATATTTACAGTATATTTACAGTTTGAACATGAACGCACATCAGTACAAGCCAAGGTAGTTTAACAATATGTGGCAAAATACAACAGTTCAACAAAAATCTTCCCAGAGTTCCCAGCAAAATCAGAATGAAAACAACCCAATTGGCAGTAAACCGCCCAAACTGGCAACACGAATGAGGCGTGCGAGGTAAGGTGGTAGACTTGACAGTGGTAACAAAAACTTGTATTTAGAAATGAGTCATGTTATTGCTTGGATTTGAGTCAATACGCTGTGCATCCAATAAAAACAACAATGTTAACAAACTGGACAATATTCTGGCAGTTTAGTGATATTTCCACCGTTGTGGTCTTGACTGGTCTTGAAATAAAATCCCGATTCCTCATTGTCCGAGACAGAGACAAGACCGATACCAAATGCAGTCGAGTCTGAGACGAGACCGATACCATCAAAAAGTGGTCTTGAGACCAGTCTTAAGACCAAGACCGGTCTCGAGTACTTCAACACTAGACTTATGTATTAATTCTGGTTGTGCTACTGACCTTGAACCGGTTTTATGTGGGACAGCTGAACAATGTTGAGAGTTATTGTAAATGAGTTGAATAAAATTTGACTTATCTGACTGTTTGTTTCACTTAATGCGCCTTAAAATCCGGTGCACCTTATGCATGAAAACAGACCCGTTCATTGATATTGCGCCTTTTAATTCCAAAAATACGGTAGTCCAAATGATCATTTCTAGTTTGTTTGTTTTTGTTCTATCTGCTTTTCTTTTTATGAGACAGTAGCATGATTTTCTGTGCATTGCATTTTCAAAGGCAGAATCTACCATTCAGCTGTCTAAAAAAAAATGCAAACAAAATCTTTAAAATCACGTTTTTATTTATTTCAAAGTTGAACGCTGTAGGTGTGACACATGCAGCTGCATTGCTGTAATATTTTCACCCAAAACCTTGCATTTTCTTTTGCCAGGTGATTCATCAAAGTTCCCAGAGAAAGAAACCACTTTTGTGGTTTTGCATAATTTAGCCCATTACTGCAAATTGTGTGTATGTAACATTTCTGCACACCACTTCCCAATTGTAAACTCTTGATCTGCACTTTCTCTTTGCTCTAACAAAATAGAAACTTCACCATTCATAACAGTCATCATGCTTTTACTCTAATCTTGACTACTCTCAGATAAATGTGTGTCCTAACTGGAGATTATCTGTTGCACAACCAAACAAGGGCAAGAAAAGAGGCACTGAGGATATCCATGTTCCTGCTTTATAGCATTACAGAAAAAAGGGGAACCAAACATTTAGTTATAAAACAGACTCAGTAACGACTAAACTAACTCGCAGTAGACATCATCCAAAAGATTTTTTTTAGATGTGAAAAACATATATGGCAGCAGAACCTAAGTTATGGAGACAAGCACTAGATGAATGTGTACTATACAAAACAGGAGATATTTAAAGGTATGGGCTAGTGTCTGTACGGTAATCGTGTTCCTAAGTTTGAGTATGTTTACTCCAGTTGGTTGATGAAGAGTCCAACAAGGTAGTTGAGCAGAGATGAGACGAATGTGCTATAAATCCAAAATACAAATGAAACAGGAGTTTTTGAAATATGAGAATAAGCTTGCGTAGCATAAACTGAGCTTTGGGATAATGATGTTAACAAAGCTTATTTTTGTGTTAAAGGGTCCACACCTACAGTAAGTTGCACTTTAACCTCACTCAAGTTCTGTAAAGTTACCTTGGTTCTTATTAACCTGTCCAGAAACTCACTTAAATAAGGCTATATGTTACATATTGTACAAGATATATGAAGAACTTGATACAAAATTGAGCATATGTGAGTAGTTTCTGTGTCCAAAGGATTGATGTGCAGAGCCTTTGAATGGAAGGCAACCTCCCTACCACTGAGCCAACTAATGTTGCTTCAGAATGAGATAGTAGAGTTATTATCTGTTTCAAATTGCTGCTCTTTATCATTGCTGTCCTTAATTCTAGACTTGGAGATCTGCTTTACGTTCTGTTTTTCGACAGCATAAACACTTTACTTGTACAGTTCGAAACTACAGGAAAAAAATCAAATTGTTACATTTTTGCTTCATAGCCTTGTTTGTTTTTGTGACTAAACACTTCCACATTTTTGTAGAACCCTGTGCTTGTTTTGCTGTTTTATTCTAACGTGAATAATCTGTACCATGCTGCTTATGTTTTTTTTAATTTTATTATTATTATTATTTTTTAAAGTGCATGGAGAATCAGTCCTACTTTTAGTCTTGTTCCCATGAAAGTCTTAGTTTGAAGAAAAAAAAAAAGATATGCAGTAGGTCATAGTCATATTTCCTCTATATCTCAAACAAAATGGAACATTATCAGACTTTTGCTTTTACGTTTACATGACAATGAAGTCACTGGATGACCAGGTGAAAAGTCAGGGGGTGCTGAATCATTTTAATTAGATTAAGTGGAAAGAATGGGGCCTCATTTTTTGTGAGTGAGCCTGTGTGATCTTACACAAAATCACCACAGGTGGCTAATCCATCACAGACTGACAAGAAGATACAATGAACACTTAGACTTTAGCCTATAGACCCTGATGATAGATAAGTCTCAACATTATGTACTACAGGAAGTTCCAGCAATGATCCAGAACTCCCAGGTGTAAACACTGTCCGACTAAAGAGGTACAATGTGACCCCCTTCAAAACTCCTTGTCTGGCAGTGATAATGCAGTGACTTAAGACCTTTAAGGAACTGGTCAACTACTCCTGGTCCTTAACTACATATTGGTCAACATTTTTAGTCAAGGCGGTGGTGTTTCTGCTTATCGACAGCCAAAGTCTAATGTTGACAATGTGTTGGAAGACTGCTGGAGGGCCATTGCCATCCAGATGGCTGCTTTGGTGGTTTTGTCCTTTGTAAAGTTCAGGGCAAGTTCAGATCAGATGTGTAAGAAATTCTACTAAGAAATTGGAATTGATGTCTTTTTTTTTGTTGTTTTTGTTTGTGTGTGTGTTTTTTTTTTTTTTTGCATGATTAGATGAGGGTGCAAATGATCTACAATCAGACTTAAATGGAAATGGATCAGTGAATTTTGCAACAAATATTTAAAGAGGAGCGGTGGCGCAGAGGTTAGAGAAGGTGGGCCTGTGATTGGAAGATCGCTGGTCTAACTCCTAGTACCAACAACATCAAAATGTGGGTGGGATAGGTGAAGCACTCACACCTGCCTCCACACTCATTTGCCCCACTCTGGGCCCTTGAGCAAGGCAAGCAAGTTTTTTGGTGAGGTAGTTTAAATCAGTTTAGGTTTGGGTTGAAATGAGAAGGCAGAAAGATTTGTAACTATGTTAGTGGTTAGAGATTTTGTGATGAAAAAGATCTACAGGTCTGTAATAAACAACCTCTCATTTCAGAAAAAAATAAAGCTGTCACACCTAAACAAAAATTATTTCCAGTTTCGAACACAGAATGTTTATCTGTTTCCTAAGTCAGGGGTTCCTAGCTCTGGGCCTTGAGGAACACCATCCTGCATGATCTAGTTGTTTCTCTGCTCCGACACACCTGGTTTTAATAAATGGGTGATTTTCAGGCTTCTGCAGAACATGAGGAAGTAATTAAATCACTGAACTAGGTGTGTTGGAGCAGGGAAACATGCAGGATGGTGTTCCTCAAGGATCATGGTTGGGAACCACTGGCCCAAGTGACTAAAATTGTATGACAACAAAAATATTGTTTATTTTACAACTGATATGCTGTCTCTTTTAAAATTCAATTCACTTAAAAGACAAAATAGTTTCACCGTGTTCAATATTTTTGAAACATTATGCTCAAACTAGTTTGTGTCATTTGATTTTTCACAGTTCATTGAGCTGCCTCTTATTCCCAAAACTATTGGACAGTCTCTTTCAACCCTCTCTGATCTTCTCTTCCTTCTTCTCTTTTCTCTCGTTCTCCAAATGTCCTCGATTGCCTTCCTCTGTATCCATGGTTACACAGCACCACCAGTACTTTTGCCAGTTTTCCAAACACACCATTTGGTGATCGTCAACATTTTCTATGTGCTACAGAACCGTGCCCTATATAAAAAAAATGATTCATTCTCTCATAACTTTTTATTTTATTATTATTTTTTTTTACAGTGTTCTGGAAATCCTAACAAGTAGTAATAAATATAGTGTAATGTGAAATTTGGACAAGAGCAGGTAGACATATGATGTGATGGAACGATGCTATAATATTTTGATAACAGAAAAAAAAGCGAGCTCATATGTAAAAATAGTGACCCATGTAGGATGTTTTTTAAATCAGGTTTCTTGCTCTGTTGGTTGTGATGATGTGCTACTTCATGTTAAATGTTAAGTGAGGCAACTGTTTCTAAATTACACCTTTTTTTTTCCTCAGGTATCAGCCACGGACAAGGATCGAGGTTCTTTTGGTACTATAACCTACACCCTTGGCTCCAATTCAGGAAACATTTTACCCTTTTCCATTGGCAAGGAGAGTGGCCAGCTTTGCACCAGCACAACCCTGGACAGGGATGAGGGACTGGACAAGTTTGATCTAACTGTGACGGCAACAGATGGGGTAAGAACTCATATTTCAAATACTGGACTACTTCTTGGTGCTTTGCACACTCATGTTTGTCCACAGTTAAAACCCAAGTGTTAAAACATAGATAGACACCAGGAGAAGACCAACAACTGTCAATCTGACTTAATGTTTACCAGCAGCAGGAGGAATATATGAGCTGGTTTGCATTTCCTAAAGACAAAACACACAGCGTATATGTGATCCTCCCAATCAAAGGTTTTTGCTGTGAGCATGTGCACAGCTGCACTCAAATATTTTGATCAAAATGACAATCTTGTCAGAGTGCTGTTCATGAAAGGCGTACACGTTTCTGTACAACAGTGTTTTGGAAAACCAAGAAGAACAACAAGATGGCAAAGTAATCAGAGGAAAACAGAAAATGCAAAGAGGGACAAGGCAGAAGACGTAGGAAAACAGATGCTTTTAAACAGCGTTTTTAATTTAGCTTCTTACAAGAACATACTATTTAAGCTTGGACTCCTTGAAAAGAAGAGGTTTACATCTCTATAGTACAGAGAAATACACTTGTCAGAAAACATTTACCGTTAAACACTTCATTCTGAGTCACATTATTAGTCTCATATAATTTTAAAGCATCGTTCAAATAGCTTAGCCAGTGGTTCCCAACCCTGGTCCCTGAGGGACACCACTCTGCATGCTTTTTAGTTGTTTCCCTGCTTCAACACACCTGATTCAATGATTTTAATTCCTCAAGTTCTGCTGAAGCCTGTTGAGCACCAAATCATTCAACTCAGGTGTGTCAAAGCAGGGAAACAGCTAAAACATGTGGGGTGGTGTTCCTCAGGGATCAGGGTCTGGTTCTTGAGGAACACTACCCTACATATTTTATGTTTGGCACACCTGCTTTGAATGAATTGATCATTAACAGACTTCAACAGAGCTTGAGTAAGTAATTAAATCACTGAATCAGGTGTGTTGGAGCAGGGAAATTACTAAAGCATGCAGGACGGTGTTCCTCAAGGACCACAGTTGGGAACCACTGGATTTGATAAATATAACCTGCTGTGGATATATTTTTGAACAACCTACATTTTGAGAAGGAACATTTTTGTTCTGACCAGATGTACAAGTTAACAGCTGGTCTGAAAAGAATCAAGACAAAAGTCAACAGTTTGAGTGAATTCCTCTTTGGGGCGGCTGTGGCTGAGTGGTTAGAGCAGGCGTCCTCCAATGCAAGAGTTGGCGGTTCAATTCCGCCAGCAGTCACATGCCCAATTGTCCCTGGGCAAGACACTGCCTCATTGCCTCCGTTGTGTGTCCCATCAGTGTATGAATGTGATAAACCTCTGATTATTCTTTGTAGAGATCTAGTAAAGAGCTAGGGCCACACAAAACAACAAATTATCTGTTTTGTTTTTTTTTCTCTTTAACAGAGTTTAACTTTGAAAGTAAAGATTAGAGTGGTATTGCTAAAATCAAGGATTTTAGATATGACAAGAAGGCAACAAATAATGTTTGAGCTTCCCTGAACAAAGTGCAGCACTATCTCCTTATGTCATAGTATTTGGGAGGTTGTGGACCCAGGAATGCAGACGGAACACAAGAAGCTCCATTAAAAAAAAAGAACTACCGGTAAACATTGTTTTAACAGAAAACAAAAGGCTGACATGGCAGCAACTTGCAGATGTGAGGCAGAGATCACAGGCATGAAGAGAACCAGACATGGCCTAGAAAAAAATGCATAATGCTCCACTGAGAAAGAAACAGAGAGACTGTTGGAATACATGGAGCAAGACTGATGAACGTAATAAAAAGCATCTGAGCTGATGACAAGCAGGAGCAGGTGAGAGTAAACAGAGGAGAAGCTGCGGAGCAGAGAACTGACTGAGGAGAAAACACACACATTGATCAGGATGTGAACTTAGGGAAACAGAATTCAAACACAAGAAACCTAGGCAGTGCTTGAAAATTGAAAAAAAAAAAAACTAGTTTTTGCATGAGCCACCAAGTAAATTATGCGATTAGATTTAATTTAAGATAGCTATCCCCTTTTGGCCTTGACCCTGCTGAGATTATTTGTTAGTGTTTTAATCTAGTGGGAATTAAACTGTTACTCCAAACTGAGGTTATCTTATCGTTAAAAAAGCTATCCACAACAGGTAGGATATTTGCTTAAACCTTTTACAGACAACCCCACCTCAAACGATCAGAACTATTCCCCTCATGTGGAAACAAAGCTCTCAGTCAATGTCATAAAGTATTAATGTTAACTGTCGTCGTTCCCTACTTGATCCATGCTGCCTGTTTCCTTTGTTTCCACAATCCCAGTTTTTAATAATCTTGTCAAACCAAGAGCCACAAATACAGAGTAGTAGTTCAGCTGAAAAATGCACAGAGCAGTTGACTCCAAAGTTAAGGGCTTGTTAACAGATAATTCATCTCTTTGTTTTTGTCTGACAGTGGATTTACAATTTATTGTTAGATTTTTTTTAATTGTAGTCTTAGACTGTCAGTTTTTACCAAGGAAAATAAAAGTAATTGAATGCTGTCCATGTAGAAATATTGTGCAGTTATTTAACTTTACCAAATACATTTTAACATCCATATATCTCAAATAATGAGCAAAAGTCTATGATTATATAATTATAGTAATTTTATCAGCCTTGATTCAATGCACTCTGCTAACATCTGGTTTCAGAAAAAAATTAATTCAAATCAAAATCAGACATTTTTTTCTTTTGTTCTTTTGTACAGGGTGGTCTGAGCTCTGTAGCTCGTGTGAGGGTCACAGTGGTGGACATCAATGACAACCGGCCAACCTTCTACCCAGTTCAGTACACCGTCAGTCTAAGCACCCACAGTGCCCCAGGAACCTCCGTTGTCAAGGTAACAGCCAATGACCCCGACGCTGGAGAAAACGGCAGGGTGACCTATCGCACTGTACCTGGAGGAGGCTCCACTTTCTTCACCCTAAACAAGGACTCAGGTGATTTTATTCAAAAGCAAAAACCATTAGAGTAATTGCATTTCCTGCAAAAATGCAGTGTGAATATTATTGCAGAAGAACTTGCTGAAAAAACAGCTGAAATTAGCACCGAAAATTGCTGAAACGTAGCTGAAAATGTAAAACAAGCGTAAATCAGCAGGAGAAAGCAGAAAGAACACAAAAGTTGAAATTAATTTAAAAAATGTGGAATTAACTGAAAACGCAAATATTAGCATAAAACAGCTAAATAGTAGCTAAAGTAAACAAAACTAGCAGAAAACAGCTGAAAGGAGCATAACAAATTGAAATTAGCAGAAATAATTTAAATAGGTTTAAAGTAGCAGAAATTACAATGACAAAACTTGAGTTTATCTGAAAACGGCTGAAACTCTGTATAATATGCAAAAATAATAAAAATTAAAAAAAACACACACACAAAAAAAATAAAAAATAAAAAAGGCTAGCCTAAAAGGTAAAACGAGCTAAAAATAGCAGAAAAAGGCAGAAAGAACACATTTGCCCAATTAGGCTGAAAGAAGCAGAAATGAGCACAAAAAGTGGAAATTACCTGAAAAAAGCTGAAATTAGCACAAAAACAGCTGAAATGTAGCTAGAAATTGCAGAAAAAAGCTGAAATTACTAGAAGGCAGTAGAGAGACCACATTTTTGCTGAATTAGCCTGCAAAAAGTTTAAATGAGTGCAACAAAATTTGAATTAGTTGAAAAAGCTAAAATTAGCATAAAACAGCTAAATAATAACTGAAAAAGCAGAAAATTCTAAAACTTGCAGAAATAAGCTGAAAAGAACCTAAAAAGCTGAAATGAGCAGAAATACTTTATCAGAAGCACAAGAATGTTGTAGAAAAGATCTGAAAGGAGCACAAAACAGCTGAAATGAGCTGAAGGTAGTAGAAAAAAAGTTAAAAATGTACACAAGAAAGCTGAAAGAGGCGGAACCAGAATAAAATGTGAAAGGAGCAGCAAAAGATTGTAAACAGATCTAAAGATTTGACGGATGTAAAATGAGCTCAATTAATTAATTTCCTATAAGAGAAAAAAATAGCAGAAAAGGCTAAATATTTCAAAAAGCTAAAGTTGCACCAATATCGTCATTGCTGAACGTTCTGATATATGATTTGTTGAAATAGCACAAAAATTGTGGAACGAGAAAAATACCGAAAAACGTACCCAAGAAAAATGGATATAGTGTGAATATATTAATACAGTATATGAGTATATGGAGGATATATAGTGTGAATGCTTCATGAGCACTCACACTATTAGCAATACAGTACATGAGCTCAAAGCTAAGACAACAATCTGTGTTCTCATAAATGATCATGAAAGTTGGTATGTGTCATCTGTATTTGTTTTTATAAGAAGTAAAATTAAACTATATGAAAATGAAATTGCACCTAATTGATTGTTTTTATCTAGTTTGAACTGCATGGGCTTTCTTAAATTTAAAAGTTAATTGTTCCAGATCCAAATTTTTCATGTTTTTATGTTTTGCTATACAATGTTTTTTATACACAACATTAACAACAAACAGGAGGATTTGTGAACTTTACTTTAGCTCAAAAACTATTTCATGTACAGTATTTTCAAAGAACAAGACTTCTGAACATTCATTTTCCAGCAGAGCAGTGTAAATACAGAGCACAGCAAAGGGGTGGGAGTCTTTGTTTCTTTAAAGGCGACGTTCAGAACTGAAACTGTTGCAGAGAGCCAGACAAACGTGTTAAACTCATTTCTTCCTAATATAAATTTTATGAACAGCTATAAATGAGACTTTTATTAGCTCGTAAGAGTAGATGTTGTAACTGGACAACCAAAAACAATCAGTCATATTGAGAATTTAAACTTTATATATTTAATGAACATTCACATTTGTGAGGAGAAAAAAATCTATGCAGTTTTGTAGCATTTTAAACAACAGCATCAAAATACGCCCCCACCCCAAAAAACTTTTTTTTTTTGTATTCAATGTCCTCCAGTGAAAGAATTTAATGCTAAAAATTAAAAAAATGTCAAGTGATTTGTCTTTTCACCTTTGCAGGAGTCATTTCTCTCTCACGCTCACTTCATGGCAAAGCGAACACAGTCATCTCCATGGTGATTTCAGCGGAGGATGGTGGCGGTCAGACGGCGCCCGTCAATGCCCGAGTGAATGTGAGCGTTGTGGGAGGCTCTGTGGTGTCTCCGACTTTTGACCAGGCTCAGTATTTTTTCACCGTGTCCGAGGATGTCCTCAGGGGGACGGCAGTGGGGGCAGTCCGGGCTGCTTTTAAGACAGGTGGGAAAGCGTGTGCCCTCGATGAATCTTTTATCATGCAACATAAACGTGCCAAAATTACAAATTAACCTACAATTTATCTTTGTTTTGTGGTGGAGTTTTTTGTTGAATGTTTTGCAGTCATTAAAAAAAACATGACAAGCAAAATAAGCGTTCATTTGACTATTTAAATGTTTATTTTAAACTAAAAATCATTGTTAAAAATAAGGCCCCAAGTCTGCCCCTTAATTCATACGTCTTTGCCTTTACTCTCCTGTTCAGGTGTTTCTGATGATATCTTCTACTCCATTTCTTCTGGAGACCCCGATGGCTACTTTACAGTGGACAGTTCTTCTGGTACCATTCGCACTGTCCTTCCTCTTGACCATGAAACTTGCCCCAGTCTTGACCTGGAGATCCAGGCACGCGCTGGCTCTCCTCCAGCCTACGGAATCAGCCGGGTGCACATAACTATATCAGACGTAAACGACAACGCCCCTACCTTCCTCCCCTCCTCATCGGAGTCACTCCTTTTGCCTGAGATCACCAAAATGGGAACGGTTATCTACCGCATTCACGCCACGGACAAAGACTCCGGTCATAACAGTCAGCTCAGCTTTGACCTGGTCTCTGCTGGGGCCACAGGCAGCAGTGGCCAGAGGACGTTTGGTGTTGACCGTGGCAGCGCGGAAGTACGCTTGATTGGGAGTCTCTCATATGAAAATGTTCCACGCTATGATCTCCAGATCGTTGCCAAGGATGGTGGCGCTCCTCAGCTCAGCTCCACCTTCACACTTGTGGTTCACATCCAAGCGCAAGACACGAAAGGCCCCGCCTTCGACACCCTTACCTACCGGGTGGAGCTGCGAGAGAACGCACCTCTCAACACACGTTTCCTCCAGGTTCGAGCACTCAACAGAGAGGCTTCTGGGAATGGTGGGAGCTCCTCGTCTTCCTCCATTTTCTACCGACTCAGACCCGACGGCGATGCTGCCGGATTCGGCATCATGCCAGACACTGGGTGGCTGTTTGTTCGGAGCTCTCTGGACAGAGAAGTGAAAGACATGTACCTGCTGACTGTCCTTGCCACATCAGGCCCAGGAGGGGTGGGGAGAACCGGCAGTGCCACTGTCAGGGTGACGGTAACTGATGAGAATGATAATTCCCCAAGACTGAGCCAGGAAAGGGTTTTCCTGGCTGTCCGAGAGAACTTACTGGCAGGAACAGGCTTTGGGAGGGTGTCGGCAACAGACAGAGATGCAGGACTGAATGCTCGACTCACATACAGACTGCTGCACTCGGACAGGCACTTTCAGATCAATTCACAAACAGGTGAAGAAAACCATTGTAACCATACAGTAACTGAATTATATTTAATTTGATGTAAAAATTGATTTACCCAACTATTATTGAATGTTGCTTCATTAGCAACAGTAAGAGCTACATAATTAGATTTAAATGCCGACTTGTGTGTTGTTTCTTAACCAAACCAATAAGCTCATCTCCCTGTGATGTTCTCTTGTTCTAGGTGAGATCAGCACCCGCCTCGCCCTGGACAGAGAGCAGCAGTCAAGCTACCAGTTTGTTGTGGTTGTACAGGATGGAGGTACACCTCCCCGCAGTGCTACAGGCACAGTTCACATCACTGTGCTGGATGAAAATGACCATGCACCCATTTTCATACACGCCAGGCCTGAAAGAGAGTTGCTGTTTCAGGTGAGAGAAATTAATGAAGAGGAATAAATACAATTTTTAATGGTTTCAGCTTGAACTATGTATCTGTTAAAGTTACCCCTTTAAAGTATACTGCAATGTTTTATTACCTTAATTACTAAGTAGGTGTAAGTACCGGTAAGTGTTAGGTAATCAATGTACCTACTAATCAAGGCAATAATTGGTAGAATTGAATATACCAGTAGTAGGAAAATATATATTTTGTTTTTTTGTTTGATAGTTCAGCAGTTTTTAGTGGTAAAATTAAAATGTGTTTAGAACCATGCAAAATGTTGTGTTCTCTTTGTGAAAAAGCAATTCTTGAACTAATTTCTATGAAGATTTGGTTGTTTATTTTTTTACAGAAATATCATTTATTTACAACAAAGAGTTCAACGTAAAATTAAGCTCCGAGGTTAAATTTTGTGATCTGGACACAGAAAGTTTTTTTTGGGGGGGATGACTTCTACATGAAGGTCTGTGTGGTTATAGCTAGACAAAAGCAAAAGTCTTCCCTGGCAGTTGTTCATATAGTCCAGGGGTCTGCAACCTGCGGCTCTGGAGCCACATGCGGCTCTTTGGTCCCTCTGCAGTGGCTCTTTCAAG
>JARVGV010000350.1:16805985-16831339 GCA_031762435.1 Hypsolebias longignatus | reverse complement strand
TAGCAAAGGTGTGTCTCAGTTGAACTTTTACTTAATAAATGCACTTTAATGGTCAAATTAGCTGCATTTTGCCAGGGCAACGCATTGAAATGAAGCTGAGGTTGCTCCAAGAAGCGAGCAGAATGAAGGGGTATTTGGCAAGCCGACTGTGTCATTAATAGCTGGTGGAAATTCTCAGTCATCCAGGACATGGTAAATTCAAAAAAGTTCAAGACAAAAACAATAAAGCATAAACTAATGTAATCCAGTTGTTTTGGGCTTGAACTTTTTTTAATTTGTCATTATAGCCACCTATTACATGATACAATGGCATGCCGTACTGCTTCTACTACTCTGCTGCCATCAAGAGGCTGAAAGTGGTACTGCTCAATTTTATTTTTCAGTCAGAATGAATGAAAATGGTCATATCTCAGCCAAAAATTGGTTTATAAATGTATTTTTAAAAAATCCATAAATATGTTGCTTTGGCTGATAAGTCGCAGCTCATGCAAATTATGCAAAAAAAAAACATGATGTATAGGCTGAAAAATATGGTAATCCCTAATTGCTCCCTGGGTGCTTACATAACTGCCCGCTGCTTCACCTGGGTGTATCTCACGTTTGATGGGCTAAATACAGAAAACTAATTTTGTCATTGAATGGAAACATACAATGATGACGACACATAACACTTTAGTTACCGTACTTTACTTAGACTGGTCCTAATGGGGTGTGGTGACACAGAGATTAGCAAAGGTAAGCCTGTGATCGGGAAGTCACCGGTTGGAATCTGCTGACCGTTCCATCAAATGTGGGTGGGAAAGGTGAAGCACCCACACCCACACCTGCATCCACCCTCATTTGCCCCACTGTGGGCCCTTAAGCAAGGCCCTCCAACTGCGCTCTGGGCACCTTAGATGGCAGCCCTCTGCCCCACCATGTTTATGCTCACATGCAATGAGAAAAGCGCAGTGAATTAGTTTTTCCATTGGGAATTAATAGAGTATATTAATTCCATAGGCCTATTTGTATGTAACTCTATTATGACAAAAAATGATTTATGTTTCAGGTTCCAGAGCAGAGCGTTTCTCCCTGAACCCAGCCAGTGGTGAGCTAAAAACTGCTTCCCCGTTACGATGGGCAGAACGAGCCGAGTATGCATTTACTGTGATCGCTGCCGACCACGGCACACCAGAGCGCAGCTCCAACTGTCAGATACGCATACAGGTAAACATGATCTTTGCGTTTTTCTCCCACATTTATCTCCAAATCATTTGAAATCAAGACATTGCGAAACTGGAACCAAAAGTCTGTTTGGTGAGTACATCCAGAGCTGTCACGTCATCACACAATACCTCAGTCCTTTTGTGTAAATCTCCTCAGTCTGTGAACTGTATAACTGTCAAAAGAACTGGAAAAGGGGGTAAATATGAGAAGGAGAAAAACTGAACTCCTGCCTGAATAAATAAAACCATGTATTCAATCTAGTGTGTATTTCCTGAACCAGAGGTCAGGAGGGTAACTAAAATCTACAGTTAGAAACCCAGAGCTGTGGGAATGTGACGTCTGGGCTTATTTTCTGATTCTCTGCAGGAAAGTTCAGTCCTACGTACAAACTATGAACATACTATATCAGGAATTCAGCAGGAGGAGAAAAATGTCTGCTCGAGAAGGGTGTTGGCTTTGCTTTGACTGTGGAGCGTTGGGCTGTGTTTTGTGTGGGGAGTGTGCGTGATTTGTTTCAGAAAACGATGCTACCGGTAATTGCAGCAGGAGCACTTTTCCTTAAATTTTACTTGAACATGTCTTGTGTGTCAATTTGATTAGACGAATGGAAAAGAGGCACCTTGGAATCAAATGCTCCCAGATGAGATTTGATGGGAGCCAGCTGTATTAAATCATGCAAACAAAAAAGGGGAATACATGTCAGTGTACGGTAGCAGCAAGTAATACATGCATTCACAAAAATGCATTGAAACCCTTGAATTGCATGAGGTAGCATGATCAAATTCTGTTTTTGATAACATTTTATATAGTTGGGGATAAAATGAAATTAAAAACATAAAAAGAAGTACTGCCATACACCAAAAGCTGTTATATTGTATTATAGTAATACTGTTGTATGGGAAGATATGAAAACAGTAATTTGTCATTTAGAGACCAAAAAAATTACATTTTTATTCAACCAGATAAAGTAACAACAGTAAGGAAGGGCGAGTGCTTGCATAGATTTCTTTTTCTATTATGAATTTATTTTTTTAATAAAAATGTATCTATACTGTACTTTTGCTTACCGTCTTCAGAGCTTTTTATTTAGCATTAAATCATGAAGCCGTTTCCAGTGTCAAATCTCACATATTTGTTTCTTTTTTAGCTCAGACTGAGGCATAGTAGGTTTGGTTATTGTTCTGCCTTTTTTTTTTTTTTTTTTTAAATAATAGACGTGTTTACTGCTTTCCCATTACCAAACCCTTCTTTTTTGTGTGCTTTTGGCCACAGACTCCCAAGTCAAAGTCATAATGCCCCGGTGTCAGGATGTTTTACTGGAAGAATTGCACATTAATCTTCATGTACAGCAAAAAGCCTGTGAGGGTTATTATAGTAATGACAACCACATAGAATCAGACTACGCCTCAGAGCCATGTTTTATGATAGTTTGGGATGAGGGCCTTATGGACGAATATCAAAAGAAATCTGATCTGGTAATAAACATCAGCACCTGCCTTATGCTTCATTAAAATGATACATTGAAAAGTTTTAAAATGTAATTCGGTGTGTTTTGGCTCATAAATGTGGTTGATTAAGGAAAAGATTTCAATATGATTGTGCTCTGAGTAACTATTATTAATTGATGGAATTTGCAAGAGCAACTCAAAAGTTGTGCCTGTTTGACTCCAGTTTCCTTTACTTTAGGTTCTCAGCTTGTCCACGTTAGTCCCAACGCCAAACGTCCTTTCTATGACCCTGAACACAGTAGAAGGAACTGCTCCTGGCTCCATCATTGGTTCATTACGTTCAGTCAACCAGCAGGAATCTGCCATACTGGAAGGCCAGGTGACCTACCTGGTAGTGGGAGGCACTGACCGGGATGGGACCTTTATGGTGGACCGGGTAAAGGGTGATGTGTACCTGGTGCGTGAGCTCGACTACGAGAAGGGGTCAAGATACACACTGCACATCGAAGTGTCTGACTTCTCTCAGGTGTTTCCCAGCAGCCACCTGTTGAAGCTGGAGATCAACGTACAGGACAGTAATGACCACACCCCTGAGTTTTCAGAGGATCCTATTACAATTGTGGTCCCAGAGAACACAGAGCCGGGGTCTTCTATTTATGCTTTCCAGGGTGCAGATCAGGTGAGAAACAAGTTCTAATAATGGTAATTATAAGGTTTGGGAATTATGAACGATTTAAGTATATTTTAGGCAAACATCATACATTGCCATTAAATTTGGTCACTATATATACACCTCTTGTTTAGGATGGCCATGGCCCCAACAGTGACCTACAATACTCCATCGAGCACCAGTGGCCAGATACGTCTGACCTCCTGGTACTGGACTCCTCTAGTGGTGTCCTGACCCTGGGGCAGAAGTTAGACCGTGAGACTACACCGTCCCTCTACCTTGTGGTACGAGCCACAGACCAGGCAGTAGATCCCACCAAGAGGCGATGGGGTTCAGTCACCGCTCGGTTGTTTGTGACAGATGAAAATGACAACGCTCCAGTCTTTAGCTCTCCCTCTGCAGTCAGTGTTATGGAGGATCAACCTGTAGGGTCAGTTTCCTTTCTGTGTTGATAGCTTGAGAATTGCTGTAGCATTTGTTTGTTACTAATTGTTTTCTGTTTGTCTCTTTACTGACAGGTTCGTGATTTTGTATGTTGTGGCTCGAGATAAAGATGAAGGAGAAAATGGCAGAGTACTGTACAGAATCTTGGCAGGCAATCGGGATAGCCGCTTCAGTCTGAACCCCAACACTGGTAAGACGGTTTTAATTGTGAAACAGTTTCTTTCCCCAAAAACTTTCCTGATGAACAACAGGGCAGGCATTTATCATCCTGTAAACTTAGATTATTTAGGCTGTATGATTGTTGACAGTCCTTAAAAATGTATATACTCTATATGTTGAAGCAAAGTTTTGTCTTTTTTTGAGCTGGGTGTTGAAGGCATGCTGAGCTCTGGCTTTGTTTGACTAAAAAACTATAAAACAGGCGCATATTGCAGCTTCCAGATGGAAGAAATCTTTACGTCATTGCTTTCAACTGTCTTGTGGGTTGATTTCACTTATGGTTTGTTTCTCAGACTTTGTGGTGTTAAGCTTTTAGTTATTAAGAGCTATAATGGCGGATCAGCATGTGTTATAAAGAAGTTTGCCAAACTGACGAGCTAATGTGGGAAGTGTCATTAGACGGATTACTGCTTAAAAATAGCATATTTATTCTGCCAACTTTCTGCCACTTTACATTGATTTAACTTCGGTTTATTAACTTAGCGAAAGCCAAAGTTTTCTTTAAAAGTTCTTTTATTTGTTCTTGTCTAGCTAAAGATTTATTTGTGACCAATAGGTTCCTAATTTTCCCATTTGAAGCACAATTAAACCAATCTCAAAGGCATTAGTAAAATCTTTAAATCTTTCATGCATCTTTTGTACATGTACATTTTCCATTTAAATCACTATGAAACCAGTCAAGCTGCCTTTATTTTATTAAAGAAGCTGCATCAGTTAGATTGTGCTATGAAATAGCAGAACTTATGGATTTTTTTTTTGCATCTGCTTTTAACTAAAATGGTTGAGCTAGCAAGTCCCCACAGAGATATCAACACGTCAGCATCACAAAACAGTCAACACACAATGTGTCTTTGGTACACCGTGGCATTTATGAATTACATGCCTCTTGGGCAATGCAACCAAACTCGGACACTGCTATGAAACACACACACAAACACACACACACACATCTCATTTTTCTTTCACTTTGGCTGACCCTTTTAATAGTTTGTGTGATGACAGGGCTGTGGGATGGAGACATAAAAGGTAGGAAAGCAACTGAAGCCAGAATTTGTGCAGCTGAGGTGTAATTCACAGTCTCATGTGAAAAGGCATAATTTACTACGGTTGCACATGCACTTGTGCCTCAAAGATTCAAATTCAGATTTGAATGCATGCTCAAAAA
The DNA here is from genome assembly GCA_031762435.1 of Hypsolebias longignatus. Classification (NCBI taxonomy): domain Eukaryota; kingdom Metazoa; phylum Chordata; class Actinopteri; order Cyprinodontiformes; family Rivulidae; genus Hypsolebias; species Hypsolebias longignatus. Next base: position 16,826,187 of record JARVGV010000350.1, on the reverse strand, counting down.
GCCAGAATTGAACAAGTGATAAGAAGTAAACAATTAGCTGTACATACTAATGTATTTTACTTCTCCTTAAGGAATACTACAGTAGTATTTGCATGTATATCAAAATGATTCTTAACAGAAACAAAGTACAACAGAGTTTGACAAATAAGAGTATGAAATTTCATTTAAAGTAATATTTTTTTCAAATGTTCCAATAATAAATACATGTTTACTGCTTTCAGGTTCTCTCTCTATTCTTAAAGCTCTGGACCGGGAAGAGCAAGAAGTTTACAATTTAACAATTGTAGCAGAGGACCACGGTACGCCTCAGCTCTCCACCTCCCAGGTGTTGTGCGTGCAGGTGATCGACGTGAACGATGAAACTCCGGTGTTCCAGCATGCAGAGTTTGAGGCTCAAGTGATGGAAAATCAAGGACCAGGAACCACAGTGTTGACTGTGATAGCAACTGACCGCGACCAAGGTTTGTTCAAAGAGAATCTCTGGTGAACATCAAGATTTTTTACTTGTTACCGTAGCATGGCCTGTTACAGAAACAAGTCAGTAGTAAATGTGGCATGGTTAGGTTTTGTAATAATAAACACACATTTTATTTTTTTTCAGTTTATGTCTTTAACTATCAGAGAAACAAGGTCCTTCTATGTAAATATGATAGAGAAATATTTATTTATAGTGCCTATTTCAGTGTATTTCAGCCTTTGGATTATTAAAGCACATATTAGAGGGGTAGTGCCATAAAAGTTTGGGAGAACGTCTACAAATACACACTGGGGAAAAAAAGCAATAATTTTTACTCAAGGAGGAATGAATTGTCCATAATTTTGACACAAGTTTTCTTCTCATGAGTTTCATAAAGCACATCAAATGGTTTTAATTTACCAAGTGCTGTTATGGTTTGTTTCTGAAAACTACTTAAGCTGTGTTCGGTTAGTTGACCCACATGTATCACAATAAGAATTTCAATGTCAAAACTAAGAGAAAACAGATAGATACATGGATATTAACAAAAAAATAATAATACAGAAAAACTATAGCATGCAGTTTATTCTAAGAGGACATATGGAAATAGTCAGTGGATGTACTGATTACTAATAGAAGAAATTGGGTATGAGGAGCTGTAAAAACAACTTTGGAAGGCTTCTAGTGGAAATGATGACGGCACCAAAATAAAAATCCTAGAACATAAATAAATAACTATATTACTAAACTCATAGTAAATCACAGAAAACCAAACTGATTACGGAGTAATCTGTTAATTACAGATTGACCAAAACAAACTTATTTAATATTATTAAATATTTTAAAATGTTGAAAAAAAATCAACAAATGAAACAGGAAACAAAATTTGGTAAAACTTTCAAATGCAAGAGAAAACACAGGGATAGCACAGAGGAGTCAAACAAGATGATGCAATCAACAAAAAGCCAAAAATGGTTTGGACTAAACAAATCAAATCCACAGTTGTTGGCTAATGAACTGTCTAGTTTCAATCATCCATGTATTTTTTTGAATTTACTGTCAAGACAATGCAGCTTTAAATCATTTGATGTGTGTTTTTTTAAATTGGTTTTATGATATATTCTGCCTCTTGTTTCAAATTCAGGTTCTAATGGTCAGATAACTTATGGAGGTGTGACAGAGGACGGCTTCATCATCAATCCCATAACAGGGGTCATCACCACCACAAAGGAACTTGACACAGAGTATCAGAAGATCTACACTCTCACTGGTAATTAAAAAAAAAAAACTTTTTCCACAATGATCTGTTATTTAGTGCAAACTTCTATTATGGCTGCATCAGTTTTAACTCATTGTATGGAATTTGTCAAGTTAATACATTTCAATTCTTACCAGTCTATGCCAGAGATGGAGGGCTGCCTCCTAACTTTGCCAAGGCTTTAGTTCGTGTGGAGGTGCAGGATGTGAATGACAACGCTCCAGTCTTTGCAAAGATGTGGTATGGACTCCAAGTTCCAGAAAACCAGGAACCTGTAGTGCTTTGCTCCATTAAGGCTACAGATCCTGACTCAGGTCCAGGTGGAGAACTGGAGTACAAAATTGCCTGTGAGAAACATCTACCTCTTTTTTTTCTTTCTTTCCATAGACACAAACTGTTTTAGTTTCCTCTGTAGTTCCCTTCACAAATGCTTCAGTTTTTACATTTAGTAAAATCTTGAAAAGATTCTTGAATTTGATGAAGACATTTTTATTACATCGTTCTAGCTGGAGACCCTGAAGGAGATTTCCAGCTCCATGCCAGCACAGGAACCTTGACCACCCTGCGAGAGCTTGACAGAGAGAGACAGGCAGAGTACAACCTGGAGATGGTGGTCACAGACCGAGGCAGCCCTGCTCTCAGCGCCACTGTAACAGTGCAAGTGAAAGTGCTGGATGTCAATGACAACAGCCCCATCTTTACAAGAAATGGCTACTCAGTAGAGGTATCAGAAGATGCTAAAGAAGGGTCTCGAGTTCTTGAGGCAAGTAGAAATGGAAAAAGTGCCAAACGTCCAATTTTGAATAAGATTGTGTTGACAAATTTTCTGCCTTTTATTCTTTTGCAGGTGTCAGCGACAGATGCCGATGAGGGCTTTAATGGAAAAGTTCTGTATTTCCTCAGCCAGGAGGCACATGGAGCATTCACGGTGGATGAGGAGACTGGCCAGATCACCACATCAGCTCTTCTGGACCGTGAAAAAATGGCATCATACAGCTTCCGGGTTTTTGCTGTTGATCTTTCACCTGCTGCACCCAGGAACTCCTCTGCTGAGGTAAAAGATGGATTACTAGTAAAAGAGGCTCTTTTGACCCATTGTAGAGGAAAATCGGTCTATTATGACTTTTGTTAAAGTTCTTCCTTTAAGCATTTTTTTTTACATAATTCACATCAATCTTGCAGGTGACGGTCACCATCCTTGACATCAACGACAACGCTCCCTTCTTCATTCAAGACCCATTGATCATTGAAGTATCCAGCAGGCACTCCCAGTTGGTTTTAGCCACCATGAAGGCCGAAGATAAAGACTTTGGAGCCAATGGTTCTGTGTTTTATCGTTTTGCTGCCCCAGTACAGGGCTTCAGTATCAACTCCCTGACTGGGGAGATTCAAGCCACCAAGCCCTTGAGAGAACTGACCCAAGCTCAGAGGACCCTGATAGTGGAGGCCATGGACCAAGGCAGCCCAGCTCAGTCTGCACAGGGTGTGGTGGTGATTTATGTGAAAGAAGTGGAGTACAATGGCATTCGGTTTTCTAGGAATGCTAGAGATGTTAGCATTCAAGAAAATGCTGCAAAAGGTTGGGCGATATTTAAAAATCCAAAACTTGACATGTGCTATGTAGCGTTTGTTACATTTTCACCAGTGTCTCTTCTGTCAAAATTAAGGGGAAAAAAATTCTTTACATTTCCAGGTACAGCTGTGGCTCAGGCTCAGGCCCAATATCCAGATGGCACACGTAAAGGAATTAGTTATAGACTCTTTAGTGGAAACAAAAAGCAGGCTTTCAGTATTAGTTCATCGACAGGTAAATCCTAAAGTGTCTTTCTTTTTAATGTCCCAACATATATACATTCAAACTGTTTGTGACTCATCACAGATATACCAAACTGATGATTTCATTTGCACAAATTTTAATTTTTATATTCCTCTTTCTGTATTTCCTCCAGGGGAAATCTGGGTTGAGAGTGCCAGAGGACTTGATTTTGAGGACACTCCCAGGCTTCGCCTTGTCATTCAAGCTGAAACCGTGACCTCCACATCATTCATGGCTATTAACTTGGTCTTGCAGGATGTCAATGACAACCTCCCTCGCTTCCAGTTACAGAATTATGTAGCTTACATGAAAGAAGCACAAGGATATGAAACACCAATCATACGGGTGACTAAAAACATTAAACTAGCAAAACATTGCAAAGTCCACCAAATGTTTAGTCCACTGAAATTTGTCCAAGTAAAACTAAATTCTCAATTTTTCTTCACTCTCTTCACTTTTCATTCAGGTGGTGGCTGAGGATGTAGATCAAGGCCAAAATGGTCAGGTGACATACTCCATCCAGTCATCAAGCATGAGTGGCCTGTTTAAAATTGATCCCGTCACAGGAAGCATCACTACAGCAGCCATCATGGACCGTGAGATCTTTACACAGACCAAGTAAGGACAGAAAAAGAACATTTAATATATCTAATGGGTATATTTTAGGTAAATAGAAAGATATTCACAATAGTAGGTGAACATGCACGTAAAAAAGTTTTCTTCAATTATGCAATTTCTCTCCATTTGTTATAATCCAATGAAATTGCTTTTGTTCAGTGAAACAACTTTGCATTGACTTTGTAATGAGATGATTAAGATAAAAAAAAAGAGAAAAGTACTTGATTTTGAGGTAAGGGGCAAACATTTCATTTCTTATCATTTATAGACTTGTAGTTACCGCAACCGACAGAGGAAGTCCACGACTAGCTGGTTCAGCCACACTGACGGTGATAATTGTTGACCAGAATGACAACAGTCCAACTATTCCTTTGCCCCAGGAAGTCCGCATCCCAGAAAGTAAGCATTTTTTTTTCAAAACAAGAGTTTAGCAGTGCAACATCCAGAGCTGACCGCAGCTAACAGATGTGTTTATTTTCTTTCCCTGTCAGATACGTTGATCGGCACAGAAATTACTCTTGTGACTGGGAATGACGTAGACTCTAGTCCTGCCTTGTCCTACTCCTTGCAGCTTGATCCAACAGCTTTAGGCAAATTTGGGATTCACCGTTACAGTGGTGGTGTATCCCTCACTGGCTCTTTAGACTTTGAAGAAAAGACGTGGTACACCCTGACTGTCAGAGCCACAGACAGCCAGCACCAAACTGAGGCTAACATCACAATTGTGGTGGAGGACATTAATGACAATGCACCTGCATTCACCCATGACCTCTATCAGGTAGGGTGGCCTACATCGTAAGTCCACAAAATCTTTTTTCCCCACCCTGTGTGACCTGTGTGTATGTATTTTTAATTTATCTTAAGTCCACTTAAAAAAAACAGTTGCTTCATTATTATGCTTTTTTTTTTAAATGTACTTTATAAGTTGCAGCCACATGATATAATTCTCACAAACTGCGTTTAAATATCTGACACCTTCATCACTAAAAAGGTTTTTTATCACAAAATAAATTTCATTCAGAAACTGTTTCACTCAAGTGCACAACTCTAAAATTGTACCCAAGGACCTGGCACAGACTGTGAACCCCCATATGAACACTCGCTGCTAACCTACACTGTGAGGGATAAAAGTTAACTGCCTGATTTTAAATGGGGGAAAGTTGTAGAGATGAGCCTATATAAACTGTCTCAGGAAATTACCTCAACATGAGCGCACACTCAAGAAAAACAAGAACTGTGTTGTAAAATGTAGTTTTTCCCTCTAAAAGTGCTGCTTGTTGACCTCTTTACCAGAGATTTGGGAACTGTATCACTGTATTTATGGTACCTTTTGCCTTGCAGCTCAAATGTTTATTTGTTCACATTTTTGCACTCCAGGTTACCCTGCCTGAGCACACACCACCTGGAAGTGTAGTTATCACAGTAACAGCAACTGACAAGGACTCTGGAGACAATGGGAGGATCACCTACAGGGTGATGTCGTCAACTCAGGATGGTTTCTACATTGACCCCAGCAATGGTAGGTGATTCCCTCCTGCGTTAGTTTTACAATTTTAATTCAATGTAAGGTCTATTGTGTTTTTGTAAGATGACACAAATGATTTTTTTTTTGTTTCCAGGGACCTTGTTCATCAATCACAGAGCTGAGTTCGACCCTGAACGCCTATCAGTCAACATAGTCATTGAAGCTCGTGATGGAGGCGAGCCTTCCCTCTCCTCGCTTGCTACGATTCAAGTTCAAATCTCGGACGTTAATGACAATGCTCCAGTGTTTCACCAGTCTGAGTACAGGTTAGTCAGTGTTCTTTAAAACATTTAAGTACTTTAGTTTAAACGAAAAAGTTACCTCATATAGATCTTGATCTGTGAATTTATTTTTTTCCAGATCTACAGTTTCAGAGGACACCATCCCAGGGTCAACAATTCTAACTTTTGAGGCCTTTGACAGTGACCTCTCACGAGAAAACTGTGGCTTTGACTTTGCTATTGCCAATGGGAACGAAGGAAATGCATTCCAGATTGAAAGTAGTGTGCGGTTCTTGGAGGGACGGGGCTTTCAAACAGTAGGAACCTTGCTGTTGGCAGAGGGACTTGACTTTGAGACCAAGCCCTTCTATAATCTCACCGTGGTGGTGTCTGACCGTGGTGTTCCTCAGAGAAGTTCCAGTGTTGCTGCAGTGATAACAATTTCTGATGTGAATGACAACCCTCCAGTGTTTAGCAGAGCAGAGTACACAGTGTCACTTAGTGAGGGAGCTGCCTCTGGGACTGAGATTATACGACTGACAGCAACAGGTAGGCAAAAATCATGTAGTTCTTTTACTACACCTTTTGACTTTTAGTCTCTTGGATAGTGAAGTGTGGTTTTTTTTCTTCTTTTCTTATAGACCCAGACTCAACTCCTAATGCTGAAGTCCAGTATACTATAAGCTCTGGTGATGAGGTGAACCTATTTTCTATTGACCAGTGGACAGGAGCTTTGAGACTTCAACAAGCACTTGATCGAGAGCACCAGCCCACACATACAATCATTATTCAAGCCACTGATGGCCAAGGTCACTTTGCTCTAGCTCCAGTCATTGTTGAGGTGAAAGACGTAAATGACAACCACCCGTTCTTCCCCGTTCAAGTCCTGACAGCAAGTATCCGAGAAAACCAACCAGCAAACTCAGCTGTGACTGTGCTGCATGCTATAGACCACGACACAGGAGTGTTTGGTCAGTTAAAATACTACATGCTGGAGAGGTCTGGATCTGGAAAAGCAAGCTTTGTTGTGGACAAGAGTTCAGGTGAAATCAAAAGCAAGATTTCTTTTGACTATGAGAAAATCAACTCTTTTAATTTTGAAGCAGTGGCCGTGGATTCAGGCAACCATTCAGCCACTGTAACTGTACAGGTGTTTGTCACCGGTGAGGATGAATATGATCCGCTCTTCACATCCACTGAATTTTCTTTCGGAGTACCAGAGGGAGCCAAGAAAGGCCAGAGTATTGGCCAGGTCCAAGCAAACGATGAGGATGGAGGGGTGGATGGTATTGTTCTCTACTCTCTTACTTCCGTTTCCCCATATTTTGATGTAAACAAAACTACTGGTGTGATTTTTTTGAAGACGGACAATTCAGGCAGCAGTAGTAGCGGATCTGGCCAGGCAAAACAGGAAACTAGGGTCATGACTCTGGATGTGAAAGCTCACAGTCCACTGGATTCATCTCGCTCTACATCAGCCCAGATCTCTATTGATGTCACAAACACCAACTTTGGCCTGGCTGCTGATGTAAATGCTCTGGTTATCAGCATCATAGCTGTGTCTCTTGCCTTTATCATACTGCTTGTTGTCACCGCTGTGGTGGTGTTCTTTGTCAAGTCTCGCAAGAGGAAGAAGGACCAGGATAAAGGAAACAGATCCCTTGCGTCAGCAAATGCTTTGAAAAAAATGGACGAAACTGGACCAGGAAGTGAGAATATTTACCACCAAACTTTGCCTGGTTACGGTGGTGATCAGGGTGGACATGGTGGTTCTTATACTCGAGGAGGTTCTTTGGATCCTTCACACTCCAGTGGAAGAGGTTCAGCTGAGGCAGCAGAAGATGATGAGATCAGGATGATTAATGAGTACCCCCGTGTTGCCTCTATTACTTCATCAATGCAAGAGCACATCTCAGCCAGAGGACCAGATTCTGGAATCCAGCAGGATGCAGACCAGCTCTCTGATATTTCCTGTGAGCCTGTTGCTTTGGAAGGCAGCACTTGGTTCAAAGGAAAGAAACTGGGAGGCAGTCTGAGTGGGACCTTACTTTCTGGCCAGCTCCCAGTTTACAGGGATGAAGGAGGTGGTTACCTGGGTGTAGGCCGTGGACTAAACATTTCCCTCCCCAAGGATTACGCCTTCCCTGAGGATGGTAAACCATCAGTGGATGGTTCCCTAACTGCTATTGTTGCAAGTGATGAGGAGCTTCGTGGAAGCTATAACTGGGATTACCTGCTCAACTGGTGCCCTCAGTTCCAACCTCTTGCTAACGTCTTCACTGAGATTGCTCGGCTTAAGGATGAAACTGCTCAACAAAATCAAAACCCCCGTCAGCCGTTCCAGCCCAAGCCCAAAATGGACCCCAAACCAAGAATTGATCCTCCACCACTCATCACATCAGTGGCTCACCCTGGGGCCATGTCGGTTCCTCCAAAAGTCCCTGTGATTGGGCGGACATTCCCCCATTTATCCTTACTCCGCAGGTCCCCTATCAGTCACGAGGGATCTATTTCTTCAGCAGCAATGTCGCCAAGCTTCTCCCCATCTCTGTCCCCCTTGGCTGCTCGATCTCCAGCCGTTTCGCCTTTTGGAGTCAACCAGGGGCCCTCAGCATCGATGATCAGCACTAGGGAACCCTCACTTGACCAGAGTTCTGATCATGAGATGAGAATATAGTTACAAACATAACAGAATGGACAGGTGATTTTTTTTTTTATATAGCCAACACTCTGAATAAAAAAAAAAAATTGACATACCACTTTTTTGAATGTTAATTTTAAAAATCTGTTAGAAATCATTTTCAGTATAAGAACAAAGATTTCACTAATGTCCACATAAACATTTGTTTGAAGCATCTGTGCAATAAAAACATCCACAAAAATACAAAGCATCGCCCTGATCTGAGAGAATATTTTGGTTTATTCTTCAGATGGTTGGCAATGTTGCAGGAATGCACTGATGTGGAAACATGCTTGGTCTGACAAGACCAGCTAAACCCTTCCCTTTTTTTAAATTGACGCAGGTCTCCATGAACTGATCAGAGTCATCAGGTGAACCGACCTTCTCGTAGGAGTGCACACTCACCATGCTCTGCAGTCAGAGATCACTTAGTGTGTAGATAGATGAACGTGTAGTTTCCATGTTACCTCGCTGGCTGGCCAGATCTAAGGACCTAGTCCCTCTCTTTGCGTCTGTGGACATTTTCAGTATTAAACTCATGTGTAGCTGCCTTTGAAAATGGCCTCTGGACATGATTAGATGAACTTGTTTATTTACAAGGACACGTTATTAAAAATGCCGAGGCATCACCAAGTGGGAAAGTGACGGAGAATTTTTTTTTAACACAATTTAAATATCACTTCTTATAATTTGACTTTTATTTTTGTATTTTAATATAAAATATGATTTCAGATTTGTTATTTTACATTAAGAGGGTATTGTTTTTGTGTATTTGCATGTATGTATATTTGTATGTATATCTCATGTTTTTAGACATTTCTGAGGCAATTTTGTTTTGTGTGAATGAAAGACTGTTTTTGTAGGATTATTTATACGAAAGAAAAAAAAAAACTTTTTGCCACAATTGTACAACAGAAAACCGAGCACAGGTCTCTTTACGTCAGTAATAATATGTTTTTGTCATATCATTCATCATTCAAAATCCAAAACAGACAATGTCAAGATACAAATTTCAGTTTCTCTTAAGGTTTAAGTTAAACCATTTACCAACCTCAATGCATTTAATAGTGAAATTGTTCATCTCACCTCAGTAGAAATAACATTCTGACAGGGTTGAGATTCTGACAGCAAAGTTGCATGCCTTTGAAAAATGTAGCACAGGAGACAATCTACTGGGAAATAAAGGCCTCCATGAATGTCTTGATGAATACATGAAGATTTAGCAACCAGTTCAGTATTTACAGTACATACCCCTTGTTAGCACTGTTTTATGTAATTCATTATGCATTTTGCTTCCCACATGATGGGTTTTTATTTAACATTCAAGATGTTTAACTAATCTGCACTTTTTTTTTACTTTTGTCAGCCAACAGTATAGAAAAGGTGCCACTGTCATTTGTTCATGCACAATGATCATTTTAGACCCTTTTGACTGATTTCAGTGTTAGGATGTCTTCTTGTTTTCAAAAGATGGATTCTACCTCTGTGCTTTGTTTGACATAATCTAAATGCAAAGCTGGCACAAGTTCAGCTGAAAGCTACAGACGCCACGAGAAGCTGCGCCTTAAAATGTCCCCGAGTTTCATTCTTACCATCTCAGAAAACCAAACAAAACTGAATGGCAGATTCAATTAGCATATTATTCTCAATGACTGGTTGGTGGAGTACTGGCCAAAAAGCTGTACATCCATGCATTTAAAACAAATAAATCCCCACTGATTACTTTTGACAAACAGACTTAATCTTTAAACTCTGAAGCAAGACCCTACGAGGAGCTGGAAAATAATCCATTATTCACAATTGTACTGTAACATGAGCTGTGAGTAGAAACTTGCAATTACATATAATCAGTCATTTCTGGTATATGATGGGTGCTATGAGATGGTTTAAAACTTGTTTGATTACCTCTAAAGGTGAGTGTAATTGCCTGTCTGTGATTTTGTCTGTCTGTTTGTTAGCAGAATATCTCTTGAACCACTGGACACATTTTAACGAAATTCTCACAAAGTAATTATTAATCTGTACAACTTGTTACTCTTTGGAGTCGACCAGTTTCAAGATGGCTACCACAGATAATCAGCCTTAGTAAACACATAAATTGCCAGAGCACTTGTTTTTACAAATATTAGGCTAAAATTTGGAAAGTTAGTAGCTTAGAATCATCACCAAATAGTTCATCCCACCCGCTCATTGTATTTGACCTGCGAGGCAGCAGGTGATGTGCATTATTTCAAGGAATGTTCCCTTGAGTCATTAATAAATTTACATAAAACAAGAAACTATTTACAAGTGAGAAAAACTTTCAACTGTGGCATTTTATTCACAAGGTACAGTATACATAAATGGAAACCTAAGCTCTGATGTTGCAGCAAAAATCTAAAATCTGATGACTTCCCATCAGATGTCTGAATGAATAAAACATTTGAAACATGGACATGCTGGAATTATTTCCCTCATTTGGTTGTTTGTTTCTTACTCATTTGTGCCTTATTTCTCTGATATTATAAGGATATGAACTTTGATCAAATGCTTAGAAAACCGGTTCTCATTGATCAAATGGTTTGTGAGAAATGCAATTAATTTAGAATAGAGATGTGACAATGAATTTATTGACTCTACATCAGCTCTCCTTGATCAGTTACAGTAAAAATAGATGATCTAATCCATAATGTTGCCTGCACAGAGCACAGAACACATTCATCTCCAGACAGCTGCATTAACAGACTAGTGTCCCAGGACAGTTGTTGCAGCCTACAACTTCAACAATTTCCAAAATGACAACTACACACAAAGGTTACTGCTCAGTGTGCTGGGTTGTCCCACAGCAATCTGCCCGCTCAGATTGGATCTGAGTCTGTTTTGCTTTTGCTTACAAACTGCAGCAGAACTTTGACCCCTAATAAAGCAAGTCAGCCAAAAATGAAACTTTTGATACAGCATGTTTGGTCTGCTGTGTAAAAAGCTGAGCAAATAATCATTGTGATCCATGTCCAACTACAACTACACCCCCGTTGAACAAGGAAGAAAGGTTAGAAGAAAAAAAGATGACTCATTCATAATGAACATCTTCTTTAATGTTTACTTTCAAAGGTTCATTTTGTTCTGGTTTTAATGTTGTGTAACTGAACCCTCACAAGCAGGACGCTGATTGCTCAACATGTAAAAAGGTGAGATTCGATGCAGATTTTTGTGATTTTGCTCCTCCTCTTAATTTTCTAAGCTGTCTCCAGTGGTGATTTTAGCTGCTTTTGAGAGGTGCCCAAGCACCCCTAAATTTTAATTGAGCACGCCTGAAAAATTAAGAAACCATAATTAGGATTTTGTAAGGAAACTCAGTTCTCAAACCTTAGATTAATCAAGTACAGAATATGGACTAAGTGATCACAGTCTTAAATGGGTAAGTAAAATCTATGATTTATTTATTTTTTGCACGAGTTGGATCCTCAACAACACCTGACCATCAATCCAGTAGGCTGATCAGCAACTAACCAATTGCAATCTCAATTTATCCCGAAGGTAAACGCCCCTTACCTGCTGGAGCTCCACCCCCTTTTCTTCTGACAATATTAATGGAGTTTTGCTTTACGGACGCTTTGCAATCTGAGAAATTTTGTGAAAAATCATTAAAAAATGATTAAACGTTGTTAGTGGGGAACGTGTACAGTACTGGTAATTAAGACATGCGTTACCCTGAGCATATAGATGGTGGAACACAGTTTATTCTGTACATAAACAGAGAAGGCATTAGGATGCATATGAGAACTATTCACATAAGGAGAGCTGTTGGTCAGGTTACTTCTTATTGTGCCGTGCTCTCTAAAACAGTTATTGAATCAAGTGTTTACTTGTGTAGGTAAACGTAGATGTTTCAAAACTCATTAAATACACCACAATGCAGGAAATGGCATCTGCTGTATTCAAAATTTGCTGGGTGAGGCCCCAAATCCCCACCCCCAAGACCACCATCACCACCAGTGTGCCCACCCCCTACAACTTTTTCTGACACCAATGGCCACCACGTTGTTCAAGCCAAGAACCCTTGTCATCACTGGGGGCTAGACACCCCTAAAATGCAGACTCTAGTATCACCCCTGGCTGTCTCAATGCATTTGTGCTTTTTGTTGCTGGCTGCTCCCTTCAGGGGTCGCTACAGCAAGCAAGCTCACATGAAGATTGGACAATTGTTTTTAAGCAGGATGCCCTTCACTTGCTAAGTATGGGGCAAATGAGGGTGGTGGTAGGTGTGGGTGCTTCACCTTTCACATTTTATTGTTTTGGTCAGGGGTATTTGAACCTGCAATCTTACTTTTGGTTCACCACCTTCTCTAACCTCTGCACAACCACTCCCCTGTTCTTACTGCTACTGAAACTGTAAAAATGCTTGTAGATTGCAAAAGTTACTGCACGTTGCTTTGTTCATTACTGTAAGTACCACCACACTGGCAGTGCATCCAGGATTTTTCAGAATTAGGGGACTTCATTACAAGTGTTTAGGCAGGTGATGGAACCACACATTATAGCAAGATTTTCACAATTTGATCTTGACATTTCTCTGAGAATATTCTTAAATGTGAAATCCGATTCAGTGACTGGTCCTTGCCTGGAGTTCTCTGAATACATCATCCAGGCTTAGCTTTGTGGCGCAGCAAAATGCTGTAAGTCAGCTCTGAGTCAGACACAAGATTTAGTTTGTGTAAAGTGAGACCAGATAACACAGCTTTAACTCAATATTTTTTATGCCTAAGCCCATTCTTAGCCACATTCTTAAGTGTATTTCTGAGAAGTTTGATAAATACGGGCCCAGGCATGGTTAGGAAACAGGAAATCAAAGTCAAGGCGCTGACTTTACAACATACTGTATATCAGGAAATGAGGGACACAGCAAAACAGAAGTCCAAAAATGAAAAAAAAAAAGGGAAAATGTAAAATCTCAGATCTTGTGAACCACGACATAAGAGAAATGTACACACACACTTGCCCATGTGATAATTAGTGTCAAGGTGTCCTTTCATTCAGACTTTGATCAGTCTATGTTATAAAATACTGTACCAGAAAACTAATTACACACAAATACACAGCTATTTAAAAGCTAATTTTATTGTAGCTTTTAAGTTAAGAATACAGAAAATGGCAGATCTGCTCCACCAACAGATATGTGTGAATGTAGGTCAGAGAAGAATGATGGAAACTGTAGAACAGAAATAGCTCAGAAAGTACCAGGCTTTGTTATCACTATAAACTGGGATTAAGCACCTGTAGGGATTTACTTTTTCTTTTTCTTTTTTTTTTTTTGTACAAGAAATGTTTTCTTTATAATTATGAGAAAGGGACCAGTATTTTGGTACATCAGCAAATCATTATAAATAATGTTAAGGAAGAAAATTTTTTATAACATGGGTCAGAAACTAAATAAGCTCACAAATGTATCTTATTTTAATTTATTTTATTTCACCACACTTATGTTGCATTTTCCCATCCAGTTAGGCCATAAAGTGAAACCCTTTTTTGTTTCAAATGGCTTCTTCTAGAATTCAGGAGGGGCCAGATTTGATCATCTTTGACTTTGCTCAATCTCAAAATGTTTTGGGCTCAACACTTGAGGTACGACAGCTATTTTTTTTTCTGTGCCTCAAACTATAGCTGTTGTTAAGTGACACAACGTGTTCTGCACAATAGAAATGCACACTTGTGAATCCTGCTCGAAACAGACATTATATAACATCAAGAGTTTTGGCTGCATTTGCAAAAACATCTGGAGGTTTGTCATAATTTAACATCTCGGTTCCTTTGAGTTTACCCTGTTGTGTTCCTGTGTACAGTTAAGAAAATTTTAAATATATACAGAAATGAATTCTCATTCAACCAGAAAGCTCTTTGAATGCACTCCTGGATACGCAAAGTGAACCAGTGGAAGTTTGATCAATCTGCTTTTGCTCCAAGGTCAGACAATCCACTCCATCCCTCCGTCTCCTGTGAATCTGCTTTCCCCCTACTTTCCTGGAGGACATTAACATACACACACAAGTTTGTCTTTCTATCTTTACGGGAACTTTGCGTTGACTTCCATTCCTTTTTAATTCATTTCTATAGCCTAACCCTGACCCTTACCCTAAACCTAACCATCACCAGTGCATAACTAACCCTAACCCTTACTCATCCTCAATTCACACCTTAGTCCTAACCCACCAACGGCACTTCTTCTTATGGAGGCCAGGCTTTGAGCCCCATAAGGAGCAGTTGGTCCTCACAGTGTAGTATAAGCCGGGAAAATAGGCCTTACAAGGTAACAAATGCAAAGCGCACACACAGCACATGTTCTTCCGGTGCAGAGCTTCAGATTCATGCTGTTCACTGCATGTTATCTGCTGGTGCAGAAAAGTTTCTTTCTGCAGTAAAGTCACCGTGTGTCATGTCCATTCAAAAGGTTAAATGTTTATTTCTTATTTGTGTCCTCTGGTTTTATCCCCGGCTTGTGTATTGGTATTGTCACGTCATTTTCAAGGTCAAGCTCAAGATACTTTATTGTCATTCGCATCACATGTGGTACATGTGGTGGAATGAAATTGTGTAGACAGGGTCTCCCAGTTACACCCAGCACAAGTATAAAATGTAAAGAAACAGTAATAAGATCTAAGATGTGAACTAAGAATACGCTAAACACTAATAGTACAAAAACAATACGCCAAACAACAGCAGTACGAATATGAGTCTGTGTGAGAAGATGAGCATGAATTAATACAGCAGCATGAAATAAATCAGCAGCATAAGATCAGCAGCATAGATAATCAAGAGCATATATCAACAATCAAATGGGATCACAGTGATTTCTTTCTGTTTCACAGTGTTAATTCTGATTAGGGATTCAAGAGTAACAGCCGCAGGGTAGAAGCTGTTCTTCAGTCTAGTGGTTCTGCACTTAATGCTCCTCAAACTCCTGCCTGAGGGGAGCGGGACAAAAAGTGTGCTGCTGGGTGAGTGGGGTCCTTCATGATGCAGGTGGCCCTCTTCCTGCATCTGGAGGTGTAGATGTCTGTGATGGTGGGGAGGCTGAATCCATTTTCATCTGGAATTACTGAAATTGTTGAACCCTTTAATTAAGAAAACTTAAAGTTGCCCAATTTCACATACTTTTCCTTTGTGTGCTGTGAAACATTCTTGGAGGAGAAATGGTTACAGAAGTTGTTTGGCTCCTGGCCTGTGAGCTGCTTTTCAGCAGTTTTACCCTTTTTTCCTGCAGCGTCAAGCAAAGGACAAATGACAGCAGAAAGGAGCCTGCTGAGACAGTGCAAGGCTGTTTTTTATTTTGGTATAAACTTTACTCTCTCTCTTTCTAAAAGTGGTATGAGAGAGAGCAATGGATACAGCGAAATCCCACCAAGCTTTACATCTGTACTCAGAAATCAGCTCGTGTTTTGACTTGGAGTCAAATTACATAAGAATAAAACAGATTATGACCTCTGATGGTCTGCTAATTAGTGAGTTGAAGGGAATAATTTAGGTTTTGGCACAATTTTAGTCTTCCTTCTTGTTTAGTCATGGTTGAAAATAGCACCACTAATCAGTTGTAAATGTTAGAGAAACAAACTGTTCTTCAGATGGTGCTGCAGAGCAATCATTCAGGAAAACAAAGTGTATGAAGAATGCAATGTGCCTTCTAAAGAATCTTAATTTACCCACAACTCTTAAATGTTTCCTTATGAGAGTGCAGAGGTGTGAGGCTCTCTTGTTGGCACCACACATTCAGGTTTATTAGTTTAATGTGAAGAAGACTTGAAACAGTCTAGTGAGAAGTTGAGTCATGTATCAGTTTTCTCTTTTTTTTTTAAAAGGGATCAGGATGATGTACTTTAAAAGCCTTTAAATTTTCAAAATACATGTATTTTTTAAGTATTGCCCACTTCTTACCTATTGGATCTTGAAAATCAGTCTAGAAAAAATGTCATGCCATGAGATAAAATGATCATCTTACTGAGCCTAGATTTAAGATCTCAGATTCATCTCAGATTCTCTTATTGATCAGCTCATAACCTAAGATTTTTTGGTCAGCATCAAAATCAAATTGTGCTACTTATTCATTTTAATAACCTTTCTTAATTTCAAAGGTTAAAGTGTTTAGATAAAGGAAGATAATTGTTTTAGTGTCAATAATGCAGCTTTAGTCACAGAAGAACTTGAAACATATTCATCTTTGGACAGTACGTTGTGCTGCTTTTCTTGATTAAGAGCGATGAAGCACAGTGATCCATGTTTTATGATGTTATAATCTGAGTAAATGGCCCATTCGGTACTGCACAGGGTGCTGCTGCCCTGCACATTACATGGTGGACCTATGGTTAATAATTATTAATTTGCATAAAAATATTAATGAGTTAAAGGGTTATGTGGATGACAGCCAATGGGGCAGTAAAGGAAACTTTTGCCAGGATTCTTCAACATTCTCTCAGCAAAAGTCCTAATGGACTCTACACCGCATGATCTCCACACTCTGCTCACAGTCTCTAAAGTTTTTCTCTCCTTCCCTGCATATTTCAGTGGTAAGTAACTGCAGCAGGAGAGCTGGTACTGAAACAAATGCCTGTCAGCCTCTTAGGACTGTCAGAATGTCAGCAGCAACTCACTCTGTGCTCACAGTAAACTTAAGCCTCCTATCCCCCCCACCCCACCCCCCCACACCTCTCCTTGGAGTTACAATTTTTGGGTGTGTGTGTTTCTTCAGTGTTCATGCTTAAATATTCCTCCCATTTCACTGTCAGAATTTTTTCTTTACCTCTTGTTCCTTAATTGCCAGCCTCATTCATCCTCTGCTTTTGTTTGTTCTCCGATACAAAATGTGAGCCAAAGTCGTGAAAAAGAAACAGAACTTAAGAAAACACTCCTGGCCTTCGTTCAGGAAGGTTAAACCAACACCTTGAGCCATAAGAGCAAACAATAGAGCAACTAAACTTAGTACTTTTAAATAAAATCAACCCAGCATTATTAAAACATGTAACCAGCTGGCTTTCATGAGTATTACATCTGTATCATGTTGAAGAAGTTCTGCTAAAACCTTGAAAATACCATTATGAACAATCTTGTGCAATCTTGTGAGATGCATTCTTTCACCAAGTAGCATGTCGAATTTTAGCTTGAAATATAGGAATAGTCATTTTTGACATGTTTGACACTGTTAGTTTCAGCGTCCATCTTAAATTGGGTTCAATCCAACAGTTAATCGGTTGTAAATGTACATCCAGTGATTCTGCAAGTTCCATCATCTATCACCTTTTGGCAACAAGTGTTGAAAAATGTTATGAAGAAGGTTTTTGAAATCTTTAAGGGGGGATAAACTGTTAAATGTAATTTTGGAGGGAGCAAAATATGTTTCTCATTACGAGCTGTTAAAATGATTGAATGAGTCGAGTTTTCTTATTGACGGGGGGAAAGACTGTAAAGCTCCACCAGATATTTTCAACATTTTAAAATACCACAATTGACCATATATTCTACACAGCTCTGTATATCACGTACATTTGATGTTTTTCTACTGTGTTAGGGGTAGATCCTGTCAGTCGTCCAACCATGGTGCCCTTTCGCTTCTTTTCATTCCCAGGAGGAGAGGAAACTCACACAAACTCAATAAAATCAAGAGAGGTAAATTCTTTTTACCATTTTATGTCGATAAGGCAGGAAAAATTACAAGCTTAGTGCTGAGGCATCCATTTGACCCGTCACAACTCGGAAGCGGAGGCCCTATGCAAAAGAACACCCCAGTTTATGTTGGTATTTGGCTCTACCTTCACATCTGGGCAGGCACATCCTATCAGAGTGTATCCGTGGAGTGACTATTTGTGACCTCACTGGTCTTATCGTTTTCTGATGGTGGATATAGAGTGATGTGCAAATTTATCTAAGTGTTGGAAGCAATCAAAAATAAAAATAAAAATAACTCCTTAGTGGGTGTTGACCCTGGGATCACTCGTTGTGAGCAGCTGAGGCTGGTCTGATCCAGTCTGAACCAGGATATGAGTCAAAGTAAACCACCGGGCCTCCAGCAAGATTAAACTTCTAACAATCCCAAAGCTCAGAAAAGATGTGTAGAGACGACCGTTCCCACGCGGTCAAGGAAATACGAGGCATTACCCCCTGCAGCTTTCTTTTAGGATGTTTTGACACCTGATCGTCCAGTAGACAGGGTTCATTTGGGGACCAAAATTCTGAACATTATTTTTACATTTTCACCTTGTGTGGTTTGCATTCACACTGCACTGAGTCAACTGGGCCAACCTGTTCCCCTCCTCACCTGTGGTGGCGCTGCACCAAGAACTACTGAAGGAAACAATACAAAAACCTCTGAAGAAGACACTGAGCACAACTTACTTCTGGAAATAAAAACAAAAATGGAGTGGCATCAAATTTTTGCCATTTTAGGATTTCTGTTTTGTCATTTTTCAACAATGGACTCCGCATGAGCAGAAGATTAGACAGAAGACCATGGAGAATGTTGTTTTTCACACAAGGTGGCTGGCGGCTCTGTATGAGGTAAGAGAAATGCGCGTTTGTTTGCCCTGCACTGTAGTCCACTTCCTGGTTTTGGATCAGTTTCCAGTCTGCTTGCATTCACACTGCATTCAAACCGCGCCAGAGTTAACTTGGACTGAACTGAAACCTAGGTTTTTAGGCGGACCAGAGTTTGCTTTTTTTGGTCTGCATCAGAGTTTGATTGCACATTCACACCTCCCCAAACAAACCAGACTTTCTACAAATTAGGCAAATGGGCTAGAGTTTGATTAAAATGGACTAAACAGAGCTGGTGTGAATGCACCCATAAAGAAAACAATAACCGCAGGCTTTACTTGTGGCATTCAGTCCAGCATTCCATTTAGATTACTGTATTTGTATTTGATACTAAAAAAGTCACCAAATCATAAATAATTCAATAAGAGCAAGAGGTGCTGAATCATTCTCTTAATGTTTTACATCTGAACGAGTGGTTGGTTTGAAAAGTCAAGTTCTCTTTAATTTTATTGAATGTAAAACTGTTAGGACCATGTCTCATTAACTATATAAAGCAATCAATAGTTTAAATAAGTGCTTGAAGCCACAAATATAGCATTTTCTAACAAATATCCAGCTTCCAGTGCTCCCTTTGTCACGACTTGTGTTCCTCCTAGGTTTGTAGGGATCCCTTGTTGGTTATTTAACGCCTTAGCTTGGATTACTAAATAGCACCTGCCTTTGTAAATGTTAGCAATACAAAGAACAGATTTGAGCTTCTTGAAAGTTTACAAGAACCAGATTTTCAGCCTGTAGTAATAATTCACTATAGTAAGATGGAAACTTTGATGCCAGGCTGAGATGTGAACTGGCAGAAGATGATGAAAGAAAACTTTCAGTGGAACAATGGGACTTTTCAGTCGTTCAACGTCAAACCAGTTAGCAGAGGCAAAAGGTTGCTTGCTCATTAACTGGTCAAAGCTTTCCTCTGAATTTAGATCAGTTCCATAAGATGCTGGGACATAATGTTAAATGAAAATTATTGAATAATTAATTACAAAAATTAGCTTATTCAGACTTCAACAAAAAAGGTTGAATCATGTCATCTGGACTTCGTTTTTTTGTTAAAAAGAAACGTTTCGCCCCTCATCCAA
>JARVGV010000350.1:16726247-16736249 GCA_031762435.1 Hypsolebias longignatus | reverse complement strand
CAGTATTATTTTAAAACCAGTTGTTTCAGTGACTTTATTATTTTTTACTTTCTTTAACAGAAGGGTACCAACAAATGTATCTGGTTTGATATATACATGTATTACATATCGTGGTATTGTGGAGGACCTGCCTCTACAAATCTCAGTTAAAACCAATGCTGAGTCGAGTGCCTGACATTTATCTTGTTATTGAGTGTGAAATAAAAATAAAATCAAAGGACTATCTAGAACTAAAAATGTACATGTAAAAATAATATGGAAAAATACATAAGCATTTTATTATGGTCTACCCTGACTCCCCTTAGCTTTGGCAGAAAATAAAACTGAACGCCGAGCATAAAACAGATTCACTTTTAGCTTAAGTGGAATAAAGTGCGTCAGAGTTGCATCTTCCCTTCTTTTCGAGGTCACATCTGTGATTATTTTCAATCTTCTGAGCTCTTCCTAGTACTCCTCGGGGATATTCTAGTATTCTCCAACCTATTTTGAGTACTATAAACAGAAGGAGGAGCCCGTTTCCATATAAGGAAAGTGTTTAGTGACGTCACTGGGGCCAACGCCCCTGCGAAGCAGTTGTACACACAAGTCGGAGCACGCGCTCCTTCAATCGCTGTGAGGAAGGTCCGTTAGAACATGGCGCAGAGAGACAGAGCTGTCACTTCTCCTCGAGACAAAACGAACACGTCCAGCAATATGGCGTTTCTCTGAAAAAGGCCGCGTGCATCACCTATGACTGCTGAAGCGTTGTAGCCACGTTTATCTACATTTCATGTGCTGTTTTACTATTTCTGGAGTTCAGCGAAGCCGAAGAAAAGAGGCGGCGAGGAGCGGAAGTTGACAGCTAACGTCACGGATACGCAGCTGAAGTTTACCTGTTTTACCTCATACCTGACCACTGGAGCAGCGGGACGTCTTCTGGCTAACAGACACTTCCGGGAGGGAGCTAGTCATCGATCGTTTCTGAGCTGACCGCGCACTCGGAGCTATTAGCGATGACTCAATAATTCCTGAAACGGTTCCTTCGTTTTACTTACCCGACAGGAAGAAATGTCCTTGCTGCTTATTTGAGAAAGCGCGTGCGTCGTTGGTTTTGATTTTATTTTGTAGTGAAATACGTATTTATAAGAGAAACATGTCGGACAACCAGAGCTGGAACTCGTCCGGTTCTGAGGAAGATTTGGAGCCCAGAGAGGACTGCGGACATCCCGGCGGGTTCGCCCAGTTCAGCGGGGTCCTGAGCAAGGTAGGTCACATCCAACCAGTCTGACCAGTCTGTTTATTTATTAAAATGCCAAACTGGATTATGTGGAGTCTTTACAGGGACCCCGTGGCAATCCTAAAATAAATAAAGATGATAACGGTCTTTAAATGAGTTATAAGAACATGCATACATTCTCAAAGCCCTCACTGAAATGCAACTTCAAGTCAGATAATCTTAGATAATTTGCAAGTTTTTAACATAACTATAGCAGCTGGGCCATTGTTTACACAGTAACACAAACAACTTGTTGATTTAAATTCGCCAACACACAGTTGAGAGTGTGCTGAGTTGTGCACGTACAGGAAGCCTGCTGGTCCATTTTAAAGAAGCTAATGTGTCCAGAGTTTAATGTGGGACTATACACAGTAGTTGCTGATGGTGGTAGTTGGCTGATTAGCAATGGGCTTACAGACGGCCTGCTGTACAGCCCTGCCCCATGGCTGCTGGAATTACAACCTGGATTTAATGTGTCACTTTCCTGGAAGGACTGTCTCATGAGAGATGTAGACTGAAATCATCTCATGCTAAGACTAAGTTGTATCTGTTTTGGTCAATCTTTATTAATTACTTTATGAGATACATGAGATATTGTGCAATAATTTAGAGCACTGCAAACATGCTGTAAATGACTCAGATACTATCACACCAAACTGTATCTCAGTACAGGTAGTCCTCGACTTACGAACGAGTTCCGTACCTACAAACCGTTCGTAACCCGATTTTAACGTAAGTCGGAACTCATTACAGTACATGTGGCGCCGCACCTGTTCGTAAGTCCGGACTTTTTGCCATAAGTTGAGGAAATACATGTAAATGTATGCTAACACTGCGCCGCACACCCGTTCGTAAGTCCGAGTTGCCGTAAGTCGAGGGAGCCGTAACTCGGAGACTACCTTTTACAATTGTAAATGGCAATAGCTAGTTGTTATAGCACTTCACCCTAGGGAACATCTGTTAAGAATATTATTTTATTTTTGCCAAAGTTAACCGTGTAATCTGAAATACCGTAGATGGTAGTGTAAAGTTTATTGAGCACTATTTACATGAACTGCTATGCAATTTCTGACACGAGTTGTTTTAAGACAGCAGAGATGCACTTTGGTGTGGGCCACACTCATTGGAAGGTCCTCAATGCAGTCAAACTAAAATAGTATTCTCCAAACTGAGGTTGTTCAACAAGTAAATATAATTTACTACTTTCCCAAAGAACTTCAGTTTTAAAGGTCTGAATTTTTAAGGTCCCCATTCTTCCTCTTTTTTTTTTCTCTCTCTTTAGAACTACTAGACTGCGATGATCTTCATTCAGTGATCCGACTAGTCCTAAAAGCTGGGAATTATATGAATGCTGTTGGTATTTATTTCCTATTTCTGTTGGTCTTTGTGTTTTTAACTCTACCACTGTTAACCAGATGACTACATTTGTCAAATGATTCACTCCTCAGGGTGGTTACACTGCCAATGCAATTGGCTTTAGGATGACGTCTCTTCTCAAGCTGGCAGACACCAAAGCCAACAAGCCTGGCATGAACCTCATGCACTATGTTGCCAAAGTGAGGTGCACTGCAGTGATGGAAAACATTTTGTGAAAGCAAATCGTTTTTATGTTGTGTCCATGCATTTTCTTTAAAAATGTTAATTCTTCTGAATATTCTTTGCAGTCTACTTCTGCATACGTTGTGCTGTTGTAGCCATTCGTGTAGAAAACCTTAAAGCTCATACAGAGCACTAAGATTTGCACATTTTATACTACTCATAATGTTTAACAGCATCACATAATCCCCAATTCCTTCTACAACCTTCACTTTGAAATTGACTTCTGCTCTGTTTTTATTTTTTAACCACATGTAACCTTTAGCTTTAGCAATTAATTTTTTTTTTTTTTGGTGGGGTTAGCCTTTTGATACTTTTATCTTGCTTTATTGCCATTTTTAGTATTTCAACTGAAAGTGGCTAGCATGACGTTTAGCTAATTAATTCTTTGCTGGTTTTTTTCTTAATGATTTACAACTTTTGGATTTTAGCTAGCTTTTTGCAGCATTTAGATTTGTTTAGCTCATTTTAGCTTGTTTTGTTTGTTTTAGCGTTTAGCTAATGCTCATTGTTTTGTTTTTTTTTTTAAGTTTTTTTTTTAGCTTTAACAATTCAGTGTCAGCTCCTTCAGCAAATCTAAACAATTTAGTAAACATTCCATTACATTTTTACAAAAAAATATTTTCTGTAGTTAAAACCTTTTTTTCCCCACAATGATGTTATATTTTCTAATTTTCTGATTCATTCTTCACCTCTTTATCTGTTGTTCTCCTTTTTGCCACAGCAAGCAGAAGAAGTCGACACAGAGTTGCTGATGTTTCCCAACAAGCTCCATCACATTGGGAAGGCATCAAGGTGCTCCGTCAAACGTGGTTTGCATTAAACACTTAAAATCTTGATATACAAGCCTGAAAAATAACTAGAAGAAAAGTTGGATTCACAGTTATCTCTACATCTCCACAGAATCTGTAAAGATGATATAATCTCAGACTTTAAGCAGGAAGTTCAGAAGATTAAAGAAGTGAAATTGTTCTGCAGCATACAGACAGGCCTCTTTCAACGAATGGAACAGTTTCTTAAGGTGAACATGTCCTCGTGTTTATAGTCGTTGAATGTTCTAGAACGCCTAACAGTCATGTCGCTAACTTTCTGTTGTACAATCTTCTTGTGTGTCCCTTGTGTCAGAGGGCTGAGGCCAAGCTTGCACATGTGGAGACGTCTCTTCAGAAGCTGAATGGTCTGAGCTGTGCTGTTGCCGAGTACTTCTGTGAAGATCCAGCTACCTTTAAACTGGAGGAGTGCTGCTCCATCTTTCACTCTTTTTGTAAGAGGTTTGACACAGCTGTACAGGTAAAGTCTTAACAACAGTACAGTAGTCCCTCGCTACTTTGCGGTTCGTTTATCGCTGACTCGCACTATCGTGGTTTTTCAAAATAAGAGTGGATGTGACACACAATTGGCTGATTGATAGATGAGCCGCACGATCAACATGGACTTTTTATTAAAAATATTTATCACCTGCTGCGCCTCTGTGCAGCCCACACAGCAGGATAAACTTCCTGCTGCAGATGATCAGCTGTTCACCATGTAGTGGAGAAGTGGGCGTGGACAAGAGCGCTTGCAGGTGATAAAGTGCAGATGAGGCAGGGGGCTGAAATCATGACATTCTGTGCTCTTATTTATCTATATATATATCTATATAGATATATATAGATGTATATAGCTATAGATATAGATATACATACACATGCAATACTAAAATAAACTACCACTTGTACTATGATTCCTACTTTGCGGTTTTTCACTCATCGCGGGTCTTCAGGGTACAGATCCCCCGTGACAAACGAGGGACTACTGTTTATCATTTTCAGTTCTCAAAATTTAAATGTATGTTTTATGTTGTGGAATGTTTCATTGAAAATTAAAACATTGTCTCTTTACATTGCTGCAGGAGAACAGAGAGAGAGAGAGGACTGAACAAAATAAAATACGGAAAGAGAGCATGCGTATGGCAGCCAAACGCCGCTCCACAGCGTCGTCGTCAGGTCCTGAGCCAAGCGATGACCCCTTGTGCTTGGAGTCAGCCCTGCACAGCCTCCTCTCCAAAGCCCCTCCTGATGGTTTAGTCAGAAGTAAGAAAAACAAACAACACTCAGTTGAAGGATCACTTTCTGTAGGTGATTCTCAGAAAGCAGTAGCAACAACCCCCTGTAAAGGTCAAGGAAGTCCTGAGAAGAAGGATCCAAAGCTACCAACAGAAGACATTCAAAAGGATAAACTAGAAAACAAAGAAGTTGAGAAGATGCGTGAGATAACTTGGAAGGTGCTTCAATACCAAAATGCCAAAGACTTCTGTGATGGTGGCAGTGCTTCAAGCAGTTCTTGTTGTTTTGACACAGAACAAGTCAATTCTCGCACCCCTAAAATTAGAGATTACGTCTTCTCCAGTGATGGGAGTGTTGGTTCCCCGTGGACTATTCTCAGCCCAGTCCCTTGCTCCCGAAAAAACAGGCAACCCCGTTCATGCAGCAGTTCATCAACATCTAGTGATGATGTTGATGACGGAGTCTGGGAGACTGACGAGAAAAGTTCCCTACTTGACGCTTGCAGTAAAGAAAGTCCAATATGTCCATCAGAAGGCTCTGCATCTCTTCCAGAGTGCCTTCGTCAGAGAGCGTTGTCGCAGCGTCCTCTCCTCAGGTCTGCTTCTGTGGATGGAACCTCACAATCTTCTGCAACTGCCTTTCGACTGGGACACTTGTTCCAGCGGAGCGAATTTCAAAGGTCCAACTCCTCTGGCTCAAGAATGGAAGCTATTAAAGGCGAAGGAGCACACGGCCTTGCAGAGGGCAGGTTTATATCCTTCTTCAAACGCATCGGAGGCAGAAGTAAGCTGGGTGATGTTGAGGAGCAAAACTTTAGAAATACTTGATTAAACATTTTAGAGACGGAGGCCAAGGTTTGTCCACATTTTTGTGTGTTTTAAATGGCTAAAATGACTTTTTTTCTGTTTGTATTTTTTAAGGTCTCTTTTTTTTACCCTTCAGTGGAAAAGAGGCTATGGTGGACTTGAGTTGTACACTTGGGATATACAGTATAGATGGTTAAATTACATGCAAAAATCCCTACAGCTGACTTTTTTTATACAATAAATGGTGATATTCTACCTGTTTTTTTAAAAAAATGTTTTTGTGATTTTGTTTGCACATAACACTTAAGTGTCTATCATCACTTTTCAGAATGTAAAGTCTTCCTGTGATGAAACCCTTGAACCTCAGCCAGGAGCTCATATCTCCTTACACCTGCTCACATTCCACTTATTGCTTTTCACTTCATCTATTATTTCTTATTTCTAAAAGCTCAACTAGAGAAGTCATGTCCAAGACTTGGAATGTTTTAAACTTTTTGACACCTGTAGGTCAACCAAATACAAAATCAAATTCAGAATTTAATTCAAAATCTTACTTCTAACCTACAAAGCCCTCAACGACCTAGCTCCATCTTATACACTGCCTGGCCTAAAAAAAAAAGTTGCCACCTGGATTTAACCTAGCAAATAGGTACAAGCCACCTATATTGGATAATTACTGCATGGATGGTTATCTTTCAACTGACAAGTTATTTAACCCCAACTGGTGCAATAAGTTGCTTCTCACTTCTTAAACAACCATGTTGAAAGAAACATTGCAAGGTCATAGAAAAGATGT
Source organism: Hypsolebias longignatus (assembly GCA_031762435.1). NCBI lineage: Eukaryota > Metazoa > Chordata > Actinopteri > Cyprinodontiformes > Rivulidae > Hypsolebias > Hypsolebias longignatus. The sequence goes on along the minus strand of JARVGV010000350.1, from coordinate 16,729,751 downwards.
CAGTCTGTTTGAGAAGAGTCAAATCATTGGCATCGAACAGAGAACATCTAAGGAGATGACAGAAACTACTAAAATTGGGTTAACTGTCCAACACATTATTAAAAACTGGAAGAATAGTGGAGACCCATCGTCTTCGAGAAAGAAATGTGGCTGGAAAAAAATTGTGAATGATCGTCATCGGCGATCACTTAAACGTTTGGTGAAATCAAATCTAAGATAAACAACAGTAGCACTCAGGGCTATGTTTAATATTGAAAATAAGAACATTTCCACACGCACAATGTGAAGGGAACTGAAGGAATTGGGACTGAACAGCTGTGTAGTCTTAAGAAAACCACTAATCAGTGAGGCTAACTAGGAAAAAAAGGCTTCAATTTGATAGGGAGCATAAAGATTGAACTCTGGAGCAATGGAAGAAGGTCGTGGTCTGATGAGTCCAGATTGACCCTGTTCCAGAGTGATGGGCACATCAGGGTAAGAAGAGAGGCAGGTGAAGTGATGCATCCATCATGCCTAGTGTCTAGTCATCAGTGAAGATCTTGGTGAAAAATTAATGCAACACTGGATGGAAATATCTTGTGACATTGCAGAAGTTTATTGAAACAATGCCACAGTGATGATATGCATGATGTAATCAAAGATAAAGGCGGTCCAACAAAATATTAGTGTGCAACCTTTTTTTGTCCAGGCAGTGTATTATGTTAGTCATTTAGTTCTTATCTTTATCTATTTAGAGGTTTGTGTTTTATCCTGTGTCCTTTGCTTGTTTGTTTTTGTTGTACAGCACTTTGGTTGGCCTTGTTGCTATTTTAAGTGCTTTATAAATAAAGTTGTAAGGTATGGTGGCCCATGGACCACTACAGGTTTGTTGGAGATGGCTTTTCCAGCCAGTGGGGCCAGATCAATGTATCTGGGGTCTTCCAGATAGAAGACAAAATGTTTCTCATTTAAAGAAACTGGTCCAGATGACATAGTTTAACCTTTTTTGTTATCTACCTGGATGATTGAGTTTATAAGCTTTTTTTCCTGGATCCTTTAGGCCTTGGTGTCCTCAGGCTGTTTCTGTGAGTAGCAAGTCGGCCATCTGACCTAAAACCTTTGATTATTATACATGATGATCGATTGTTTTTGGGTTTTTTTTGCATGTGTTAAAAGCCTGCTTCTGAGATTCCAACAGGAGGTTGGCTTGAAACACAGCAGTAGCTATGTTTACATGGACATTAATCGGATTCAACGGCCATTCAGAATAAAAATGTGTAATGTAAACGTCCCATTCGGATTATTCTTTGTTGATTTGGCTTGATTCGAAAGAAGTTGTAATCAGAATGAGGCAGGTGGTTTATGCCGATTTATAATCCGAACGGTGTGCATGTAAACACTTAATCTGTCCATTTTTTTCCGATAGTGGAGAAGTGACCTGACTGCACATGTGCAACCTATGTCTACCTCACGTACAGGTATATCCACCTGGTTAGATGCTAATAATATTAGCATGTCTGGGAAACAAAACTGGTCGGTGAGCAACAACATTTCTACTAGAAACTTTGAAAGAGCTCAGAATTATTTGTATTACCTGTAGCTCAGTCAGGGAGTGCAGTAACATCTCCACCATCATTAAAACCTGTCATGGTCCATTTTGGGTGCTCAGGTTTGTTTGTGTTCATCTCCGAAGTAAACCGGAAGTAGAACTTCTTCTTCTGTGTTTTTTTTTAAGGAGTTTACCATTCTGCACATGTCAGTACTTCTGTTCAGAATAAAAGCTCGCTGCATGTAAACGCTAGTCATGAATGGATTGTGCCCATGTAAACGATGCATTTGTATTATTTAATCTGAAAACATTTCAATCCGGTCAAAGAATTTTGTGCATGTAAACATAGCTAATGAAGACTAATTATGGGACAGATTTGGCTGGCAGGTCGCAGACTGATAAGGTCTTCTGGATGCAAGACGAAACGTTCCTCCCTTAAAGAAACTGATCCAGATGAAATTATTTAACATTTGTTATTATCTACCTGGATAATTGAGCTTACAACATTTGCTTACAACATTTTTTTAACATCATTTACTTTAATGAATAGTTTTCATTTGATACTATTTCTTTCTTAACATGATTCTCAACCTGCCATTGTGTATCTGTTCCTCCTTCCTGTTCCTCTCAAACCCAGCCGGTCAAAGCAGATGGCCGCTTGTCCTGAACCTGGTTCTGCTAAAAGTTTCTTCCTCATGAAGGAGTTTTTCCTTTCCACTGTCGCCTTGGTGCTTGCTCAAGATGAGAGTTCTGTGATAAAGTTGAATTCAAAGCAGTCTGCTCCTCAGAAAAATAATGTTATTACCTTACTTTTATATGTATGAATGTTTCTGTTCAGTGCCCTGAGGTGACTTCTGTTGTGACTTGGCGCTATATAAATAAACTGAGTTTAATTTGATTTAATTTTTAACAAAGCTCAGGTCAGAAAACTGAATTTCTCTGCTCAGGCTTGAGCGATGAAGCCATTATTCTAATGGTTCTGATATTCTGCCCTAATCCCTGGTTGCGCTCATCAATCACGTGCCTGATGTTCTTGTCTTGGCAGACTTTTGCAATGCTGATATTTTGGATGAGGCACTCAGTAACAGTAAGTAGATTATCCAGACCATTTACAGAGGCTGTGGTCGTCGCCTCTGAATTCTAGCCTTCAAGATTTACGGCCTTGTATTTCCGTGGTTAGATTAGTAGAGCAAGGCCTATCCAGGACCGGTCTGACTGCTCAACAGCAGCTTCATGTCAGCTATAAATTAGCTGTAAAGATCCAAGTTAAGGGGCGTTAAATGGGTCAGATGTTTGACTGCATCTCTAGAAGCTACGTTTGTTGGATTTGATGTTAATAGTGTAAATGTTTATTAAGCATTCACACTGTTGCGATCCATTTTTCTTCCGTGTAGTTTTCGGCATATTTCTCATTCCATAATTTTTGTGCTATTTCAGCAAATCATAAATCAAAACATTCAGCTCTTTCAGGACAATCTTGCTATGGCTTTTGGTGTTGGTGCAACTTTATCTTTTTGAAATATTTAGCCTTTTCTGCCACTTTCTTTTTTCCCCCCATAGAAAATGAACTGAGCTCATTTTACTTCCATCTTTAGAGCTGTTTACAACGTTTTACTGCTCCTTTCATGTTTTGGTCTGGTTCAACTTCTTTCAGCTTCCTTGTGCAAATTTAAACTATTTTCATCTAATTTTATCTGTTTTTTCAGCTGTTTTGTGCTCCTTTTAGGTTCTTTCTGCTAACTACAACAGTTTTGTGTTTTTTTAACTTATTTCGGCTAATTTCAGCTTGTTATGCTCCGTTCAACTTATTTCGGCTAGTTTCAGTATTTTTCTGCTATTTCAGCTACTATTTAGCTGTTTTATACTAATTTTAGCTTTTTTGTTTACTAGTTCCATATTTGTTGCTCAGCCTAACTCAGCAAAAATAAATAAATAAATAAATAAATGAATGAATGAATGAATGAATGAATGAATGA
>JARVGV010000350.1:16630364-16643860 GCA_031762435.1 Hypsolebias longignatus | reverse complement strand
AGAAACAGCTTCTACCCTGAAGCTGTTAGACTCATGAATATCTAACCAGAACAATCACTGTGAAATATCACATCATGCTGCTTGTCTGTGTCATGTTACTGTGTTCATGCGTGCTCATCTGCTCACACATACTCATGTTCTGCTGCATGTTTGGTGTATTGTTTATGCTACTAGTGCTTAGTGTATTCTTAGTTTAGCATATTTCTTAGTTCATATCTTATATATCTTCTTACTGTTTTATTTTACATTTCAATACTTTTGTTGGCTGCAAGTGGAATCCTGTATGCACAATTTTGTTCCAACACATGTACACGTGGTGTGTATGATGAAGAATCTTGACTCCTTGAAGCTGTAACACTTCCAGTAGGAATAGTTTATTTCTATTTTTTTAATAGGCATGAAATTCAAAAATGATAACAGCTTTCTAGATTAGAGTTTGTCGTGATGCCAACAACCTACATTTGTCTTAGCCCTGGCCAATCAAAAACAAGTGTTTGAAAGACCGTATTTTGAATTTCCAGGGTCTAACAAGTTTGAGTCAGGTCTTCTGGCTGGATTCTTCTTGAAACAGTTGGTCTTTCATCCAAAAGACTTCTTCAGACTGAAGTATTTTGGATGAAAGATGAAACGTTTCAAGAAGAATCCATCCAGAAGACCTGACTCAACCTTGTTAGATTTACCTACATGGATTATCGAGCCTGCATCAGGACATTTCCAGGATGACTTTACAGAATACTTTAAATTAAATAAAAATCTGGTTTAGTACTTTCCCTTCAAGCCCAATAAGACTTGTTTGTTGGGAGTTTAGACTGAACTACATTTGAGGGGAAAACACCAAAAGCAAACCTTGTGATTGTGATTTCTTGTGGTTAATAACATGTGATGTGACGTTGCTCTTGGAGCAGTCACCATCAGTGTTGGGCACTGCATCCCTCCAAGACTTCCCTGCTGGGAGAAAGGATTTTTTTTTAATGTGTAAAAACCATATTTCAATAGAATACATAATCCTCAGGTGATCAAAGTACTTTCCCCAAACTATACAAAAGTTAAATTACAACATTGGCAAGAAATTTGCGAGTCAGTGGGGCAATGGGGTGGGTGGGATATACAACCAACTTTATTGCTGCTGCTTTAAAAGCCTGAATCTAACCGAGCTCAAGGCCAGTTTGTTTTAGCCCTCGGTGCTCTGATCTGAATGTTAAATGACAAATGTAGAATTGAAATCTAGTGGCAAGTTTTGGGTTAAAACGGTTTGCTTACCAGTTTGCCAGCTGTGAATTGGGTACAGCTGGTCTGCGTTCCTCCAGTTCTTTTTGAGGGAAACTGGCCCAGCACAGTTCTCATCAATTTCTCGGATGGTGTTGCCATGGGGACAGTGGCGGAGCCTTTCCAAAGCAACCGACTGGTGCTGTAGGTCATTACACACACAGTTCTTTGGGTAGATTACAGCAGGAGGCCCGTTTGTATTTGACTTGGACATCAGTGGCTTCTTGAAGTCTGTAATCTTTACAGAGTCATTAGCTGCCCTCCATCTTGGGGTTGTGCGGCATGAACTGTTCCCAGAAGATTCGCCCTCAGTGTCGCATCTTTGATGGGGACTGCAGATATTTGGATTGAAATTGTTCCTCAATCGTTGCCGTGTGTGAGACCTACATGCTTCACGTGTTGGTAATGGGGAATCATTCCACTGTTGGAAAGGAATAGCTTTTCTTTTTAAGTTTTGGCCATCGCACTCTGAACTAGGAGACGTGCAAATCCTGCGTTTTTCCATACATCTGGAACAAAGTCTCCCCTTATTGGACACGTAAGGGCTGTACAAGTTCTCATTGAAATTTCTACTGAGGCAGTACTCATTGTCAGAGAAGCTTCGTCGATCCACCTTACCTTTGGGAATGTACATCTCGTTTGGCTTTCGAACACAAGGTTCTTTATAGACCATGTCGAGCTTTCTTCGTCTCTTGGGCACATTGGAACCATGACAGTTCAGTGGCTTGTTCTGCTTCTTAGGAGCTGATGGCATTTTGTTGCAGTAGTAGTTATGATCAAAGTTAGAAAGCCAGCTGGTAGAAGGGAGGTAGGCAGGCAAGGATTCAAATGAAGTGTCCTGATTATCTTCTTCATTCGTTTCTTGCTTTTGTTGATCTCCATCTACTGAAAGAGGTGAATTGTCCACCACCATACTGGGTGAAAGCGCTACCTCTGAGTTTGTTAGGTCAGACATTGGAGAATCTTCTGCTGCAAGGCAAATGTCACCTTCAGAGGTCATCTCCCTCCCCACAGTTTCCACAGGAGGAACCTCTAGTTCATCTTCTGCCAAAGGGATCATCTCAATCACATGGACACTCTCTTTGATAAGAGTGTCTTCTTTCAGCAGCAGGACCTCTGGTGCATTTGCTTCTACTGAAGAAGTCTGAGAGTTGTGGTTGTTGTTAGACATCACAAAGCTGTTTTGGAGCAGCATATCAGGGGAAGAAATCAACGTTTCTTCTGCTGACCAGACTGTGTACTCAATCTTCCTAAGTTCATCCAGAAACTTTGGATCAAATGGCAAATGAATATCCCTGAGGTTAAAATTCTTGGGGATGATACCAAGATCAGTTCTTGTTTCCTCAACATTGGTACAATGTAACTCTTGAGACTCTGAAGAGCTTTTGGTCATGGGATTTGTGAGGTTCCCAGGTTCCTCCAGTGGAAGGATATTCTCACTAGTGCTCAGTTGACCAACTAGCTGGATGTCAGGGCAAACTTGGAGTTCTTGTTCAGACTGGTCTGCAGGAAGCTGGACCCCCTCATCTTGCAGGCTATGAAGGACGGATTTACACTGGACCACGTCTTGGGAAAAGCCGTGGGACAGGTCTGCATTTTCATGAGCATGCAGCAGTTGTAGTCCCACAGGTGTGGTGCAGCATTCAATCCTCACCTCCTCTGTTTGAATCATAAAGCTGCTGTTCGATGGGGTCCTGGTGGCAGTCACAGGAAGCACCTTCTCCTGGATCGCTGAAGAATTATCTTTTTGTACAGCCAAGGCTGGTGAGAAAACTGTTCCAGTGGGGCCACTAGACATATTTGAGTTCTTGTGGGAGCTTTGGGTGCAGGTTCTGCGAGATGCTTCAAGTGGCTCAGTTTGAACTTCAGAGCTGGTCATCTCTTTGGCAGCAGAGTTGTGCTGGTAGCGGAACCTGCGGGCATGGTAGGCCATGGTCTGGTAATACTGAGGGTTTAGAACGCGTCTGTAATCCATCAAATGAAGGTGAGTATGAGGAACAACAAAACCAGGTGCAGGCGGCTCCAAATAAGGGTTGGTCTGGTAATGAGACATCATTGGTAGACCGTAACCTTTAGAAGGAGACAAGAACAATGCAGTTTGAGCATCTGCAAAACATCTTACAAAAATGTCCAAGTGGAGGCATCAAGACTAGTCCTGAGGAAACTCAGGATTTGTGATGGGAAAAAAATAAAAATAAAAAAACAACCTGGGAACAAAATATCCCACTAAAGAATATGACAGAGGTACCAGTGTAGAGGTGAAGCTTGAAAAGGTTGTGTTATGACTAGAAGTGTCGACTTTAACGTGTTAACGCGTGCAATTAATCTAAACGGATTAACGCATTAATATTATATAATGCAGATTAATCACATAACTTGACATAACTTATGACCCTCAGCTGGGTCTTAACACCAACTTTGGGAATAAATATTTTAGTCCATTATTTTGGTGTCTAACTTTTTAATAATTAAATGACTTATCTATTTCTAGCTGTTGAAAATGTATTTGAATATTAATAAAGTATCTTAAATGGTTGAACAGTCTTGTAATAACAGCTCATCTCAACGTAGAACCACTAACCATTTGGCATTAGTCTGATCCATCCATCCATCCATCCATCCATCCATCCATTATCTTTACCCGCTTCTTCCTTTTCGGGTCGCAGCGGTCACTGGTGCCCATGCCCAGCCATCACTATGTGAGTGGTGGACACCCTGGACCGGTCACAAGTCCATCACAGGGACACGTAGAGACAAAACCATTCACTCTCTCACTCACACCTAGGGACAATTAGAATTACCAATCAGTCTAACATGCATGTTTTTGGTCTGTGGGAGGAAACCGGAGTACCCGGAGAAAACCCACACATGCACAGAGAGAACATGCAAACTTAATCCAGAAAGGTCCCAGGCTGGGATTTGATCCAACAACCTTCTCGCTGAGAGGCAGCAGGTCTATGAATTGCACTGCAATCTGTTTCACTTGTCCAGTGTTTTTTCCACTTATGCTACTTTTAACTTTCACTTTTTTTGATAACCTTACAGTTTTATGTAATTGTTCTACCGATTTAGCTTTGAGCTACAGATTAGCTAAATTTAGCATTTGACAAGTTTTGAATATTTTAGTACCCGGTTGTGTGTGGTTCACCTTGAGACACAGGGTAGTAGTCCTCTCCTGAGACAGCTGACCCATCTTTTGTGTGAACTCGTACCACCGACGCTTTTGATGTGTCGCCAACTCGAACCACTGGGATCCTCACGGTTGCAGTGGCACCAGTTTCTTTTGGTTCACTGATGCTGAACTTTGTTTCCAAAAAACGGATTATGGGTTCTAAAAAAATGGGGAAAAAAATGAGAAAACTCAAATGTAATGCTGAAACTGGATCTGTATTAATCATAATAGATTTATTATGAAAACATATATCCTCTCTACTCATGGGCTGTTTCAGGCAAATATTTCTAATCACTGAAAGAAATATTAATCTGTGTCTCAGTCTGTATATTAAATGTCCCTCCAGCTCTCTTGGTTGATTGGACTCACTGTCTGCTGTGTCCCTGATTATTACCACAGCCTCATTCAGAAAACCCACAGATGCACCAAACTGTGAGTCGCTCTTTGGGTTCCCCAAGACCAGCCGCAGCTCTTCGCCATCTTCATACAACTCGTCATCAATCAGTGACAAAGTACATGGCTTCTGCACCTCACCTGAAGTGTACGGAAACATGGTTGAGAAGAAAGAAACAAATACCTTTTTACTACTTAAAATTGTTTATATCCTTATAACATCATTTTATTTGGCAACTACAATGTGAAAAATGACTTAAACAAGACAAAACTGCAAAAACACAAGAGATTTTATTTGATTTTTAAAAACGTAAACTTTTTTTTGACACACAGTACATTTGTAAAATTAACAATAATGAAAAAAATTAAACCCTTTGTAATTTCTACCCGGTAAGAAACTGATGATGGATCCGTCGGTGTCGGGTCGCTCATCAAAGTCAGCAGCAACTTGTGCAGAGCCCTGACGGGTGTAACAGCGGACGGAGGAGTTGTATCGCACGTCACCACTGCGGTAAACCGCTGCTGTGATTGCACCGTCGCTTTCCTCTCCAGTGTAAACTGGTGCATGGAACTGGACCTTTGGCACTGTTGGTGAAAAAAATAAATTATAATAATATTTTCTTTTTTTATATAAAAAACAAAAACAATAAAGAGCACAGAAAATTGAATTGCAGTAAAAGTTTTTTCAACTGAACAATGACTTGGCACCTTCTAAAGGTTTGTATTTTAATATATAACAAAACAAAATCTATAAATAAATTTTGGGCAGGAAGAGTCTTCCATGGTAAGGTAAAGTTTTTAGTGTGATGATTTGTGATGATGTTGAAGTTATTGAAAGATGCTGAAACCTCCATGCCTCACACTGAATGCTGGGAAGACTGTCACTATGTATTTTACAAGAACTTATATATGATAATATAATGTATTTAAATAAAAATCCTAATTCAATTTCTTTGTGATTAGTGGTGAGGGTCAAAAGTCACAGTATTCAACACATTTTGATGCAGACTTGAATGATTCTGAATTACTTTAAAAAAAAATTCTTATTTATTGTTAATCTTATTGTTTTCCTTTCAGCTGCTCTTTTCTCCAGGGGTCCGCACAGAGAGAATACTCACACAAAGATTTGGCAACTGTTTTTGTTGTACACCCTTCCTAATGCAGTCAGTCACCAAGCTACAGCAGCCCTCAGTGTGGAGCAGAGGGCTATCATCCAAGAGGAGCAGCTGGAGGAGTTCAGGGTCTTTCTTAAGGACCCACAGAAGGACAAACGAGGGTGGAAGCAGGTGTGGGTGCTCCACCATTACCAACCCTTTTTTTTTTTTTCCGAATAGTCGGGGGGATTTGACCTGCGACCACCAGCTCTCAGACTGGTCTTCTCTAACCTCTGCACCACCCCCTCATCCCTATTCAATGTTAGTAACATCCTGCAATGTTGTGAAGTGGAACTCTAAAGTGCAGACGTGCTGCTCACAGTTTATAGTGTTCGTACGACTCTACATTGAAACACGTTTGGAATTAAATTAAATGTAAATACCTCACATTTTAACATTTTGCATTGTGACATCTTGTGAAATCTTTAAAAGAAAAAATACCATGGAGTAAATGTGATGGTTGTAATTGAATTAGGGAAGAGTGCAGATGGAGTGGGGGAGCACTATTTCATTTTTGGGTTTCTGTTTTGTCATTTTGTAAACATTTTATTGGTATTTTTGTCCCTTCATTTCAACATTTAAACTGAATGATTTATTATTTTATTTGTATACCGGTATTCATTTATGTTTTATGTTTACTTGCCAGTAGAGGAAAATTAGCCAGTGGCTAAATCTGCCTTGCATCTTTTTATTTATTTATTTATTTATTTATTTATTTATTTATTTATTTATTTATTTATTTATATATTTTATGAACGTAATATTTTTGTCTTTCTTCTTTTTCTTTTTATGTATTTTTTTTTTAAATTTTCATATTCATAAATAAACTAAACGTGTTTAGATCAGCTTTGGTAAAGTAATAAAAGCGTCTGAAAACACCATTTCTCACCCTGACATGACGTTTAAATATGACAGCTGCAAATCACCAATAACAGTAAGATCTTTCACTCACATCTGTGAGAAATATACAAGTAAACAAAAATAAAATGTTATATTTTAAAATGACGTAATGAAGGGGTATTTTGGCTGCTTAGGTACCTTTACTACTCTGACATATTTATTATAATGCAATTGAACTTTGCACAATGTGTCAAAATTGTAGTATTAAAAAGAAAGCACAGTCATGGATGGATAAAGAGTTTAGAGATAATTTTCTTATAGTGGTTTCAATAGTTATAGCCCACTAAACCTGTCAGACTTTTATTGAGAAGGAGTAATGAAACAATATTTTGCAGAGCCACTGAGGAGATGTTGACATATTTCAGAGGATACGTGAAGAGCTGGAGGTAACAAATAAAAGGATTAGTGGATTGTGAAGCTCTCTGGGCAAATGATCATCACCAAATGTCACAGTAATTCATCCAGCGACTGTCAGGACGTTTCACTACAAGAAAACAACGCGAGGCTGCAAACAGCCGAAGCACCTGTCAGGTGGTGATCATCGTCAGGCCTGGAGACAACAATGATACGTACGATTGAGAATTTAAATCTCTGTGGATGAAATCAACTGCTGAAACTATTCCTCATGGCGTTTTAAATTTTATTTGCTCTCGCTGCAAACACAATACTTGTGTTTAAACTACCATATTGGCAATGTGCAGACACATTCTTCAACTTTTTACAGGCAATATAACAAATCACAGAAGATAGTTCGCTCTTAAGAAGCCTGACTGAGATTTGATGCTTCTACAGAAGAATAAGAACAAGAACTGTGACCTTATAATTTGTGTTAACTTCTGACTTCAACCTGTGGTGGTGCACTTTTCACTTTATCTCTGTGTTCTCCTGTCACTTCTTGTTCTCGGCTTGTGTTTGCCTCTTTGAAAAGTCTACTGGAACATTTGTATAACCAGTTCTGTTGACTGGTGTTAGAGTTATTACTTCAGATTAAAATGGACACTAAAGTGCTAATTTGTTAATTGTTTACAAAAAGCACAACAAGAAATAATTATTCCCAGGCAAAACCAGAACACTCACAGTCAGACACCGAGTCGTTAATGAAGACTGTGGCCTTTCCAGGTTCTCCCAGGATACCGTTCACTGGCGTTCGCAGGACCAGCTCGAAGCTCTCAATCCCCTCCAGCTCCGGCTGTCCTATATCATCCAGAATGGTAACCTTGAACGTCTGCATGCGGACACCTGGGGCAAAGTCCAAGTTGTGACTGATGCTCACATAGTCAACACCAGCTGGAGAAAAGAGGGTTGAAGAAACACACAAAACAGAGAAAGGGGATAATCACTGGTAAACAATGAGCTCTGAAGCAGTAACTGCTGGGAACCTACCTTGAGCAGAGGCAGGCTCTGACTTACGAGACCGAACCATGACAGTCCCAGTTTTGGACAGATCAGTTCCTGTCCTCCACACTTTGATCTCTACGTACCCATCGCTCTCATCGACATGATACGCAGCCTCTGCAAAGTAAAACACTGGCACTGCAGAAGACAAGAAGGGAAAAAAAACAGTGAAATTAATAAACATAGCAGGAATTAAACAAATATAAATTAATTATTGATTTATAGTTTCCAAAGTGCATGCTCAATAATCCAGGTAAAAAAAAAATAAAAAAAAAACTTTCGGTCAGTCAGGTAATCTGGTCGTTGTTTTTTTAGACGTTTCATCCATCATCCAAAGGACTTCATCAGTCTGAGGAGCCACGAACAAACTCAGTCCCACAAGCAGCACACTCCCATAGTGGACCATGGAGATGAAATGGTTTCTGGGGCCCGCCCTCACCCCCGTCGCCTCTTCTGATTAGGATTTTTTTACCTGGATTATTGAGCATGAACTTTGGTGTTTTGAACCACTTTGGCTGCTTCAAAATTCGGGTCGGGTCAGGCCAACATAATGTGCTTGATGGGTCCATCTCGGGCTTTTGATGAGGTTTTACGAATTATACAGCACAAATAACAATATAAAACCGTGTTAATCTACTTGTAGAGGAGGAGGCAGATCTGACTGACCGTTTGAAAGAGATTTAAAAAAAAAAAAAAAAAAGTCCAGTTAAGCTTTAGATGGATCAGCTGATCACCGGCCATGTGTTTCTCTGCATCTGCTGACATCTGCGTTGAAGGTAGTAGCAGCATCTGAAGCTACAAAAGCCGAAACGAGCGACACGTTCGGTTGAAATAGCCTTGTTCTATATTTTTAAAATAATTTTGCTCTAAAAAATATTTTTGTTCATCTGTAATAGCCTATCTTTAGAGTTGATTTTCCAGGGGTTCAAACTGTTCCATGCTTTGCCCCAATCAGCATTAGCTTCTGGCCAAGGACCCCCTCGCAAACCCTCAACCCTACAAAATATATAAAGAACTTTCAGACGGTGTAACTTTTGTTCACTATATTCAAGTAATTATTACAGCTGCTGAGCATAAAAATGTTATTAACTAACATGTTTTAAACACTGTATTATATTCCCACTGAAAAAAAAAACAACAGCTTTTCAACAAACTGTTGACCAGTAGAACAAAACAAAAGAAATCTAACCTCTCTCTCTCTCTCTCTCTCTCTCTCAAACATGTTTATCTGGAAATGAGATACAGATTGCCATAGTGGGCAATTTTTATTATTATTATTACCATTTATTTTATTTTATTTTATTTATCGTCTTCTCTCCAACTTTCTGGGGCCCCCTAGTGCCCCCTGCCAACCCCCAGGGGGCTGTGGCCCCCACTCTGAAAAACACTGTTTTAGGCAGTGGTGTAGTCTACACTTTTATAGTGAGTATACTGTGCTTAAACACCAAAATACACTGGTTACTACAATATATTAGTCAATTTATTTTTAGTTATTGAACATTTCTAAATGTACATTTGGATAAATGTACAACAAACCTTGTACAACATTTTGCTTTGTATTAAAAACATGTTACATAATTTATAAAACACCATCAAAGCAAAACATGTTCCACTATTAAGTAGTAAATACGTACAGAATTATATAATAATTCTATGGATAAGTGAACGTAATAAACGTGTGCTGCATACAGATAGATTGTTATGAATGTGTTTAACTGCTGTTTAACAAATCAGTGACACGTGTCTAATGAAATGTCATCTATTATTGGGCACTTTTAAATGGGTATACTGGAATTCTTAAGCTTTTTTAGTGGGTATACTCTGTATACTCGTGTATCACATAGACTACACCACTGGTTTTAGGCTGTTTTGTATGTTAATATCTATTTGGTGAATTTTTAATAAACAACAAATCTTATATCTTCCGTTCTTTGAAATAGTTTTTTTTATTAAGCAGTAAAAGCTTAATTAAAAAAGTTTTCCTTTTTTTATTAACCCGGTTTTTGTAATTAGTTAATTGGCCTGAATGCATCTCTAATTAAGATTAGTCAATAGCTTGTAAATCTAGTCAATATAAATTCAGTTTCTCTAAACTGAGGTTGTTCAATTAACTACATCAAGCAAAGTTTCAACTGTTCACAGCGTTGCCACAAAACCTAACTTAAAGATTTGAATTCTGCATTTAAGATGAGAATTCCTTTTGTCCTTTTTGGTTGTTACTGATGAAGATTACTTTACCTCAAACCTGTGAGCAGACACCTGACGTCTGGCATGAGTCATTTACAGCGCTGGAGGTCAGACAGGTGGGTCAAACAGCCACAGCCCATTAGTGTGACGTGCAACTGTAGGGATGATTGACCTCCCCACCTGCCTGGGCCTCTCGCTCAACTTCACCCTTTCTTGTCTTTTGTCTTCACACTAAAATAGCTCTGCTGCTCTGTTTGCCTTTGCTCATTTACACACACATGAACACAATTAAAACACAACAGTGCATAATGTTGCCCAACACGTGTTTCAGGAATACTTATGCTGCTATGCTATGTCTAATTTTAGCTTGTATTTTTGTTTTGTTTTTTTTTTTACCCCAAAATATCATGGGAAAGGCAAAACACTTTACATTATTTTAAGTCCAAATGTTAAAAGCTGTCAAAAGTTTGTGCAGAAAAACTGGAAAATATACAGATTTTATTGAGCTTTTATGAATGCAGTCAAGTTTTATGAATACTTCCACAATGCTGACTAAATTTTGAAGATGACGCTACATCAATACTGAAATAATGTTTAAAAGGCCGTTAACGTTTCAACAATGAACTTTCATTTTGGTTCTGAATCTTAAAAAAAAAAAAAAAAACAATAATGAAATAAAAACACATTATCTGGGAGGTATAATGAGGGTGCAACAATCCCTCTGGGAGCCAGCTGTGTTTCTTCTTCTGTCTGAAGAATTAACTAGACGTAACAAATAAAGATGCAGTTAGCTGGAAAAAACAAAGTGTGTCTGCGTGTGTGTCTTTATCTTTTGAATGCCGAGGCGTGAGATGGTGAGACAGAAAAGAGCGCCCCCCCCACCACCCCCACCCAGACAGCTCAAAGGTTTGTTTGAACAGGGATTGTTTCCTAAGGCGGCAAAGTGGAGGCAGTCCAGGGTGTATTAGACAGCTTTATCCCTCAGAAGTCATTCTGTCAAGTAAAAAAACCTACAATAAAATAAACAACTAAAAGAGTTTTCGCTTTGTTTAAAGCTTCCGCTCATTTTCACTTGTCTTTTCTTATGCTTTGACACATAATCCAAAAATAGCGAGTGTGTTGTCAAAATAAAAAAAACACTACAATTCAATTTATTGTGTGAATTCTACTATTTTATTTTATTTTATTTGGAAGCCTTAACTTGTCTAGATACTGAAAGGTAAGTGATATTGAAAACAGAGATGGCGAAAAGTCTCTGTTACATTCTGACTCTCGGCTTGAAACGAGAAGCTCAAGGCAACAATATCCAGAATCAGATATCAAGCACAGCCTGTGCCCTTTCACTTTTTTAATTTATTTTTTGTTCTTCCTCCTAAAGGCTCCCAACAGATGTAGAACTGGTTGAAAAATCAGACAGAATTTGAATGTACAGCAGAGGAGAAAAGGAAACGTGCTAATCGTGTAGGTGGAACAACCCACGTGATTAATGACATTTGACCAAATGTAAAGAAGATCGAGGCTTGTATGTGCTGTTTCCTTTGTTCCTTTTTAATCAGTGGGTTGGGAGACTAATCCTGAAATGATGTATCTTGTTCCTAAATATAAACAATTTGGCTCACATCTCCGCTTCACTAGACGAGGACCCTCCTGCTTGCACATAAACACAGGGCTTCACATCTATTCACGCACGTCTCAGCTGAATTTACTGGAGCAGAGGCAGCTGAGTGATGAGCGGTGAATGAGAACTGCATCCTCTCCGGGGCCACGCCTCTGCTTTTGCACTCCGCTGTGTGACTGAATTCTGGGGAAGGTGTAAAAACAAATTGTGATAATTACTTCTGCGTGGGTGTCTGTAATCACTCATGTCGCTGCTTCTTTAGGTACAGTTTATGGAGCGGTCTCAGCTGTGCTTTGAAGCGTTGCCACCTCTATCGGAAGGAAGACCGTACAAATTTGTAAAGGTGTTAATTCAATGTCGACTCCTTATGTTATAATTAGCTGTATAATATGGCTTGGGGTTGATATTCACACCTATGTGGAAGGTAGAATGATGAACAAGGTAAGAAATGCATCTCAGATTTTCCTGTGGAGATCAACCGCTGCATACAACACAGGCAGATTCAAGAAGATTATGCAGCATGTCTTATCCCCGCCTGCTGCTAAAGGTGGTAATGTTTTGGTGTGTCAGTGGTGAGTTTAGCCTGTTTTTGGGGGGGGTGCTCAAGCACGATTATGCGTTTGGGTTCTGTATAATTTTTAAAGGTAACAGATCATTGTAATCCTTCGTTTATTTACATAAAGACTTTCATTTCCAGCCCCTGAGCTGCTGGCTTTCAGTACCTGTGGTCCCCCCACTGAGCAGTTCAGTTGAATAGCCCTGCTTTAGATGGTGGAATACAGTTTATTCCATTTACAGAACTAAACTGAGTCTGGCAAAATGTAAAAGATGATAAAGCCTTGCGGCAAACATGAGCAGCTGAATACAACAGTGATAAACAGAAAGTACCGCATGTTCATCTGTACGAAGATAACTGCAAGTAAATCCTCCATTTTCTGTCATAATTACATTGTACAGTATGCTTTATGGTTAAAATAAAGGTTAATGTTTGAAGCTAGTTGTGCTTTGTTTTGTGTGTAGATACATGTTGCAACTTCTGGTGGCACAAGTTCAGTCTTTAGTTGTTACGATCAGTTAACACTGAACTGATTTTGTACAAAGTGCTTATTAGATTGTGTAATGTAAACAGAGCTCTACAGCTGTGGCATCTAAGCTAGTGTATCTTTACCATACCATACCATACCATACCATACCAACTTTATTTATAAAGCACTTTATGCACCCGACAGGACCAAAGCGCTGTACACAATCATATAATACAGTACAATCACATTATGGAAAGGTCAAGTATAAAACAGTACTAAAATAATAAAATATAAACACAGTAAAACAAGGTTAAAGAGGAACTAAACCCAAAATTAACTTTTTTTAACTGATAAACTCCCTGGAATGTGTGTAGAAAGTTGTACAG
>JARVGV010000350.1:16579255-16593854 GCA_031762435.1 Hypsolebias longignatus | reverse complement strand
AAATATTGACATTTGCCATCTCCACATCATTGCATTCAGTTTTTATTCACAATTTGTTTAGTGTCCCAACTTTTTTGTAATCTGGTTTGTAAGTAGTCTTTACTCTGCCATGACTGCAGCTATTCTGTTGCCACTAGTGTGACTCCATCCACTTTGGGAGGCAATTTCGACGTGAGGTTCGACACATGCATAAGTATTACTTCTACCGAGTCTTATTTACCTAGCCAGCTGTGTTCTGGTCATGTTTTTCTATTTGAGAAGGCGAGCATTCACGCACCTTCTATCAATTACTCATCAACGAGCCAACCTCTTCAACGGTTGGGCTGAACTAGCGGTGCTAGTCCCTTTTGAGTTTTGGCCTTGTTTTAAATTGGTGGCGGCTAGCGTTCCTCGCACCCTCTCTGAATTCACTTTCGCCAACCTCACAAACAGTTGGGCTGAGCTAGCGGTGCTAGTCTCTGAGTTTTGGCCTTGTTTTTTATTGGTGGAGGCTAGCGTTCCCCGCACCCTCTCCCAATTAACTTTCGCCAACCACACAACCAGTTGAGCTGAGCTAGCAGTGCTAGTCTCCTTAAGTTTCTTGGCCTTGTTTTCTATTGGTGAAGGCTAGCGTTCTCTGCGCTCTCTCCCAATGAACTTTTGCTAACCTCGTAAACAGTTGGGCTGAGCTAGCGGTGCTAGTCTCTC
Source organism: Hypsolebias longignatus (assembly GCA_031762435.1). Lineage (NCBI taxonomy): Eukaryota > Metazoa > Chordata > Actinopteri > Cyprinodontiformes > Rivulidae > Hypsolebias > Hypsolebias longignatus. The sequence goes on along the minus strand of JARVGV010000350.1, from coordinate 16,593,167 downwards.
TAAATTTTGGCCTTGTCTTTTATTGGTGACAACTAGTGTCCACGCACCTTCTCCCAATTCACTTCTGTTGGTGAAGGCTAGCGTCCGCACCCTCTCCCAGTTCACTTCTGTTGGTGAAGGCTAGCGTTGGCGCACCCTCTCTCAAATTTGGCCTGTCCTTTGTCTTACGTCTTGCGTGTAGCTGGCGGTGCCAGCTCCTCTGCTGAGCTGCAGTTTTTCTCTTAAATAATCTGCCTACATTAAAGAGCATGGACAGTTCTCACTGCTGCATAGATTGTGGGACCGTGCTCGAGGCAGATGATGGTCACGACCTGTGCCCTGCCTGCCTTGGACATGACCATCTGCTGGAGGCCTTGTCAGAGAACTCCTGCATGAACTGCAGCTTCATGCTTCGTTCTGTAAGAGTGGCTCTGCTGGCCCAGTTTTGCCCCAAGCTCCGCAGTGACCTTCTGCCTCAAAGTGCCGGACTGAGGCCACAGTCTCTGTGGCCCCTCTTAGAAAAAGGCAAGCCAAGTCTGATCAGGGTCTTTGCACGAGAGTGGAGCGGCTGTCCGCAGAATTAGCGCAGAATTAGCGCAAATGAAGTCCCTTTTCCAGGCACGCCAACTGGGTGTTGAGCCAGTGGCAGTAACTGGACTCTCCTCCCCACCCATGCCTGAGCTGGCTACGTATTCTAGGGGACGAGGACGATTAGTCATTGTCAGTGACTGGTTCCTTTTCTTCATCTCAGAGCGCAGTTAGTGGATCAGGTGACGGCTCCATGTAGGACGTCATGCATTTGGCCCTAACACAAATGCAGCTGGACATCCCACAACCACAGGGGTCCATCCCGGGTAGTGCCTTCTTCAGGTGTGGACAGGCCCCTCCTTCATTTTCCATCTTTCCATCGGAGGAGTACCTGAAGGAGTTGCATGGTTGTTGGCAGGACCCAAGGGCCTGGGCACGTCTCTCCGCGGATGCCCGAGTGTTGGCGGCCATGCATGAGCCGGCTGCAGCGGGCCTGGATCGCATGCTGTCAATTGAACCTGATGTTGCCTCGCTCATCGTATCACCAGAGGCGGCCCTGCACAGTATTGTTTGGTGCCCACGACCTCAGTGTCGCATCACGGACAAATTGCTCTGCAAAGCTTATGCTAGAGCGCGCGCTGGCCACCTCAGCAGTTCCTTGGCACACCTCATGTTTGCCCTCTCTGCGTCCCTCCAGGGCACCAATGGTGCAACAGCAGCAATGGATTTTAGTGATGCAGCGCTTCAGGCCTTTGCGTTGATGACAAGGGAACTTGTTCGAGTGATGTCCTTCTTGGTCCAAGCTCGCCGACAGGTATGGTTGGCACAGTCAGTGTTGACTGAGCCATGTCGTAGATCCCTCCATGATCTACCTGTTGTGCCAGGGGAGTTGTTCAGTCTGGCTATCTTAGAAGTGCTCGAACGGACCATCCAAACACAACTGACAAGGCGGCAGCTTTTGACCCTTAGCAGGGCAATGCCCACTCCACCTCCGAGGCGCCCGTCGGCTGTCCCCAGGTTTCGTCCGCCTCAGGGTCCTTGCTCTCCTCATGTGGTTCAGCAGAGACCCAACAGGACCTTTCGTGAGTCAATCCGCCAACCAGTTGGGCAGGTTCGGACCAGGGGCTCAGGCTACCACCCCTGGAAGGAGACGGTGATGCCACTAGGCCGATCATAGGATATTTCTCCCACCAGCAGCTCAGTTACTGGGCTGCTTATGCCGTGGACACATAGGTGGTTGCTACTCTGACCCATGGTTACCAGCTACAGTTCCGATGGCGGCCTCACATCTCACACTGGGTCAAGATGACTGTAATCACAACCCAGTGAAAGCTTGAGCACTAGACCAGGAGCTTTCCATCCTCCTGGCCAAGGGTGCAATCAAGTTAGTGAACCCTCTGTGACAACCCGAAAGCTATTACTCAACTTACTTCTTTGTACAAAAGAAGATGGGAGGTTTTCATCCCATTTTGGATCCGAGGGGACTCAACCAGTATCTGAGGAGGCTGCCCTTCCACAGGCTCACGACAGCAGAGGTCCTTCAAGCAGTCACGAGGAGAGAATGGTTCACGTCTATAGACCTGAGGGATGCTTTTCATGTGCCTATTGCTGTAGAACATCGCCGCTTTCTCAGGTTTGCCTATTGGAGTCGCCACTGCAGTTCTGTGTACTCTCATTCGGCCTCTCTCATTCCCTGAGGGTGTTAACTCGGTGTGTGAAGGCAGCCCTCTCTCCCCTGCAGGCCTACAGAGTGAAAGTTCTGCCGTATTTAGACGATTGGCTTCTCTGCACCCTGTCTCGGGCCTGTGCTATTCACGACACAAATCGTCTGCTTACTCACTTGTCCCAGTTGAGCCTAAATTTCAATCTGGAGAAGAGCTGCTATCACCTTCCTTGGAGTGGTTCTGAATTCACCCTCCATGAGTGCTCGCCCATCCGTTCAGAGGGTGGGCGACATATTCCAGTTGGTCGATCGATTCAGGCTGGGCTGGCAGCCCCCCTATGTTGCTTTCCTATGGCTACTAGGCAAACTGACCTTAGTCACTCAGGTGGTACCCTTAGGCCTGCTGTCTCTTCGCCCCTTGCAGAAGTGGCTCAACAGCGTTTGCCTAGATGCCAGGCTACACAGGCATCGCAAACTTGCAGTGACATGGCCATGTCTTCATGCCCTGACTCCATGGAAGGACGAAGATTATTTGTTCAGGGGTGTCCCTATGGTGGTGGTAGTGTGTTGCAGGGAAGTGGTCACGACAGATGCCAGCTCAACAGGATGGGGCGCTGTGTGACAGTACAGAGCAGTTCAGGGCTGCTGGGGCCAAAGGGACCGCTCCAGGCATATAAATGTGCTGGAGCTGCGTGCAGTGCATTTGGCACTTGAGAACTTCCTGCCCCACCTGGAAGGGAGGCATGTCCTCGTTCGGTCAGACAACACCTCTATTGTCTACTACATCAACCACCAAGGGGGCACCAGGTCAGCACAGCTTCTCAGTGTGTCCAGGGTGCTCTTGGAATGGGTCTCCACTCGTCTGTCCACCCTGCGGGCGACATACTTACCAGGGCGACACAACCAGGTCGCAGATTTTCTCTCACGCTAAGGGTCTGCTCCGGGAGAGTGGGCCCTCCACAGCGACATAGTGTGGATGATCTCGGACCGTTTTGGTCAAGTGCAGGTGGACCTGGTTGCGACAGAGGAGTCAACCCATTGTCCCCTATGGTACTCTCTTACGGGGGCGTCTCGCTGGGCCAGGATGTGCTGGTTCATCCTTGGCCAATGGTCCTTCTATATGCCTATCCACCCTTTTCTCTGATTTGGCCAACTTTTCACAGAGTCCTAAAGGAGGGCCACAGAATGCTATTGGTGGTCCCATATTGGCCAGCAAGCACGACCATGGTTCCAACTACTACTGGGTTTGTCAGGACGTCCCATGGTGTCTTCCGACCAGGAGGGACTTGCTGTCTCAGCTGGCGGGGGTGTTGCTATGGCACCCCAATCCTCAATGTCTTCAGCTGTGGGTGTGGCCGCTGCAGGGTCAGGACAACAGCTGACTGGAGTTTTGAGCCCCTTCGGACGCACCATCTTGGGCGCCATGGCACCTTCTACTTGTCAGCATTATGAAAACAGGTGGCATCTGTTTTCCCATTGGTGTTCTGATCACAATGGGGATCCAGTCTCCTGTGCAGTACCCACCATTCTGGAGTTTCTCCAGTCTCTCCTTTATAAGGGTCGCTCTCCTTCAACGTTTAAGGTCTATGTAGCAGCGATATCATCAAATCATGCCGGCATCAATGACTGTACGGTGGGAAGTCATAATCTAGTCTCTCTCTTTCTACGTGGTGCCCGTAGGTTGCACCCGCCGAAAGCTACTCGAGCACCAAGTTGGAACCTGCCCTTGGTTCTCGAAGTTCTATGCCGACATCAGTTCGAGCCTTTGACACAAGCAGACCTGAAGTCGTTTTCATATAAGACAGCTTTTCTGTTGACTATTGCCTCAACTAAGAGGGTCGGTGAGTTGCACGCTTTGTCAGTCAGCCCCTCATGTCTCAGGTGGGGCCCTGAGGGCTCTGGTGTTACCTTGTGGCCAAACATTGCTTTTATACCGAAGATCTTATCCTACTCCCACCATAACCAACCGTTAAGGCTGGCACGTTTTCAGCCTATGCCTGGCGAGGGGTCTGGATTATTGTGCCCAGTGAGAGCACTGGAGAGATACATTGCAGCTACTGCTGCTATATGATACTCAGACCAGCTATTTGTGTGTAACGGGGGTCCTAGACTGGGCTATCCTCTTTCCAAGCAGCACCTTTTTCACTGGATTGTGGATGTCATCTGCCACGCCTACGCAGAAGGACACCATCCCCTGCCAGTCTGTGTGAAGGCACACTCTACCAGGAGCGTTTCCACTTCTTTGGCTGCCCTGGGAGGGGTCTCACTGGAAGCAATATGTGCTGCTGCATCATGGGCTTCCCCAAGCACATTCACCAGATTCTACAGAGTTAACGTGGCCACCTCTCATTCACTGGGCCAGGTTCTTCTGCAAGGGTCCTCTGGGCTTTAGGTGTGTGCTCAGGATTCCTTGTGACATCGTTGATACTAGTCATTCAGTGCTTTCAGCACCGTCCTCTTGTGGTCAGTAGGGATGAAATGGAACAAAAGTTACAAATGTAACTATGATTCTATGAATCCCGGATGACCGCCAGAGCTTCTTTGTCACGTAGAATCCTTGCTTTATGCAAGAAGATTCTGTAGGACTGTATTATGGATAACGCTAGGCTATATAGCCTCTGATTGCTTATTCGGTCACACCTGTGTGACGTCGTTGATATAATTACTCGAACAGCGCATGCGCAAAGGGAACATTCTGTGCTTTTAGCACCGCCCTCTGGCGGTCATCCGGGATTCATAGAACCGTAGTTACATTCATAACTTTCATTTTCAATATGTGGTTTCATCATCTTTAATTTGTGTATAAACATACATACATATTCAAAGTATCAAACCTGCTAAAATACATTATATTTGCAGATGATACTAGCATTTTCTGCACTGGAAAAAACATCCAAAACACCTCTGAGATGGTCACAACAGAAATGGAAAAAACTAAAACATTGGTTCAAAAACAATAAATTATCACTCAATTTAGATGAAACAAAATTCATATTTGGAAACCACAATAAACACAAAAACAATGCAATCAAAATAACTATTGACAGTGTTGATTTAGAAAGAGTCCATGAAATCAAATTTCTAGGTGTTATATTGGATGATGCATTTTGCTGGAAACCACAGATCTGCAAAGTAAAATCTGAACTTGCCAAAAGTGCTGCTGTTTTGAGGAGAGTAAGATTTGTTCTGGACTACAAATCTGTTTATTTTAAATAATACTCTCATTGTACCATATCTGAGTTATTGTGTGGAAGTTTGGGATAATGCATACAAAACAAACTTGCAGTCGCTGTACACAATCAGACTATTAAATAAAGTGGGATGTTGGGAACATACAAATCCGTTATTTTTAAAATCAAATGTACTGAAATTCTGGGATCTTGTAAAATTCAAAACTACAATTTATGGTCAAAGTAAGAAACTGTCACACAATATTCAATACAGTAAACGTTTTGTGACAGAGAGGGCTTATAATTTAAGAGAAGGAAAATTAAAAAAAACAATATCAGAACAACCAAAAAGAGTTTTTTTTTTTTTTTTTTTGTATATAAGTGTGTGGAGTAGATCTTTGGAATGAATTAAACGATGAGATCAAACAAAGTTCAAATATAAGCCAGCTTAAAAAAACAGTATAAAAATGAGCTTATTGAAAAATATGTTGTATAGGATTGGAGTTTCAAAGTCCAATATGATATTAATAATGTGTAAATTGTACATTCAACGATGAGAATATGAGGTTTAAGCATCATTTATTGTGGGAGTTTTATAAGGGTTATTTGGTGTGGGGATTGTGTAAAATTGCATGTCAACTGGCATGACTGTTTTTTTTTCTTTTTGTCTGTTTGAAATAAATAAATAAATAAAATATGTGGTTTAAAAGAGAGATGTGCATCAACCAAAATTCCCAAGTATTTATAAGACTCTACAAACTCAATAGGAACACCATGCCTGGATGAGATGGGAGGAAGAGTTGCTGGCACCAACCTTCTGTTGGAAAACATCCCTTCTTACTGTCATGTGGTTAAAATGAGCGATTGTTCTAATCAGGCTACAGCGTTTCTAATGTTTTGGATTTTTGACTCCATATAGGAATTAAGTTTTTTCTCTTTGCCTTTTGGTTTTGTAGTATTGTAATTTTTGCTTATGTTACTTGTTTTGTTTTAGATCCGCTCTGATGAAGACAAAACGAAAAAGATTTTTTACAGCATCACTGGTCCAGGAGCTGACCAGTCTCCCGTCAACCTTTTCATCATGAACAGTGATAATGGAAATCTGTACGTCACTCAAGTACTCGACAGAGAGAAACAAAACGAGTACAAAGTAAGCATGTTCTTCACTTACTTTAATACAGGTGGTTCATTTTTTTTCTTTAGTTTTCCTTGTTGATAAATTGTTCTGTTCTCTAACACAACAGTTTACAGCCAAATTTGTATTTTTATTTTTTATAAAAAGCTACTTAGTTTTTCACCTTTTAGGAGATAAACTAAAGTCATCTTACAATAATTCACATAACAGTAATACTTTACAGAACTGTTATAGTTGACATTTTATTTTACCGTTTTAAATGAGCTTTTAGTGTTTGAAACAAAGGTTTCCCTGTAGATAAATTTGTTCTGTTCTCTATCCTATAACGCACTTCCTGATATTTACCAACTATATTTATTTTTGCTTTGATGTTTATTTAAGTTCATTTCTGGATGTTTTAATAAAATCTACTCTGGCTGTATGAATGTGTGCATCTTCATGTTAGCTTAGAAGCAGGGTTGTGACAATCAGTGTTCGACATTTGATCTGATTTTTTTAACTAGTTTTCTCACCTTTTCTAATCAAAATGTCAGTGTTTGTTTGGGTGTTGTAAAGACTGAAGTCTTCAGTGGCTCATCTTGTTTGTTTTTTATAGTTTCTAGCACATGCTGTGGCAGATGGCTCAGGAATTATTGAAGCTCCTATGGAGATTACAGTGATTGTAATTGACCAAAATGACAACAAACCTGTTTTTGAGAAGTCCACCTACATCACACAGGTTCCTGAGGCTGCAAAAAAAAGTATGTTGGTGAAATTAAATGTTACCTTTTCTTGTGTCTATTTAAAATAGGACAACAAAAATGGCAAATCGACCAACACCACAATGAATAAATCTGAACACTGGGTAACGCTCCCTTTTTAGTTTTAGTTTAATTTTATTTAATTACTGGTAAATGTATTTTAAAATCAGAAGGAGTGGTGGCGCAGGGGTTAGCGAAGATGGGCCTGTGATCGGAAGATCGTTTCAACTCCCGGTACAGACAACATCAAAAATGTGGGTGGGAAAGATGAAACACTCATACCTTCCTCCACCCTCATTTGCCCCACTCTGGGCCCTTGAGCAAGGCCCTTAACCCCCACCATCTGCTCCTCCGGGTGCTCTAGATAGCAGCTCTCTGCTCCACACAGAGGGCTGTGGTAGCTCAGTGGTTGTGTCAGGAAGAGCATCTGGCGTTAAAAAAATGGCTAAGTCTTTGTGTGACAGTTCACTGTGGTGAACCCTGACAAAGGGAGAAGCTGAAAGAAGAAAAATAAAAACAAAAAAAGGTAGCCATGGCCACTGCATTTTCAAACAGCAACTTACGGCAACTAAATTATCTTCATAACTTTCTCACTGGCATAACCTGATGCATGCTCAATAATCCAGGCAGAAAAATCTAAAAAAAGTTGAGTCTCGTCCTCTGGACATTCAAAAACAAACAAACAAACAAAAAAACAAAAACAAAAAAAAAAAAGTAAAAACTTTCAGCTAACTGTCTAAAAGCAAAAGTTAGCCTTTTTCTTGAAAATGGTCCTGAAAAAAAAATAAATAAATAAATAAAAATAAAAGAAAGAAAAATGGAGGCACCTTCCAGTACAAACAACACATACAGATCTGGCCAGTTTAAGCACAACTCACATGTGGACCATTCCCATTTGCACTTTTCTATCCTAAGCTGCTGGATTAAGCAACTTTTACACATTTACTGTATTATTCACCAATTTGAGACCACCCCTGCCATGACTTTCTTTATGCTTTTCATGCTTGTGTGAGTGTGTGTGAATGAGTAAATATCTAAATCAAATTAAATAAAAAAATATACAGTATGTGAATGACTTGGTAAATGTGTCAGGATTCCTTAAATGTGTTCTATTTGCAGATGATACCACTTTTTTTTTGGTTTGGTTAAAGATATAGAACAGATGCTGGAGTTGATGCAGACAGAATTTGTCAAAATACAAACTTGATTTAAACTTAATAAATTATCATTAAATCTAGATAAAACTAATTACATGATATTTAGTAATAGAAAAAGAACTGTCAATGTTCTATTTAAAGTCAAGGGTGTTGAGATTCGCAGAGTGAGTGAGGTGAAGTTTTTGGGTGTTATCATTGATGAAAAAGCTAACACGGAAACATCACATAAATTCTGTAAGAATAAAAATAGCTAAATCTATTGCAGCACTGTACAAAGTCAAGGAGTTATTAAATGATAAAGCTCTGTATTTGTTGTATAATGCAATAATTGTTCCACAGTTAATTTGGGGGAAAACATACAACACAATTGCAAATCCTATTTTTGTTTTACAGAAAAGAGCTGTAAGAATTATTACTAGAAAGCACAACTGTCATCCATCAAGCACATTATTTTATCAACTGAAGTTATTGAAGTTCCATGATTTGGTAGATTATAGTATTTTATCAGTTATGTATAGGACTCATAATGACACATTACCTTTAAATATCCAATAAAATTTTGTTAAAAGAGAGAGTTGTTATAATCATAAGGGGATAGAGATATTTGTGAAACCTAAATTTTGAACTAGTTTGAAGGAACAGTCTACTTCAATCCAAGGAGATTATGGAATAATCTGGAGCGTGATGTTAAAAATGCCAGATCAGTGTGTATGTTTAAGAGAATGATCAAAGTTGGTTTATTTAAAAAGTATGAAATGGCTTAATGTGTATTTATACAAACTGTTGCTTGAGAAGGAGCTATTTATTTTGTTTGAAGATTACTATTATTTGAATTATTTTTTGGGAAAAGGGGCAAATATAAGATTTTTTTCTTCTTTCTCATGCAATTAATTTTATTTGTGATTTTATTTCTTACTGTATATAGACTTGTTTTGTTTTAAAAAAAATGAATGAACTTTATAAATAAATAAATCCACATCGAGACAATGCTTTTTATAGCCTACGGTGCATCTATTTTGATGGTTTTGGCATCTCCTCTTCCTCACATCTTCATCTGCATTCGGCAGTTCTTTTTGTGTCTCAGTCATCTTATTGATACTGGCAAACGAAAGGAACACAAAAAAACAGAAATCTCTCATTTTATGGAAAACTTTGGAGAACTAACTAAACTGCAAAGACAGCCACTCTACTAAAAAAGACCAGAAAGGTTTCATGCAGAAATCTTTTAACAGAAGCCCCACTACACTTAAACGTTGATGATTGAAAAAAAACAAAACACAAATGTTTCCTTACCCATTAGGGTGATTCACTCCCTTTATGCTTATTTTTATTTATTTACTTTGTCAACTGCTCTGCTGAGATGCTCGGCATGGATTCAATTAGTGGATAAACAAGAATGTGATTTTAGTTTGAATTATGGCTTCAACTAATTACTTGGTACTGCTTTGTGCATTAGTTACACTTAGCTCAAGGCAATCAGCGTGCAGAAACGTTCTCAGAGGCGGTGAGTTATTTGTGGGTTAGACAGGTATTCACAGTCTTGAGCAATTTAAAATATTCAAAGCATGTTTTAAAAAAAAATAAGTATGGCCTTGATAGATGTGTATTTATTTTGATTATTGTAGAAGAATCAAAGAATTTGAGACTATCTGGGCTTCTTCTTTGTTGAATCATTTTCATACAGGTTTCAAGAATTCTTCTTTATTTGAGTTCCCAAAAAATGCTTGAAGAAGTCATCAGTTAATCCAAGACTGCTGGCAGACTTCTGACAAGAGTTAAAGGGAGAGAGCTTCTCTCCATTGACTCCCTGTAAATTTCAGGATAAAATGTAAAAAATTTCTTCTAACGTGTGAAGCTCTAAACAACCAAGCTGCATCTTATATTAAAAATCTTGTGGTTCCATATTTTTCTAACAGAGCACTTTGCTTTCAGACTGTAGGTTAACGTGTGGTTCCTAGAGTTTCTAAAAGTTGAATAAGAGGAGAACATCCCTTGTGGACCAAAAGGCTCTCTGTGAGGCTGACACACCATGTACATTTAAGACTGGGCTTAAACCTTTCCATTATTACTGTAATAATCCTATAGTCAGGGTTGGGTTGGGTTTCCTCGGCTATCCCTTGGTTATGCTGCCATAGGCTTGGACTGCTGGAAGACAAACTGACCACATTTCCTAACTGTGTACGTTTTGTTCTTTCTACACTACACATTTGTAATTGCAATAATTGCTGTCATTACCTTTGTTACCTTTGTTTTTCATTCTATAGAAACCATACGTGGACCATTTGCCATCTATGTGTGTCTCTTTATTAACTGTTTAAACCCTCACCATCAGCGCAATGGCCCCTCGTCCTGAGCCTGGTTCTGCTGGAAGTTTCATCTGATTAAATGTGAATTGCTCATTTCCTCTTCCACCAAATTCTCTGCTGAGGTTGGAGGACTCTTAATAAGTAAATACTGTACCACGGTTCATGCTCAATAATCCAAGTAAAAGATCCTACAAAGTTCAGTCAGGTCATCAAGATGGTTCTTTTTTCTTTTTTTTTTTTTTTGACATGTTTCGTCCTTCATCCAAAGGACTTCATCAGTCCAAGGAGCCAGAACACTGAGTCCCACAAGCAGCACATTCACATAGTGGACCAACCAGTTTGCTGGTGATTAGGCAGTTTCTGTAGCCCACTCTCTCCCCTGTCGACTCCTCTGAGGCAGCCAGACTCAAAGTGGTTCAGAACATCAAAGCTTATCGTAATCCCAATGCTTTACTTAACAAGTAAAGTTTTTATTCAATAGTTTGGTGCTGTTTTTACAAAATGGCATTTCATAAGGAAGGTACTGTGCGTAAATGTATTTGACTAATTGGATACAAATCTGGATCTGGGTTAAAGTTATAATTCAGACATGTTTTTGTTTGTATAGTGGCACGAGATAGTTTTGTAAATTAGTGGAATATAGATGAACTACTTTACTTCACATGGGACAGTATAAAAAAGGTGAATTCGATTTTTGTTTGTGCATTTGAGCATGCTTTGTGCACTTGTGGGCACAAATGAAGTGAATTGCACATGGACTGCATTCCACCTTCATGAGATAAAAGTGGTGTGGGGCAGAATAATGCAATGTTTCCTCCCAGCTTGCAGGCAAGGTTTTGATGCAGGAACACTTAAGTCACACAAAACCATAAAAAAGTGACATCGGGGGCAGAAAAGTTTTACTCCTTTGAAGTTTTTGTGATACACTTAATAACTGTAAGGGATTTTTGCTGATGTCAATGAGAACAGCCATTTATGACCCTGGGCATAGCTCAAAGCGAGAACCCTCGGGGACAAAAAAGGAACTACTTATTTTACGAGTGTGTGCTGCTCATCAGTCCATGCACATTTGTCTTTACATAGAAGTGACTGAATATGTGTGATCTGAGTGGTGAATGTACGGCAACACCTACAAAAGCATTTATGCTTTCACAGGAGTACTCAACACTCTTATTACTTCTGCTCTTGTTTGTGCCTTTTATATATTATTTAACAGAGAGGAGAGTTTAATGTATCTGAGGACAGTTACAAGCACCTCTGAGATCAAACTGTGCCAGAGCACCAAGATGACAAAATATTTCCTGAATGCTTTGGTTTCAACGTTTGTCCTCTTGTGCTATCTGTTATCTCCACAGATTCTGCAAGAAAATGTTAATTTCCACTTTAATATTTTTCATGATGTTTACATTTAGATCAATTATTTTTTTATTAAAGGATTTCAACTAACAAAACAATAAAACAGAGCACAGAAAAGTCACTTTGTACTTTAACACTGCGGTTTGAGCAAGGGACAGAAAATGAAGTATTGCTTTACATAGAATGCCTAAATGATTGAAATATAAATTAGGATCCATTCAAAGTTAAATAAAAGCTGAAAATCACGATGAAAGATAACATGTGGAGGAAAAGTAGAGAAATCTGTTTGAGTTCACTTTAGTTAAAAATTAAAGACCTAGCAGTGTCTAAAGGAATTCATATCACCTGTTGCTTTTCATGACAGAGTTTTAGACTAAGATTATATTTTGTTGAGAAGTGATGGAGTTGTAATTGCTTTGTTCAAACATAACATTATGTTGTTAAAAAGATTGACAGTTCTCATGGAATATCCTGAGATGTCATGCTCAAAATAAGTTATGAATGAATATCAATTTCTATTCAGAATCAGAATCAGAATCACCATGCTTTTATTATCCTTGCACATTGAAGTACAGTGAAATTACTTTCCGTACAGCCATCGTAAAGATGGACAGACGAGTACAGGGGGCTGCAGCTTAAAAGTTGTGCTGCCCCTATTGCTTAGATCAGAAAAAGGGAAGAAAAACACAAAGAGAGAGGTATTAAAAATAAGATATCTCAAACCGTGTCATAGAAAGGGCATATTTTGAGGCATTAAAAAAAAAAATCTACCACAGCAAATCAACATAAATAGACTGAATACATATGCGTGTGGAGTGGGTGGGGGTCCCAGCACAGCCACCAAGTGAACGACGCAGCCCTTGGAGCCTACACACCGCAGCCATAGTCCTGATAAGAGCTGTTTGTTTATCAGCCAAAACGGTTGAGCTCTGTCACAAGTCCACAATATTGGGGAAGGGAGTGGGTGAGGAGGGGGGACAGAGTGTCTTTGTTTCCATAACATCCAAGGAGAAACTTGAGATAGTCTGCCTTCCAAGGCCAGGTCCAGATTCAGATATCAACAATGGTTTTGGGTCAGGCTGAATTTGTAAATTTCCGTGTCTACCTTAACAGTCGGGCTAGTACATTCTCTCATGGTGACTCCAAACAGCCAAATTTGATTACTTACGCCAAGTTGAGCTTACAAATTCTCCTAAATGTATTCCTTCAACCATTGGTGGACACTGCAGAAAGTTGCACAGTCCTGAATTGTATTGATTGAATTCTATCAGCTGCTGTGACCGTTGGATTGACTACAGAGGTTGTACAAGTGTCTTATTTCCAGATAGTTTCATTATAATTTATGCAGTGAGTAATAAAGTATTTTGCTAACATTGTTGAGTCAGAAAGGATTTTCTTCATCTTTTTAATAGTATTTTTTAACACTAGATGGCTGTGTTTGAAATATGCCTGAGTGTTTGTGATGGCTTGAGTACCAAACATGCAGGCAAGGTAGGGAGAAATTACTTTTAGTAACTACCTAGGTAAGCCTCCCTTGGTTCGTGGCATGGGCTTGCAAGTCAGAGTTAAGTGGTTGCTGCTTCAATACCAAACTATCGACAGATTTCATGTTTGTTCTCGCTCGCTTATTGCCATACATGAAGATAAACTTGTTTTGTTTATGTATCATTCGATTAACTGAATAATTTTATAATGTATAGACTTCACAGAGAATGATGAATGGGTTAACTTTAGTTTGCTTACACTTAAACGATTTAAGTTGGGTTCATGGAATGCACATTACAGGTAGTCCCCGGTTTACGGCTGAGATCCATTCTAACGGCTCAGCCGTATACCGATTTAGCTTTAAACCGGATCCGCCCGTATCCGCGGCCGTAT
>JARVGV010000350.1:16555891-16573837 GCA_031762435.1 Hypsolebias longignatus | reverse complement strand
TGTACATAATTTTGTTTCATCACATGTACCACATGTGGTGCAAATGACAATAAAGACTCTCTGACTCTGACTCTGATCAGACTTGCTTCTCCCCCTGGAATAGACCTTACCAGGAAGGCCAAGGAGAGTGTTGCTGCTATAAGAGAAACACAACCTCCAGTTCCCCTTTTTGAAGAAGGGAGCCACCACCCCAGTCTGCCAATCCAGTGGCACTGCCTTGGATGCATATGCAATGTTGCAAAGACAAGCCAACCAAGACATCCCTGCAACATCCAGAGTCTTGAGGAATGCAGGTCAGATTTCATCCACCCCCGTAGCCCTGCCGTCGTGGAGCCTTTTAACTACCTTGGTGAACTCGGCCCTGGTTATGGACAGACCAGCCCCTGATTCCTTTTCCTCTATGGAAGAAATGCTAGTGGGATAGAGATGGTCTGAATAATATTCCTTCCACCTTCTGACAACATCACTGGTTGAGGTCAACAGCACGCCACCCTCGTTAAACACAGTGTTAAAGGGCTGGTTCACTTCAACACTTGCTCTCCTCTTTTTTTCTTTTTTACTCTGAGGATAATGTCTCAAAAAATTGAATTAGATTATGCATAACTTTGTCTTAAAAGTTGAAGCAAAATGGTTACATCCCAGAGGATGATTTTAATATGGCATAAAAAGCTGGAGGTAATGTGTATTTCTTCAAGGAATGCTAGGACTTTAATTTAATAAACAAACTCAAATATGCAACAGATTTCACTGGTAATAATTACAAAGCAACAGAAATTAACATATTAAACCATGTGAACATCGAGATTTTCATCAAAACTGAAAGCAATCATTGTTTTTTTAAATGTAAGGCTTCAAGTGCTTCAATTTAAATCTTATACAAGTACTGTATAATGTTAGAGTAAAGCCAGGCCTCAAAACACTATATGGACATGAAAGTGTTTTTTTTTTCGTTAAGTGTCGAGGTCAAACCTTTTTAAACTAAAACAAATGAAGTGTATATACCGGTACTGACAACAAAATTGATAAAGCAAGTACTTTAACATTATTCCAGAAGCAAAAATCTCAAACATATTGCTACTTTTTAAGAAAAGCTGAAGAATAACTTATGAAATTGCAGTTTTTGTAAAAATAAAGTAAGAATGTTATACTGACTTTGTTTTTAATTTAATGAAAAAACTGAAAGTAGAGCGAATTATTAAATCTAAAACATTAGCTAAAAACATTTTGACGTATGAATGACTAAAGTAGCTAGAAGGTGCAGATTCTACAAACTAGTATAAAAATCTAAAAACTATAGTGCGAATGCTGTTTTTTCATTCAACTCTAACAAGGTTAAGTCAGGTCCTCTGGACAAATTCTTCTTTGTT
Source organism: Hypsolebias longignatus (assembly GCA_031762435.1). Classification (NCBI taxonomy): domain Eukaryota; kingdom Metazoa; phylum Chordata; class Actinopteri; order Cyprinodontiformes; family Rivulidae; genus Hypsolebias; species Hypsolebias longignatus. The sequence continues at coordinate 16,572,470 of JARVGV010000350.1, read as the reverse complement.
GAAATGTTTTTGTCTTATTGAGCATGCATCAGTATAATTAGTCAACTGCTGAAAAAAATATTTGACAGAGCAACTGATAATGCAACCCACAGGCAACCCACGGAGCATGTGGAGGGGCATTAAGTGCATAACAGACTAGGGACTCATCACTACCTGATGCCGTCAACAAGTTCTATGCAGGCTTTGAAGACCTGAACAGACCACCCAGCACCAAACTCACCTCACCACCAGAAGAGGAGTTTTTCATCAGCTGAAGTGAGGAGAACTTTCAAGAGGAGTAATCCTCACAAAGCAACTTGCCCAGACAACATCCCGGTGAAGGTACTGAAAGACTGTGCCGATCAGCTCTGTGAGGTGCTAGCCAACATCTTTAACTCCTCCCTCACCCTGGTAACAGTTCCCACCTGCCTGAAGACTGCCACCATCATTCCAGTTCCAAAGAACTCTACAGTGACTGGTCTAAATGACTATCAGCCAGTAGCCCTCACCCCTATAATCGCAAAATGCTTCGAAAGACTGGTCATGACCCACATCAAAACAACAATCAACATCAGCGAGGACCCTCACCAGTACGCCTACCATGAGAATCGATCAACAGAGGATGCCATCTACTCTGTGGTCCACACTGCTCACACTGGAGCAGAAGGACTCCTACGTCTGTATGCTCTGGACTTCACATCTGCCTTCAACACCATGATTCCCCAGACCCTGATGGACAAACTACTCACACTAAGACTAAGCCCCTCCATATGCAACTGGGTCCTGGATTTCTTAACAAACAAACAGCAGTCTGTGAGGATCCATAACTTCTCCTCCACCATCACTCTCAGCACTGACTCCCCACAGGACTGTTTGTTGAGCCCCCTGCTGTTCACTTTACTCACATATGATTGTGCAACTACCCATCCAGGCTGTCATATTGTAAAGTTTGCAGACACTACAGTGGTGGTTGCATCACAAACAACGATGAGTCCAGCTACAGCCAGGAGGTGGAACATCCAAAGAGCTGATGTAAGAAGAGCAACCTTCACATCAATGTGAAGAAGATGAAAGAAATGGTTGTGGACTTCAGAAGGAACAAACACCTACCCCCTCCTGAACATAGGAGAATCTGCAGTGGAAGTGGTCTCTATCTACAAGTACTTGGGTGTACGCCTGAACAACAACCTCAGCTGGGACAACAACACCACCAGCCTGATCACAAAAGCACACCAGAGACTCTACTTCCTCAGGTGGCTGTTGCAAGCTGCTCTGGGAAGCTCAGTCCTCATCTCCTGTGCAATGGAGAGCATCCTGTGGTCCAGCATCAACAGGCTTCATGGAGGCTGCACAGAAGTCTTTTGGAGCCAGTCTCCCCACCATCACATACATCTACACCTCCAGATGCAGGAAGAGTGCCACCTGCATCATGAAGGACCCACTCATGCAGCACACACACTTTTTTCCCCGCTCCCCTCAGGTAGAAGGTTAAGGAGCATTAAGTGTAGAACCACTAGACTGAGGAACAGCTTCTTCCAGGAAGCTGTTTAGACTCGAATATCTAACCAGAATAATCACTGTGGGAAAAAAAATCACTGTAATGCCACTTGATTGTTGATATGCGCTGCTGATTATCCATGTTGCTGATTCATTTCATGCTGCTGTATTCATACATGCTCATCTGCTCACACAGACTCATGTTTGTGCTGCTGTTGTTGGGCGTATTGTTTTTGCACTATTAAGTATTTAGCATTTTTCTCAGTACATATCTTAGATCTTATTACTGTTTCTCTTTACAGTTTATATTTTTGTTGGACGTAACTGGACCCTGTGTACACAATTTTGTTCCACCACATGTACCACATGCAATGCGAATGACAGAGTAGAACCTTGACCTAATGAAAACGATATGCTTTGTATTGTGAGAATCTTCGTTTTTCCTGGACGTCATTGAATCTGTGCAGCTTATTATTGTAAATATTTGAAAATCATAGAGTCTAACCAGAAGCCTCGGATAAAATACCATGTTTTGGTCCATTTGGGCTAAAAAAGAGATCCAGGTTCCAAACGTGTTGGAAAAGTTTTTTTTTTTTTTTTCTGCCACTCTTCTTGTGTAGATGAGCTTGTAATAGGGCCACACAATTACCAGTGGCTCCCTCAGAGCTATGCTCTAGCTCAAACGCCCAGAGCTCCACTTATCCACAATGCAGCATGTGCTCCTAAATATCAAACACCTCTTTGTGCCAGAGGCCTGACCGTTACTTTAGCCTGTGGCATCCCCTCCATCTTTAGACTGTGCACGCATGTGTGAGATCATCAGCACAATGTGCACTAGGATTAGGGAAGAATTAGTGTCTTCACCCATTTATCATCAAAAGAAAAACCCACCTATTCATATGTTATATATAATGTTTACCTCCTCTGATACGTGTTCTGGTGATATATCGCTACAACTCACAAGCTATGAATGCTCAGAGCAGTTGAACTTTCTTTCTTTTTTTTCTTTTTTTTTTTTTTTTTTTTATGTTTTTTTTTTTTTTTTTTTTGTCCTTCCGGTTCAGATTTTGCATCCAGAATGAATATATGTTCACTCCAACCCCAGGAAGAGTTTAAACAAGTGTTGAAGGATTAAAGAAAGAACAGATAAGTCATGCACCTCAATCAGTTCCTTTTAGAAGCCTCAAGCCTTTTAACATTAACCAAAAATGCTGAAACGAGCAGAGAGAGGGCAAAAAATCCAAGCATGTTAAAAAATACAGACAATGGCAGTTTTACTTAAGTGCAAGAAGAAGAGGTAATTTTGAGGCACCAGCTGTTTCTTTTAAGTTAATTTATGAAAAATGTCTCCATAATTGGAAAAAAAAAAATTACAGTAAAAAATGTTATTACTTAATTTAGATAGAAGTTTGAAAAATAAAACTCCTGCCTTGTTCAGTTGGGATCACAAATCCAAATTTTGAATGGTGAGTAAAAGTTTCAGAGCAAGACAGACAGCCCGACTAAACTCAAGATTAAATCCAAATTCTTGTGGCGTTCAAAAAAACTTACATTTAAACATCATACATTGTTTTCTAGTTTTGTGATTCACTTAGATGCACCATTAATATAAGCAAAACAATCATTACATTTTTTTGTTCTGAGGTGTTAATTTTTTTTTTTTTTTTTTTTTTTTGTACTGTGCATATGGAGCTGGAACAGATACACGTGATTTTCTGTATTTTTAAAGGACTAACTCCACTAAAACAAATGGATGGCATGACTTCATGTTCTACTGAATTTATTCATTTTCATACAAAAGATAGAAATGAAAAATGTTACTCTTGTATCTGTGTTTGTATAGATTTGTTTTTTCAGTCATGGGCCTTAAATGCTTGAACAATCTCTACCCCCCCGCACACACACATACACACACACACACACATTAGGCCACTTCACTCCTTTCTTTTTTTTTAAATATCTCCTAAAACACACACAAATGTTTTCAGTTACCTTTAACACAGTGTGATTTAATTTACTATTCCATTGTTTCTCATTGTTTTTCTATTTATGTTTTTATTTTAAATTCTTTCAGTTACATTTTTTTCCCCTTAATTACTGCCTTGATCTTATTGCACTTTGGTACTTCTGCTGTTTTAAAGGGCAAGTATTTCTTAAACGACTGTGTATTGCCTACGACTCCAGAGTTTCAGACTAAGATCATCTTACATTGAGTAGGGACTACTGTTAAAAGCAGTTTGGTTAAACGGTGAAAATAAAAATTATCCACAATTTCATTCAATATTGTAAGTTCTTGCCTGATACTGTTTGGGCTTGCAATTTGTGTTAAATGGACTGTACTTATATAACGCCTTTCTATCTCATCGAGATACACAAAGCTCTTTACACTACAATCTGTGTCCTCATTTACCCGTTCATAAAGCACTCTACTAGATCTCTACAAAGAATCATCAGAGCTTTATCAGTTCAGTGGCTTGCCCAGGGACACTTTGGCATGTGATTGCTGGTGAAATTGAACTGCCAACTCTTACACTGGAAGACGACTACTCTAACCACTCAGCCACAGCCACCTGTGTTGTGGATGATTGCCAGCAAAATGTTGCTCAGTACGTATACGATTCACTGAGTTATAACCATGTTTGTGTCTGTAAAGTTGATTAGCTACAGGAGCCACCTTGAATTGGTTTGACACCAAAAGGTGATCCGTTGTAGAGGTACTGCACATTCAGTGATACTTTCTGAGAGTTTCACTAAAACCCATCCAGGGGTTCATGCTTTATTTTTTTAACAGCTTTCATGACTTATGAGGAATAAAAATTGAACTTTTTTTTTTAAGTCAAAGCACTTCCGTGACCTTGCAAAGTGTTGTTATACTGAATATAGAGCAGCTGACCTTGATGTCATCATCTGTACAGTGTGTAGCTTGTATTTGACAAGTAACCCCTCAGATATCATTCACCCATCAGCAGAGAGCTAACTGCAACAGTATGTGACATGTTCTGCAGTGAATTCACAACTTAGATGAGCTGTCCCTTGTTCAATGAACCATGAAAGTGATGGGTGTTAATTTTGACATAGCAAAAAGACGTTTTTTTTTTTTTTTTTATAGATCTGAGTTTCTTATCGGCTTACTGTTAATACATCAACATTTCAGCACACAAACAGACAGAAGATCTGCAGACTTGTCAGAACTGATATTCTGCACTACTGCTTTGACTGGTAGACTGTTTCATGAGCAAATCCCCCCAAAAATAAATTTATTGGAGCAAGAAAAAAAAAAAAAGTCAATTTACGCTTCACTGATCTTTTTATAAACCTGCTGGGAAGAAAATTTACAAAATGATTCTGCCTCTGAGGTGGGACAAAATGCTTGACAGCAAGTCCATTTCAATTGTAAATTTGGGAATGAAGACTTCTCTGAACCTTAAGAACAATAACTCAGAGCCCAAAAAAAAAAAAAAAAAAAAAAAAAAAAAAAAAAAAAAGATTAACAAAAGCATTCAACAGACAAGATGAGAAGGAATACTCTGGATCTTACCGTTATCCTTGACAGAGAAGTAGAAGACATCAGAGGTGGTGTTTTCTTCATTCCTCAACACGTAGCAGATTTTCAGGTCATCAATATCAGCTGAAATGTAGGAAAAGGTGTGTTTTATTGTTCTAACTGAAGCAATCACAAATTCATTCAACCTTTATTTATACAGGTCAATCTCATTGATCATCGGGGACTCATTTACAAGAAATGGATGTGAAACAAACAAATTAAATCTTTGCATTCCTTGAAAAAGGCATCATTAACCAATACCTTTCATGAGAGTTTTTAACTAAGCTAATCACATCTTGAAAAACAAGTTTTTATCTTCTTGTACAAACATAAAAAATAACTCAAGCTCAGTTTCATGCAATGTTGATAGTAAGATCTTGCACAATCTGTTAGTGTGATAACTCTCAGCTAATACTAAAATTAATTTCAGGTTCAAATCTGTAAAACAGACTGAATTATAACCGGTTTTGTGTTTGCTAAGGTTGAATAGTTGCAGCCATCTTGAGTTGTTTAATTCAAAAGGCAATCCGTTTTAGATAAGCCAATTTTTACCAAAGCATGACATGTTAGCACTCAAAAGTATGTATTTTGTTCTGTCCCTGCTACTACAACAACACATTTTAGTGCAATATCTGTAAAAAGGAAAAAGTTAATAGGTCAATAAAGGCTCTAGTAGCCATTTTGAATCAGGTTGTTGATAGGTCTGTCACAATAACAATTTTTGCTGGGCAAACAAGTGCCTCAGAAATTATTGTGATAAACAATAATATTGTTTGAAATTTGACAATAATTATTAACTATTGTCAAATATAAGAAGAAATGTTGGTTGATTTTATTTTGCATGTAGTACCTTTTTCCGATCACCGGGTGGCAGTATAAGACTCTTTGAACTGAAGGATGGATAGTCAGGGAACAGCAGTGTGTCAAAGAGAAAAATGAGAGGGAGGCCTCTTGACATGACGTGTGCTCTCTCCTTCCTTTATTCAGTCCTCAAAATGGCAGACGCTTGGTGTGGTTTGAGCTTTTTAGCGTAGCATTTGTCACACAAAGCTTTTAATAAATAAAATCCATAAACAAGTCCTCGGCTTCTTTTTGCTGAGAAAAATAACTTTTTACACAAAGGCACAGGTTTCAAATATGAATTTTTGGAGTTTCAACAAGACAGAGGTTTTTTTCCCCCTGAGGTCGGCCTGTTAGCTTAGCTCATAGCTTAGCGTCTTAGCTTAGCTGCTTTAAATTATCCAAAAACGTGATTTTGGATGGTTAAAATGGATTTTATAGAGAAAAGAGAAAGGGTGGGGTCAGTGAAGAGCACCGGAGTTGAGCTTTTTGTCATCCAGTGTCTTCAGTAGAAAGAGCGAGACAAAGAAATAAAGCCGCTACATGAAAATGAGTTTGATAATTTTCATTTATCATGCGATTAATTGATTTATTGTTTATTGCGACCGGAAAGTTGCTGATGCCAGTAATTGATCAGCTTTAGGTGTACATTCAGTGATAACTTTCTGAGACTTTCACCAAATTCCTGCAGTAGTTCATGACATATTTTATTAATGCTACAAAAAGACTTGTGCAGAAATGGACAAAACATGAATGCCTTTGTCTTTAGTAGAAGGCAATGAGCTGATGGCTGATAAAAGCTAAAAAAAAACAACAACTGATAAAACATAAATGGCATGAGAACAGATATGTCCTTGTCACCATTTAATGTCATGTTTAGAAAATAAAATTTGCATTTTGAGATTTAAAAAAAAAACTTTGTGTTGTTTTATTTTCCACGTCATGTTTCATGATGACTACAGAAATAGCCTCAAACACACTTTGAAGTCGTATTGCAGCTTTACGGCTTGTTCAAACACTCTCTCCATCAAATAAGTGTTCAAAGAGGCAAGCTGTCCCGCTTAGCAAACGTATCGGCTGCAGTAACAGCAGGTCTCTCATATCACACTGATTCAATTACTTATCAGTACGCAGCGTGAACAATTTCCTACCAGAGGAATCGTTCTGAAAGTCATGCATCCGTTAATCCAGGACGATAAGGTGGCGAACTGAAAGTCCTACAGAGCTTGAACCAAAGCAACAGCAAAACATTTTAAATCCACAACCTGACAACTGCCTGCGTCAACACCACTGGAGGAAAAGCAAAAAGAAAAAAAAAAACAGGTGATGGTGTATTTTTAATGACAGACGAGGTAAGAATGTTAAAAACAGGATTGCAGCGGCCACCACATCTGTTTTCCCAAACTTTTGCAGAATTACAGGGTTTTGCTTGTTTAGTTTTTTTTTTTTTTCCTTTCCACAAAACATCTATTACAGTGTAGAAAAATCATCAACACTGTAAGAGCTTGGCCTCTGCAAACCATCTCTTTCAATAATAGATGTCAGAGGAAGGAGGTTCATTAAAGTGTAAACCTCTGATGTTTTGACTGGGAAGCCTGCCTCCTCCTGCAGGTGACCGATGCTGCTCCTTTTGCACTGATGTATTAAAAAAAAAAAAATCTATATTTAGGTCTTATTAAGTGATTATTCTGGTTCTCTGCATTCAGGTTTGCACTCTGCAGAGATGCAGGGAGTGGATCCTCTCTGCGACACAGACTTGAACCTGAGGACCTTACAAACACAGACTTAACACTGGGAACGGGGGGCACACTGCTCATTCAATATTTAAAGAGAACGCCTCCTGGGAAGTGCCCTGGACATGTGACGGGTAAATAAAGAGCAAGGGATTGTCTCTTTCACCTGACTGACTCTTCTGACGAGCCAACTTGGTCTCTCTGATTTAGATCTCTCACAACACCCCTCACCCCATTCACACACACACTAACGCTTTATTTCTCCAGTGCCACCTGCATCACCTCAACCCACTCCCAAAGCACCTGCTTTGCACTCTCTTCCCCCTCATCTGCCCTTTGTTCCCTCTCTCTTTGTCTTTGTGCCTTTTTGGTTGTCTTTTAAAAACCTGCCGCACAGTTGTCAGAAGTGTCTGCAGGCTCAAGAGCTCTTTCTGGCTCTGTGTCCTCCCCACATGTCTGTGCTTACACCAAGAAGCAGGTGAATTGCTCTCACTCGCTTGCCTAATTAGCTCAGCATGAAGATTACATTGCTTTGAGCCACAATCAGCAACATTGTTGTCTCCATTCTCTTTGCAATATCAGTAAACAGTCATGCTCGTGCAAAAAATAAAATAAAAACACACATATATATAAGTTCATGGAAAGTGACGTCACTGACCCCGGCGGTGACCACTGTAGTGATTTAATTGCCAGGAACCACAGATGTTCCAAGACACACAACTTCAATTAACTGCTTGAAAGTGACCTGACCTGGTGAAGCTATCAGAATCCACTGCAACTCAAATACCATCCTGTCACTTTGAGAGCTTCACTGACCTTTTTACACAATCCTCTGCTTCTGCCCCGCTTCATTTCACAGACCTCCAAAGAGAACATCGGATGCGAACATTGCCCCAGAGATGCAGAATTGTTCAATTATTCATCTTTAACGTCTACAAAAACATCAGCCTCTATCTTTGGTCTGCTAATTATGACTTGAACAAGACACGTCTAAAACAGGCCTCGCAAAAATTAACCATTGAAATTCCCAAGTTAGTGCTTGTCACACGTGCGAATTATACCTCCATAAATTAAAATGGTTGAGAAGCAAGTGTGAAAAATTAATCAAACTTACATGAAGTTTGAGCTTTTGACTTTAGTGTGTCGCTTCAGTTTCAAATGACATATTGTATGATTTGATTGTTTTTCATTCACAAACACATTAGAGTTAGAATCACTTCCATTAGCCAAAGAGTCACAGTAATGGTGCTTTTTAAAAAAAATGCTTACGTAGTAGACACAGGTATAATTTTGCCTAAAGCATGGTAAAATAGTAGTACTGTATTTGAAAAACTAAGAATATTTAATTATTAAATGGAAAGAAGATTAAGGAAATTTTCTGGAGCAGATTCAATAAAACTGGCACCAAGTTGTCATAAAAGCATATGCATAACTGGTTTAAGCAAACTGTCTTACTATTTAAGTGAATTTCAATCAGGTTTTCTTTTTTCTTTTCCCACTTAAGCAATCTTGTTTATATTTTAGTGGCTGATGTTGAGGGACATATGTTGTGCAATGTAATACCGATGAAGAATTTGTAAAGAGCTTACCTTGACTAAAGGTGTCAATGGAGCTGTTTCCATGTCCAAGGTTAACGACGTAGCCATGTTTGGGTGGAGTGCTGATGTCGAACACCAACGAGGTTGGTTTGCTGTCCCTGTCATCTGCCTTCAGCGCCTTGGGGCTGAGAGGGAACCCCAAGAGACCTGTAGGTAAAATCTTCAACGTGGTTGCACCATTATTCACCACAATCTGGGGGACGCCATTGTCGATCGTTGCTATAGTGATCTTCACAGTCTGAGGACCCCTAGTCTCAAAAACTGTGTTGGGGAAAACATAGAAATCAGTGTGCGTTCCATCTGTAACAGTAAAGGAGAACGAGTCCTCCGACGATTCAGTCCCGTCATGTTTGTAGCTGATGAGATTTTCATTGAGGTCTTGTTTTGTGAAGCTGGTGACAGGTGCGGACTGGTTGTACAGCAGTTTGCCATGAACCGGCAGCTGGGTGACAATAAATTTGATCAGCCTTTCAGCTGTGTCCTGATCCTCAGCAGTGAGCTCAAATGGTGTAATTAGCTTCAGTTGGCCTTCTGTGACGACCAGGGTATTCACTGTTACAACGGGTTTCTTGTTATCAACATCCACAATGGAGATTCTAAATGTTCTGAAAACAGGGTTGTAGCCATCAGTGACTTCAAACTCAAAACTATCCATTTTTACTTCGTCGTCGGATGTATGGATGTAGAAAACCTTACTGCCAGCCAGTTGGAGCTGACTAAAAGATGCAATAGGCATTCCAGGAGTATCTGTGCACTCCAAGTGGCCTCTGATTGGGGCCCGTGTGACAGTAAAAGCCAAGTTCTCATCAGGGCTGTTAAGATCAGAAGTGCTGAGTAGATTTGTGGTTAAAGTCACTTTTCCACCTTCTCTTAGAGAAACACCTTTACTAACAACATCTGGGAAGACCATGTCAATGCTGCCTATAGTGATGTAGAAGTAGCGGTCAATGAGTGGATTGCTTCCATCGGTGACATCGAATTTTATTAAGTCTCGGATACCCTCCTGTCCATTGTGCGTGTACAATATAAACCCTGCATCAATTTCAGCTTGTGTGAAGTTCATGCCAATTGTGATGTTCTGCAGAGACCCAGCTGGAGTTTTTCTCTGCAGGACACCCTGACCAGGTCCAAACCTGATAGTATATGTTAGCACACTGTCCTCTGAATCTAAATCTGTTGCTTTTAGAACTTTACTATTAATCTCTTTAGTCTCTCCAATTTTTACTTCTAGACCTTCATTAATAGACATTCTGGGGGTCTCGTCATCAACAGCAATAATCATAATCACGGCTGTTTTCTGCACAGAGTACTTTCCATCAGTCAGAGTGACATCAAAGCTGTCTTCTGTTGTCTCGGTATCATCGTGCTCATAAATAATACTTGATGCCTCTCTAATCTGTTCCAAGCTGAAATTTGTCACCAACACAAAGCCTGTGGATAGCTGATTTAAAATGGCACCATGTTTGGGCGGTTTGGAAACAATAAATGTTAGTTCATCGGATGGACTGTCAACATCGGCTCCATTCAGAACTGACATGTCAATTACAGTGTTCATTCCCTCCATCACAACAATTTCCCTCAAGTAAATCTCCGGCTTTTCGTCATTTTTGGGGACGATAATGATGGGAAATAAATGTTTCTCTGATAAATTGATGCCATCAGAGCACCTAAACGTGAACTTATCTTCCACTGGTTCTACCCCCTTGTGAATGCTTTGCACATAGTGGATATTTCCTTCCCTTGTGTCTCTGAGAGTAAAAGCACTGATAGCTGTTCCCGACCTTGACTTTTCTGAGCCTGGGGCGGGGGATATATTTTCCACATAGCCTGCAGCGGGCTGGACCATGATGGTGCAAAGGATATCATCCACTGGAGTGTCATTATCATCAGCGTTCAAGTGCTGAGGGCCAATGGCACGTTTCTCTCCTTCAGTAACACTGAACTGAATTCCAACGTCAACCTCAGGGGCCTGGTTGTCAACAGGAAGAATAGCGACTTGAAAATGGATTCCTTTGACCTTATTGCCACCTTCTGTCCATTCATCCGACATGTCTGTAACTGTTAGATTGAATCCATCTTGCTGAGGAAATAAACCTATCTCACCACCAGTATGTGCATAAACAACGACTCCATTAATGATGTCCTCTTGTGTAAACCTGGTGGCAGGCACTCCTTTCACCAAAATGTCCCCCCAAACTGGAGTATCTGCTACGATAAAGGTCAACTGGAGGTCATCTGTATCATCATCATGACCTTGAAGCACATTAGTTGTAATTACTGTGGCTCCATTTTCCAGTACATTCAAGAGGGATTCAACTGCACCAGTGATTTTTGGTTTTTCATCATCCACAGGTTTTACATTAACTTTGACCAACACAGTCACAGTATGGAAGCCATCACTGACATCCAGCTGAAATTCATCCCTCACAGTCTCTTCTCCACTGTGAACATATGATATTTTCCCCTCGGCGATGTCCTCGAGTTTGAAAACCCCATTTTTTCCCAGGTCAGTGAAACTGATTTGGATCTGACCGTGTTTAGGGGGCTGACTCAGGGCAAAGGTTATTTTCTCACTCTCTGTGTCTAGGTCTGTTGCATCCAGCTCAGCAATGGTGATGATGTGCACGCCATGTTCAAACACAGCAAAGCCAGCGTTTGTAATCTGAGGAGGGTTGTTGTTGACTGGTTGCACGTAGATCGTGAAAGCCCCCTCTGCACAGTTTCCAGCTGTGTCTTCCACTGTAAAGCGGAACTGAACAACATGGGCTGTGATTCCCAGCTCAACATCAGGAGGTGCATAGGATATCTTATGGTGGTTGACTTGCGCTTGTGTGAACTCAGAAATGTCCGTATCAGGACTGTCTGTCAGAACCAAAGAACCAAAGACAACTGGGTTATTTTCGTCTGTATTTTTTGGGACCTGGATAACTGTGTATTTGAGGTCACGGTCCTCAGAGTCCAAATCAGTGTAGCGCAGGACGTCTTTGCTAAAGTGAGTGACTCTGTACTCCTCAACAGTCATCTGCAGTGTCGTTCCTGGGAACAGTTCAGGAGGCACATCATCGATAGGTAAAACATGAATTATGAAAGCGCTATCTCCAGACAAATTAGGCGGGTCGTTGTCATCCTGTACTCTGAATATAAACTGATCCACGATTGCTTTTGTGTTGTGCGGGCCTGTGTGCCTGTAAAATAACTTCTCATCCATAATGTCTTTTTGATGCCACTCTGTCACTTCCTTTTCATACATTTCATCCTCAGCATTAAACTTCCAAGAGGAGGGGTCCTCCGGGGCATCTGACTGCCGCAGAAGCACTGTGCCAATTGTGGAAAAAGGGGGAATGATTACAAATTTAATAGTTGAGTCTTCAGAGTCAATGTCAGCAGCACTGAGCATTGTAGGAGATATGGGCATCATTTGATTTTTGAACAGCACCAAACCGGTGTTGGCATTGATGATCGGTGGCTCATCATCTGTGGGAACAATTGTGATGGGGAAAAGGAACGCAACCTCATTTGTCCCATCTGTCATCTTGAAGACAATGTTGTCACTGTAGGTGTCACTTCCGTCATGCTGGTAGATAACAATACCTGTGGTAAGGTCAGCAGCTGTGAAGAACTTCCTCTGAGAGCCCAGCACTATTAACTGACCGTGCCGCAGCCCTTCCACTACCGTGACTGTGACAGCGTCCAGGCTGTCCTCGTCGCTGATTTCCAAGTTGTAGGAGCTGATGAGAGGCCGTGACTGCCCCTCGTACAGCAGCTGGCCGGTGTTCCGTCTGACCACCGGGGCTAGAGTGTTCATTGGCTTTACAACAATCATGAAAGCAAACGGATCTGAGATCGCCTCCTCTGTGTCAATCACCTCAAACTCAAGCTGGAAAATCCTCTCTGTGTCAGAGTCCAGAGAAGGTGGGATGTAGGCTATTTTCAAATCCCACAAGTCTCTCTGGTTGAAAGATGTGATTGGGAGGTTTCTGTCATCGGTGCTAACGATGTAGCCCTCCTCGTAAGATAAGGGGGAGCTGATGTTAAAAATGAGCTCGTCTGGGTCCGACTCTGCATCCTCAGCAGCAAGCATCTCCGCTGTCAGAGCAGTCATGACGAACTGGCTCACCTCCATCATCATCATGGATGCGAAGCTGGGTTTGGGGGGAGCGTTCTCCACGCCATTCCTGATGCGAATCACGAGATGAAAATACTCCTGCTTCGCCAGGTTGCCCTCCTTATCACGCAACTCTACAATCATGGGAACGTGGTCCCTATTCGGCGACTTGCCTTTAAATGTGTGCTCATAGCAGATATCAGCTTGTAAAAAATCATCACAGTTCATCGTGGTGGAAAGTTTGCCTCCATCAATGAGTTTTCCATATCTGGGCAGTGCACTGCCGCCGGATAAGGAAGTCACCTCACATTTGTAAAACTCTTTATCATAAGTAAACTCTAAAGTCTTCTCATCAATGGGATTACTAACACCTTTGGGATTATCCACAGTGAGAGGCATGTTTTTTGTAAGTAACTCCAGCTGCGTGAAAAGCACTTCCACCTCCATCATAAAAGGGATGATCACAGTTTCTGTTGGAGCGTCATACCTGAGCTGGAGCCTCACTCTGTCGTCAGCCGGACTCCTCGAGCCGTAGTGGGAATAAATCACATCGCTGGGGCCGAAATCGCACGGAAACTTTTTGGGGGAGAGATGCCCCGTTCTCTGCGCGAGCGGATCGTTGTCCAGGACGGTGATGCTGCACCTGTCGCCCGGCTGCGTCTGGAGCACCAGATCATTGACGGGGTCCACGAACACCGATCTCCCGAAAGGCACGCGTATTCCGTTGTTGGCCACCAAGATCGCGTCCTCGGAGAGCTCGGATCTGAGTGCGTAAAACAGCCCGGAGCTGTCCGGCTGCGCGCGAACAAAACCCGTTGCAGAGACGCAGCAGAAGCAAAGAAGCGCGCGCAGCAACATCTTCGCCTCTGGCTGCTGCCGCCGGGCTGTTGCTCTGCTCCACACTGTAAAAAGAGCACAAGCACGTGAAGGTCCCTCCATTAGACGCGAGTCAGGGGCGTCTCTGCACGGCGGCTCCCGCGCGTCCACCCGCTGGAGACGTCCACATGCTGAGGGAGAAGAGCGCGCACGAGTTTTAACTCCACGGTGCTCCGAGCTGCCGCCCAGCTCTGCGCGTGTTGGATCAAGTTGAGGGTTCGTGCGCTCAGCAAAGTGGCCAATGGGCAGCACAGCTGACTGTCACACTGAGGAGGGGATGCTAACAATTCATATTACACTTTATTATTCTATATGTTACAATATGAAATATAATGCACTGATGTTATGAGCTGAACTCAAACCAAAGCGTTTCAAACTTTTATTTAAGTCTGCAACTGTACAGTTTATAACTAAAATCTTACCTTAAGAAATATACAAAAACATCAACTACAAACGTCCCACTGATGTATTTATTGTCTTTAAATTACACTTCATCAAGCCTTATGCAAAGTTACAATGATGACAAGGAAACAAAACATTCAAGAAACTTTATACAGGAATTTGTTGAACATTTAAGATATTTAAATTGATTGCAGATGATTTTGTATTTTGGTTATTTGTGGATGAATACAGAAAAATGAATGTCCATGTATTTTTTTATTATTGTTTTTTTTCTTTAGAATTAATAAAAGCCGGTTATGTGAAGGACATTTTTTTTTCTGTTTTGTTCCTCTTCCCCTCATGAAGCTTTGCATTTTGTTTAAGCTTTTTCAAAATTGTTATTTTTTATTTTTATTTTTTATTTATTTTTTTTATTATTATTTTTGGTACAGTTGACTGAGTGACATTAATGAAGGAAAACATAGAAAAAAGTCTTTCTGCAAAACTTGATTAGGATTATTCTTGTTCTTCAGCTTCTGTGCAACCAAGTTGGTTTTCAGTTTAAATCCAATCATTACATGTTATCTGATTATTTTGTATAAACTCTAAATAATGTGAGTAATGCAGACAGACACCAGTCTGACTGACAGCATGCCTTTTATTTCTCCATTGATTAATTGATCAAATA
Organism: Hypsolebias longignatus; assembly: GCA_031762435.1. NCBI lineage: Eukaryota > Metazoa > Chordata > Actinopteri > Cyprinodontiformes > Rivulidae > Hypsolebias > Hypsolebias longignatus. The sequence goes on along the minus strand of JARVGV010000350.1, from coordinate 16,557,229 downwards.
CTCATTTATTGCTTAAAAGTGGGGATGCTTAATTTAAACCTATAGCCCCTTTAGATGTTATGCAAATATTTTGCGTAAAAACTGTTTCAGTGAATTTTTTAAATAATTAATTAATTAATATAGTAAAGTCAATGATTTCCCTGTTAAAACAGTGGTGGGGGTCGTGACTTCACAGCAGGTCATGAAACAGCTAACTGGGGGGTTATAAATTGATCCCCAGAATTTACACTAAATTTAATGACACAGCACAGTTCTGCATCATTTGCCAAATAGATTAATTAAATTTTTATAAACAAAATCACACAAAAAGCATCTTAAGTTGTTTGTATTTTAATAGTATCCTTGTTTAATTAACCTTTTACAAAGTGAGAGACTGTTGAACTCAAAAAGCTCTGTTGGTGGTATTTACTGGTTGCAGCTGAAAAAGATTAAAAAAAAAAAGTGGCATCAATTTTGGATGCATGTAAAGACAATGATTCAAACACTGTTATGTCAGTACCCACCACATTGCCTCTTAGAATTGTTGATGTAATATGTCCTGAGGAAACAACTCCGTTTAATTGAGTTCTTGGGTCCAATCTTGTCAGAATAGCCTGCTGAAAGTCATCTCTCTACCAACATCAATGATGTAAAAACTGAGCTTTGGGCTTTATTCCTTAATTAAAGAGACACTGTCATTAGTCAGTCCTGTTCTGGCTTATTAAACTTCTGAAATGCTCCTCATTTGCTTAGCTGTATTTCAGAAAGCTGCAGTGTTATATTGCCTACTCATGCATGAATTCATCTACAGTACTGTATTTATTAATTTACCTGTTTATTTTGAGGAATTCAGCATGGGCCTATAAATAATGTTGACCTTCCCTTAAGGAAGAACAAGACAGTAAAAACCTTACCAAATGATGGGTAAAAAAATAACCATGATCTTGTAATGTTTATCTGACACAAAAAGCTGAATTTCAAACTATTGCTGTAAGCAGCTGTATACATATACAGTACATTTAACTCAGAACAAGAAGTGCAAAAAATAAAAAATAAAAAAAATGGAAGGAATAGGGAAAATCTATCTTGCAAGTGGTGATTCAATCAACACTTGCTCTTCTCAAGGGCGGACGTCTCCTCTCCGTCTTCGCTTTGCTTTTTGCTTTGTCTTGTCTGTAAAACTGTCTGAGAGCCTCTCTTCTACAAAATCTTCCAAATCATAACTATGGACTTCAATGTGGTCAGTTGGTCCCTCAACACAACTGATAACATTTCTTCAAAAAGAAGACAGGCTGTAGGCGAGCCGATTTGCCATGTTGGCATGCACACAGCTGGATATCTCATCGACTTGGAAGACTT
>JARVGV010000350.1:16473973-16487596 GCA_031762435.1 Hypsolebias longignatus | reverse complement strand
GTAATTATCCAATATGGAGGATTGTACCTATTTGCTTAGTTAATCCAGGGGGCTACTTTTTTTTGGGGGGGGTGGGGGGGTGGGGGGGGGGTGTGCATACAGTTGTACATTCATCCATTATCTTTTACCCGCTTCTTCCTTTCAATTCACGGGTCATGGGTCACTGTGGGGGACACCCTGGACAAGTCTCCAGTCCATTACAGAGACACAGAGAAAAACGAGACAAACAACCATTTACTCTCTCACTCACACCAAGAGACAATTTAGAAAAAAATGTAAATTCAGGGCTGCAAGCAGACGAGTTTATAATGATGTTTTATGTCCTCTACAGTCTTTTAAATATGTTTTTTCCTCTTGTCCATTTTGCTTATTACTACAGATTCGCACACAGTCTCCAAACCGTATAAACAAAATAAAGGATAGATTATGCTTAAATGGAGCTTTATATCCATTTGAGCTGTGACTTTGTCAATAATGAGGGCTTTTTGTCTTTTTATAAAGTGCCCTCACAGTTTGCAAAATCTCCCTAAAAACCCAGATGTCTTTGTTTTTCTTGAGCGTCAGATTTAATTGGACATTGGTGTCTCACAAATGAGCACAGTGTGCTCCGGTATTGACTAATAATTTAAGTTGCACGAACAGTGAAGCATTTGGATAATTTTTTTTTTTTTTTTATGTGGGGTTGTAGAAGAGAAGTCATTTATTTCAGATGTTTATATTTAGATGTAAGCACTGAGGTTCTTTGCCTTGTGTGTTTTCTCGATTACTCACCAGAAAAGCGTAGGTGAAAAGTGCAGTTTGAGCTAATGATGGATGTCCCTTGATTCTACCAGATGCAAACAAATAAAGACAACAACACAAAACCAGTATGCTCAACTTATCTCTTTGTGTGTATGTGTGTGATTGGATTGTTTGTCTGATTCTGAAACCTTTGGAGAGGTTGATAAGGGTTATTATCATGAGCTGAAGGCGTAAGAACAAGCTTGACCACATGTTTGTGTGATGCACAGATCTCAATCAGAGTCCACAATCAGTCTCCTCCAGAACACCAGAGCTTTGTATAGTATTTTATTTGATTATAACACAAGAACAGATTTTTGTCAGGATTGGTTAGAATGAATGATTTGAGATATCTTAGTAGATACTAATCATCATTAAAGGCAAACTGAATAAGTGTTTGTTGGGAAACTGAAATCTACGACTGATGACTCTTCAAATCTCTCCACAACACTGAGACTGCCCTTTTGAAGGTTTTTAATTATATTTTCCTAACCACGGATGTACAGTATGTGATTCTGTGCTTCTTGTCCTATTGAACCTTACATCTGCTTTTGACACCATCGACCATGAGATCCTCATTTCTAGGCTGGAGCAGTGGGTGGGCATCACAGGGTCAGCCCTCAAATGGGATTTGTTTGTGTCAAAATCAAGGATTGTATTTCAACATCGACAGCTCTTCGTTGTGGGGGTACCACAAGGGTCCATTCTCAGTCATCTTCTCTTTTCTTTATACCTGCTGCCACTAGGTGCTATTTTTCGTAAACACAGCATACTTTTCATTTCTACGCCGATGACTGTCAAATTTACTTCCCTCGGAAGCACATGGGTGAATGTTCCATCCAATCTCTTCTTGACAGCCTGGTTGATATCAGGGACTGGATGGCTTTACATTTCTTAAATTTTAATGAGAAGAAGACAAAAGTCCTGTTTCCTTCTAATGGCATGATCAAGAACCACTGTATCAACCTTTCCTCTCATGTGCTTCTTTTTGGAATCAGTCAGACCTCTATTGCATGTCCACAACTGATCCAAAATTCTGCAGCCTGATTTTTTACAGGCAAAAGAGAGCACATTACACCAGTTCTGGCCTCCCTTCACTGGCTACCGGTTCACTTTTGAATTCATTTTAAATCCTTCTGTATGGTTTTAAATCTCTGAACAGTTCTGCCCCTGCCTATCTCATTGATCTCCTGCAGCCATATGTTCCACAGCGCTCTCTGAGGCCAGCAGACCAGAGGCATTTATTGGCACTCCTTTTCAGCTCAGATGTGACGGGACCTTCTCTGTTGCAGGTCCAAAACTGTGGAATGAGTTACCTCTGCATGTCAGGCATGCTCCTTCTCTTACTGGTTTTAAGTTTTGTTTGAAAACTCACTTTTGTTCCCTGGCTTTTGACACTGGGCAAGTTGATTTTAACGTCTGTATTCTATAATGTTAGCCATTTAGTTATTATTTTTACCTTTTTATATCTATGTATTTTATCCTGTGTCCTTTACTTGTTTTTTTTTTTTTTTTTTTTTTTTTTTTTTTTTTTTTTTGCTATACAGTACTGTACAGCACTTTGGTTGGCCTTATTGTGCTTTCTTGTTTCAGTGATATGACAAGACTTTGCACAGTCTTGAGCCCCAACTTTGCACTGAACAAAAGCCACACTTTGGGACATTAGTGTCCACTCCTGGAAAATGTTGCCAGAATAGTCTTTTAGCTTTTCAGTCTTGTACTCATTATTTGAAAAGCCCTTGGCCAAATTCACACCAAAGTCTTGGAAACTTGCAGTCTTTTAAAATATTTATTTTAGTTTGCACTGAAAGTTTAGGCAATGCAAATTGTATTACACTTGTTCTGATTTGCTTTCATAGAATGTGTCAAAGCAAGCTCAGTCAACCACAGAAGACCTCTACAAGCCAGCGGACACAAATGACCTGCCACAGTAATGGAGAGACACCAGAGGAGGATTCTGTTTTTATACACTGATTATTCAGAGCTGGTTCTGTGGTACAAAACACAGCATTCAGTCAGTTTATGGTTTGTAATATTGTGGTTCAAAGGTTTTGATTATTGATCTTTATCCATGTACAATTTCTTAGGGTCTCCTCCTTTTGTTTCAGTTGGTCCTGTTTTCCACTGGTGTCCAGATGGTACAATTATTTTAATTATTCCTCACCAATCTGCAGATCAAGTCTAAGTAATGGGAAAAACTCAGCATTATCTATGGTTTTTAAAATACTTTGTAGTGAACCTTAGTTTTGTCGTTTGCTAACAGTCGTCTCACCACTATCAAAGATGCTTCCATTCATTGGGCACAAGATGACAAGTCAGTGAACACAAACATAAGGACTGTTGTGAGGTAGATGGCACTTCAGTATTTATTGATTACACATCGAAGGAAATCCATACAACGTTTGAAGACTGGAGGCCACATGGACTGAAACAAGAAGTGTGACGCTTCCCTGTATTATGGTGAGAAATTCTCAAAGATCTTGCTCTCTCTAAGATCATTGCAAAGAGTGGCTGTGGATCCTGGTTCAAAAGTGGAACAATTATCAGTCATCTCCTCTACATGGATGACATCAAGCTGAATGCCAAAAATCAGTTCTCACTGATCCATCTCACCAGAAGGTACAGCAAGGACACTGAAATGTTGTTCGGACTGGATAAATGCAGTTGATTGATGTGCAAACGAGGCAAGGTGATCATGACTGAAGGTGTTGAACTACCTGATGGTGATGATGATTAACACAATATTACACTGTCTTCTATGATTTTAATAATCATGGTGGAGCATTTGCATTGGAGAAAAATATTCTCTCTCGTTCTTCTCTCTTAACTTACTCAAAAAGAACCACATTTGACGGCAGGAAAAGATTTTTAACCGATGACACTGTTTTCATTTGTTTGAGCACTACTTTTGTGGGTCTCTTGATCATCATGTGCAGCAGCTGATCCTCCTCCTCTGCTTAAAGAAATAAAAAACAAACAGCATATAAGAAATGAAAAAATAAATGCAACTACAAATTAATAATAAAATGAAACTTTGGTACCCACATACAGACAAATAAACAAGGGACTGTTGAAAGACTTTGTTGATTCAGCATTTAAATATCTTAAACCAACCTAACACATGAGTTGTTTGTTCTGCAAGCACCACAGACATATGGAGGTTTGTGAAAACACCTCAAATGAACAGCAATCACACCCTGTGTAAATACTCCAAGCTGCAATTTAACTGTTAAAATACAGTATATACACACAAACAGCTTTTCATTTTTTTCTTTCATACCATCTCCCTTTGGTCCAAACAAAATGTGTCTCGTGTGAAATCAGTTTTTCTGTATTGTTAGGTTTGTTGCAAATTGCAGAGTTCTCTGTCATCCTTGTTCAGTTGAAAACCCACTATCCTTCCACTGTGATGGGTATATCAATGAGACGGACACCTCTCTGCATAAATGCTAGGCCTAAGCAACAGAAGTAAATTTCTTCCATCACAATAAATATGTTCATGTGTCCATTTGTTTGGTCATCAGGTTTATGTTTAGAATAAGAAACGAAGTGGTAAATAAATAAATAAATTAAAACTCAATAGCGATTCAAAAAATGGAATGGATTTCTGTTTCACAAGTTTTATTCACTCAGCGAACAGAGATGAAATGAGGATGAGCAGCAGGTTAGTGTGCTAATTTCTTAACAGTGGTCCTCTGTGAAGTCCATTTGCATGTACAGTAAATGGTAAATGGAGCTTACTTACATAGCACTTTCCAGCCCCCATGAGGGGCCCCAAAGTGCTTCACAGTACCAGCCATCCACCCATTCACACACATTCATACATTGGTAACGGTTGGCTGCAATGCAAGGCGCCAGCCAGTCCTACCGGGAGCAACTTGGGGTTAAGTGTCTTGCCCAGGGACACAACGAGGTATGCAGTGACTGGGGATCGAACCCGGGACCTTCCGGTCTTGAGCTGGCTGCCCTGCCTCTACACCATCCCGGCCCCAAATTTGACTTGTGTTTCTGCAAATTTAATTCTCATTATTAAACCTAAACACCAAAACATGCACATCTGTAGACCCCAGATGTGTGTCTCTGTTTAACTTTATTTTATTTCACGCCAAACTCACAACGTTCTCTGTGAGAGTCCCACAGAGACTGTGTGAGCTGCAAAGCATGCTGGGTAGCCGTGTGGAAGTTATATGGGCAATGTTTCAGACTGTTTGAGATGTTTTTGAGTGTGGAACTGGGTTGTTCTTGTTAATGTCCTGTTCAGGTTTGTTTTGGGTATTTATGGTGAAGTCTCTGTTATTGGCTGTATATTGATAGCATGAGTATCAGTGATTGCTTTCAGTAATCAGATAATTGCTGCCGGTATGTACAGTATAAGGGGAAAAGTACTACCAGGTAGTTAAAAAGTGAGTATCTTGGGTGAAGAATGAAATCTCAGGCTGAGGCCTGACGTTGCATTGTGTTTTGTACGTCACTATTTATTGTGGGGAAGGAGCTCTTCTTCTGTATTCTTGTGAAAATGTTAAAAATTGAGATAGGCACATACAGGACTGCCTCTCTCACTGAAATATTTGCCACTTCAAATTGTTTACAGGTCTCTCTCACTGATGTTTTCTAATTGTTTTTTCTTTCTTTCTCTCAATGAACTCATCATTAGCTGCCACTTATGGTAAATAGCCCTGCTGTACATCACTGTAACATTTAAAGCATTTTCCTGAAAAGCAGCAACTTGGGATTTTTTGTTGTTCTTGCTTGACATTTATTCCCTAATGTCATGACATTTCATCTTGGAAATAAGAAAAACACTGGCAGAGGTGAAGCTCAGTGCTAGTCCTCGTGGGTCACTATCTTACATGGTTTAGTTGTTTCTCTGCTCCTCAGTAGGAAAAAGCAGGTCTTCAAAATCTGCAGAAGCATGTTAATTATTCATTTATTGAAATCAGGTGTGTTGGTCAAGAGAAAAATCTAAAACATGAGGAATAATGGCCCTTGAGGTCCAGGACTGGGGACCACTGAACTACAAGGACAGGACATCAGTAGCTCTAACGCCTCAGTGAGAAAAAACAGTTTGTTTAGTGAAAGGCTTGTAAGCTCAATCATCCAGGTAGATAACAACAAAAATAGTTAAATTGTGTCATCTGGACCAGTTTCTTTAAGCGGGAAACGTTGGACTTCCTCAGTTTACGGCCTGCCAACCAGATCTGTCCCAGGTCTCCTTCACTGCTGTGTTTCAATTCCTGTTGGAATCTCAAAAGCAGCAAAAGAAGATTCAAAATCATTTTGTACAGTGATTCACCAGCAGAGGGAGCCCATTGAATGAATGCTGACATTTCTGATGGAGAGTTGAGGATTTTTTAAACCCATGAGGTTGTTTGACGAACAGCTGAGGAGTCTGTGGTTACAGTGATCTCTCATTAGTAGTTTTCTGTGTGGGCTGGACACTGCTGATACAGAGATCTGCTCATTGAAGGTGGTTGAGTTGGTTGATCTATAAGTGAGAAGCACTGATGTGACCCTAACCTCTGTCTTCTATGAAATGCTTGGCTTGAAAGGTTTCAGTCCTTCAACTGAGTTTTTGTGTGTTGTACTACACCAGCTTCTCTCCTGGAGCAAAAGCTTTTGTCTGTTCCATGTCAGCTGCTTGAATGACTCCTTTATGTGTTGTAAATCCAACACTTTGGTCCTGGGTTTGAGTCTCGGCCTGAAGTCCTTTTTTTACACATTGTGTATCTTCGTCTTCTAGCCTTAGCATCTCTTTCCATACAAACATAAACACTAACACATGGAAAATATAAAATATATGTTCACCAGTCCACAGCATTAAAACGAAAGCTTGCAAAATTGCTCTTTTGTTCATGAACATTGTTTTGTCTCCCAGCATGGTTCACTGACATTTATGATTTCATCTACTGGAGTACACCTTTTGAATTAAGGGCAGGATGATTTATAAATAAAGGTTGAATGAATACCTGATGTGGTCCTGTGATGGACTTGTGACCCATCCAGGGTGTACCCCACCCCTCGCACTGTGATTGATATGGGCACTGGTGACCCCCATGACCCAAAATGGAAGAAGCAGGTAAAATATAATGAATGGATGAATACCTGATTTTTTACTAATTATGTTCAACTGATGATAATTAATCAGAGTGGTTTTTATATCTGGACATGTGCCTCAGATGTTTTCTGTCAGAGGAGAGGTCCCATGCAGGTGTCAAAATACAACTCAAGTGCTCTTAGGATGGGTCCGAGACGTCTACACCTCTATTCAGATGGGTTTGAGACGTTCACGACTTTGAGAGAAAAGTTATAGCTAGGCTTGTCACAGTAACAAGTTTTGCTCGGCGATTGTCTCAGAAATTATTGCGATAAATGATAATATTGTTTGAACTGTGACAATAATTATAGTAATAATTGTCACATTTAAGAAGAAACGTTTGTCAATTTGTTTTGCATGTAGTACTTTCTTTCGACCACTAGATGGCAGTATAAGACCGTTTGAACCGAAGGATGGATCAGCGTGTGTCTTTAAGAAAAATGGGAAGGAAGCCTCTTGACGTGACAAGGGCTGCTGTCTTTCTTTGGTTCTCAAAATGGTGGACGCTCTGTGTGGTTTGAGCCCGTTAGCATTTTTCACACAAAACTTTTAGTAAAAAAAAAAAAAATCAGTAAACAAGTTCTCAGCTTCTTTTTGCAGAGAAAAACAACTTTTTACACCAAGGCACGGGTTTCAGCCGTGAATTTTGGAGCTTCGACAAGACGGAAGTGTTTTCCCCAAGGTCGACCTGTTAGCTTAGATTGTAGCTTAACTTCTCAGCTTAGCTGCTTTTAATGATCCAAAAATGCAATTTTGGACTTTTAAAACAGATTTTAAAGATAAAAGAGAAAGGGAGGAGTCAGTGAAGAGCACCGGAGTTGAGCCTTTTGTCATCCAGTGTCTTCAGTTGAAAGAGAGAGATGAAGAAATAATAAAGCTGATAAATGAAAACGAGGTTGATAATTTTCATTTATCATGTGATTAATTGTTGTTTATTGCGACAGGCCTAGTTGTAGCACAGATTGTTTGACCATCTTCAAAACTCAAGTGACAGGGCTGTGCACCTTTCATCTCACGTGGAAGTTGAGAACCTAATGAAAGCTGCAAGACATTTTGGAAACTTCCTCCTAAAAATTATTAGCCAGCTATTTGCTGATCTTTTCGCGTCAGAACCTTTACATAGCTCTCTGGTCAGTTTAACACAGGTTTACACATGTCACAGCTTTGTGTGATTTGAGTGAGTTCTACTGCTATAAAGCTTGGAACGTCTCATTTTAATGTTTGTATTGTGAAAGTTTCTAGGACAAGATGTAAAAAAAAAAAAAAAAAAAAAAAAAAAAAACAAGAATAGAAGTCCAGTCACCTTATAAAAGAACTTGGGCTTTTGTGTCCTGAATGACTGAGAGCCACACATGGCCTTGTGAAAGAAGCTGTTTCCTTTGTGGTATTTCATTCATGGCAAACCTTATGTTGTGTGTGCTTACACACATGCATCCAGCATGGTTGAATCAGTGTAGTGACAGCATCAGTTAGAACAACTATGGCAGCTGAAACACTCTGTTGATATGAAGCTCTTCATTTTTTTTTACATCAACTTTGACCACTTAAAAAAAAAAAAAATCTGGCTTTTTGATCCTGTTGCTTAAAAGCATTTTCAAACTTCTGCAGCTCCTTTTTTTTTTATTTTATTTTTTTTTTTACTTTTTCTTACTAAGCCTGGAAAAATGAAAACCCAAGTATAACGGTACTGCTTCTCCAAAACTACCGTACAGCTATTTCACAGTCAAATTCTTCCTTTGCATTACTCGATACCTTTTCCATGTTTAATAGAACACAAAGTGGAAGCTGCCATGGATTTAAACTCATTTGCATATTTAATTATGAGAGGGGGACATGGTGGTTCAAGTAGCTTGTACAGCCGCGTGCTATTCTGCATGGTACACAGAAATATACATACGCATGATTTGATGAATCTTATTATTTTGTGCAAACTCACGTTTTGAATTTTGTGTGTACACCAACTTTTAGTTTGAAATCTGCACACGCTTTAAAACATGAGGCCCCAGATGTAGACTAAAATACTGGTGTGAAGGGAGGATTATTTATGCTGTCACTTATTTTATTTGCTATTTAATTTAACTCTGTTGAAAAATAGTTTCACTTTGGCAAGTGAAAAAGGTATTTTGTCTTTTTTTTTTGTCAAAAATGCCCATTTATATTGACCATGTTCATTCATGACAGCAATAAAAGCATAAAACATCCAAGGGTGTAAATACTTCTAGAGGATCTGTATGTAGATTTATCAGAAGGTGGCAGTATTTGCTGCATTAAAGACAACTGCCAAGAGCAACAGTAATCATAACCAAACTCATTCTTTTTAACCAAATATTTAAATTAACTTTGTTTTATTGAAGTGGGAAAATGTAATCAAGTGATTACTCAAAAATAAAGTCATAATTGTTTATTTGTAAATTCTGGCAAATTAAGTAATGTACATATCTTCAGACATTTTGTTATGTACTGTAGTCAGTTGGTTAATGGCTAAAAAGTATTTGATCAACCTTTGTAAAAAAAAAAAAAGTGTGCAAGCACAATAATTAGAAACAGCTGCTGAGTTTATAAGCTTAAGGACCTAATAGGAAATTGTAGGTATTGACAGTTTTATTCATTCACATCATATAAAAATTAAATATTTAACTTAAATTAAGATTTTCAATAGGAACAAATATTAAAGGCCTAGCATTCCTTGAACCAACCATATCACACACCATATTTCATGTTGGAGTTTTAGACAGATCATCTTTTGTTGAAATGACGAAGTTGTAGCTGCTTTGGTCACATCTTGGGAACAATAGAATGCACAATCTAATGCGATACTGAGAGATGTCATACAGTCTGTTAAAGCTTGGCGTGTGACTCTCAGCTACTTCTACTAAATCCAGTTTTAGCACAAGATCTGTGAAGTTAACTAAGTTATAGCTGTGGTTGTGTTTGCTTTGGTGGATTATCTGTGGTAGCCATCTTAATTCAGTTCAGTTAATTTATATAGTTCCAAGTCTGAACAGAATTTGTCTCAGGACACTGAACAAAAACATTCACATACAAAAGCCAGATAGTAAAAGTTATCTTTCTAAGGAAGCAGCAGATTGTGTTGAATCTTCACTTCATCTCAGTCTCCCATCCTGAGCAAGCACAAAGGAGACAGTGGAAAGGAAAAACAATCTTTTAACAGGAAGAAACCTCCAGCAGAACCAGGCTCAGGACGAGCGGATATCTGCTTTGACCATATAGGTTTGAGAGGACAGGAAGGAGGAACAGACAAAAAAAAAGGACAGATCCAGGTGAACTTTCTATAGGAGGAAAGACAAAAAAATAAAAAATACGTATGTTAAGAAATAAATAATTACAAATACAAACAGGAAGGTTTGAGCAAGTAAAGACAGCAGCAGAGAGGAATGTGGTCAGTCTGTCCTCCAGCAGTCTAAGCCTATAGCAGCATAACTAAGGGATATCTCAGGAAACCAAGCCAACCCTAACTATAGGATTTATCAAAAAGGAAAGTCTTAAGCCAAGTCTTAAAACTGGACTATGTGTCAGCCAAATATTAAGCATTTGTAGATGTGCATGCAATTATTTGTTTCTAAGAGCTTCTTTAAAACTTGCCCAGTGCTTCATGAGATTTTTCGCTAACAGAGTGTTGACTCCAACAGTTCCAACAGCCAAAGATTTAGGCAGCGATGTCGCATGGTGTATAGTGCTTAGAGTATGTTTACCTTGACGCCATGTTTTAGCTCAAAGGCTGTAACTTGGCAGCGCTATAGGCATCTTTGTGTCGGCAAAGTCTATTGGTTGTGACGTCCATCTTGAAATGAGTTCACATTACAAGTTTATCTTTGTAGACGAATGTTCAGTGATTAATTTCTGAATGTTTTTTTTAAAGTTCAGCCAGTGAAATGGTGAGAGTTGTACTTGTGTAGCGCCTTTCTAGCCAACCAGGAAATACAAAGTGCTTTAGAAGTGAGCCTGTGCTCCTGTTACTCATCTTCACCCACTTCACAATGTTCACCGGCAACTTTTGCATGATGGTCATCTTTCAAACTCTCAGTCTGAATCACGTGGGTGAGTAAAGTAGAGAGTCTTTCCATTTACTCGTTCATACAGTGCTCTATGAAGCTAATCTGAGTAACTCATTCTGCAGAGTCTCATCGGTGCTTCAGATCACTTTCATACACTGATGGGACACATCAGAGTTCAGTGTCTTGTCAGTGTCAAGTGTTCACTTATTAATTAAAGTCTTTTTAGAATAAATTCCCTTTGCTCGACCCTCCTCAATGTGGCGCATGTGCCACCACTTCACAGCATCCAAAACTTAGCACCAAACAGGATGAAAAGCAGAGCGGGCAGTGAAAGTCTGTTGTCAGAATCAAGAAGTTTGCAGAACTGAATCTCATTACGAAACCCAAATACAGTATGTTCAATTTAGCTGATCATACTTTGGATTGAATTCACAAAATAAAAGCCAGTTTGTTAAGCTATCATAATTAATTTCCATGGCAACAGGAAGTAAAGATGATTTTAGGTTTAAATCCAAGACTGGATTTGTTCCTAGTGCATTTTTAAAAGTCAGAACTGTCAGTGCAAATCAGTACAAATGCAACAGAGCGCCAGGGTGTATCTGTTGCTATAAAGGGTTAAATATATATATATTTGTGTTTAGCAATTGTCAACAAACCCCAGTGATCCTTTATAGATCACAGACAGAGCATATGTGAAATGCGCTTGAAGGCAGTTACTGTATTTTGGTTCAGGCCAGGAGGAAAATGAGTGGGAGGGAGAGAAAGAGAGAGAGAGAGAGAGACCTGATCACGACATCACCAAGAAAGCTGAGTCATGTAAGACAAGAAAACAGATGTACCTGGCAGACGGTTGAAATAGGACTGTTTTAAAATATAACGAGGAGTATTTACTGAAGTGTCTGTCGTGGAACAGTAGAGCAAAAAGACAATGAAGGCTGCGAAGGAGGGAGAGTTAACATGAATGCATGAATGGGGGAGGCAGATTTTTACCCGTTTGTGTTTATAGTCAGAGCAAAGGTGACAAGCAATGGATGTGGACGGGGGACTGACGGCGTGTCAGGAAGAAATGGGAGTGGCAATGGCATGATATATATAGAGAGGCTGGTGCAGAAACAGGAAGCACATGAGCAGAGGGAGGAGTCGCGAGAAGAGAGGTGTCATGGGAAATAAAAGTCCACGCCCCTCCCAGAGCATCCATTTACTGAGCAGCTGATGCCTGCTGCTTCTCTGGATGAGCTCAGACTCAGCACTAGCAGGAAGGAAAAAAGCATTAAGTGTTTCGGAGCTCTGCTGGATTTGGATTAGAACACCGAGGCAACAGTAACATCAACCTTCCCTCAAATGGAACATATATGAAGAGGATTTTGGTGCCAATCTTGGGAGAAATATCCACATTGGATGTATTTAACACCAGAGGACAAGCATATTTAACAAAAGAAGCTGATGCTGCCTTTTGTTGTGTAAAAGTCATTCCAGGGAGCTTCAAGAGGATTCCAGTTAAGTATTAGCAAATATTTGCAGAGGGAACCTGCAGGCTTTCCTTGTTTTACCAACACACGTGGTTCAGACGGAAAGTTTGAAAGATGACCACCATGCAGAAGCTGCTGCAGCTGCCGGTGAACGCAGTGAACATTGTGAAGACGGTGCAGAGTCAGGTCCAAGGCCAGGAGGAGGACAAGAGCCCCGTGCTGAGCCCCGACAGCGGGCAGCAGGCTTGGTACAGCGCCCTCCAGCCCGATGAGCTGCGTCACCTCCGATCCGGAGGGTCAGGTGGAGGTGGAGGAGGTAGAGGAGGAGGAGGTGGTGGCGACCAAGAGGAGCGAGCTACTCTGGAGGAAGGAGGTGGAGGTGGTGGCAGCTTTCAAACTCAACCGCTGCGGTAGGATGATGATGGTCCAGACCTGCTTTGACACTGTTCTAAGTGGTGGTGTTCTGTTGGAGCAGGTTGAGATGATCAGGGGATCTCAAAACAAACATGATGTTGGTTCTTAAAAGTTTAAATTGTCAGACTTTTGTTAGACTTTTCTCAAGTTTGGCTTTTGTATCACCGGGTTATGTGCCCTTTTGTATCCTGTAGAAATCAGAATGAAGAGAATGGCAGATAGGCAAAAAACACCAAGAAACAAAGGAAACCATGCTGAATGTAGAAAAATGAACACTACAACAAACATTAACATTCAGTTTGTAAATGTAAACTAGGGGTGACCTGTAAAGGTGTATCCCACACACTGACAGCTGGAGACAGGCACCAGCTCCCCATAACCTGGAAAAAGAAGCAGATGAAGAAACTGGATGGATGGATGAACGGATATAACAAGATGTGAGCGTAGTAGACATATTTTACTGATGGACCAACTGTCGTATTCTCTTCTTGGGAGCTGAAACCAGTAGAAAACTGTTTATGGGAGATACCACGTTGTATTTTTGGGACATTAGCAATGTGCCAGCTACTTCCTCACACACAATCAGTGTCACATGGGCTTTCTTTTAAGCTTGAAATGTTTATTTACAGCTAAATGTATTATAAAGTACAAATATTTAAACATATATCAGCAAGGTATAAAGATATATGGATGGATGGATGGATAGATGGATTCCAATTTGTAAATGTGAATAATGAATCATCTTCATGATGGTGTAGAGGCAGGGCAGCCGGTCGATCCCCGGTCACGTCATACCTCGTTGTGTCCCTGGGCAAGACACTTAACCCCAAGTTGCTCCCGGTAGGACTGG
>JARVGV010000350.1:16446892-16462882 GCA_031762435.1 Hypsolebias longignatus | reverse complement strand
TCCATCCATCCATCCATCCATCCATCCATCCATCCATCCATCCATCCATCCATCCATCCATCCATCCATCCATGCATTATATTTGCCCACTTCTTACTCTTTGGGTCACAGGGGTCACTGGTGCCCATGTCCAGCTATCACTGTGCAAGAATCGGAGTACACCCTGAACAGGTCTCAAGTCCATCACAAGGCCATATAGAGACAAATGAGACAAACAACCATGCACTCTTTCACTCGCACCTAGGGACAATTCAGAGTTACCAATTAGCCTAACATTCATGGTTTTTGTGTGTAGGAGGAAACCGGAGTACCTGGAGGGTGCTCCCATCGTCCCCGCTGAAAAACTGCTTTTTATGATTATATCCTTGCTGCCTTCATGCAGGATTTTTTTCTCTGAGACTGGTGTTGGCACGTAACTAAATCAACAAACTGATAATATGGCCCCTAGGCCTCTAAGAACGTGTATCGGCCCCACCTTTGCCGAGCTCTGGAGGGACGGATGAGTTGGCTCTGAGGTCAACCATTCTGGTCTCAATTAAATCCAGAATCATAGCAACAGTTAGAATGGAAATAAGAGCGACTCTAACAGATTATTTTAATTTTATTGAGTGAATTGCAGGTGGTCCGAGCTGAGCTTGCTAATGCCACTGCGGGCCTCGGAGCAGAGCTCGACCGAGTTAAACTTGGTGTTTCAGAGGCTGAGAACTGTATGTTCTTGTACTCAGATTAGATGGAGAAGCTGCATGGGACGGTGATGGAACTAACGAGTGAAGTTTTTGTGCTTAAAATTTTTTTGAATCTGTGGAGGGAAATATGAGACATGACAATACAGTATTAGAGTTATTGGACATCCTGAGTCGACGGGTAAATGCTCATCTACGGTGATAGCTAAAATGTGAATGGAGGTCCTAAAAGTGGACAAATTTCCACTGATCGATCACATATACCGGGCAGAAGCTCGGATGGAGGATCCACAGTTATCATGGCCAGGCTTCATTACCATCAAGAATGTGTGGAAATACTATGGCGAGCGCACAGCAGAGGCCTGATCCACTTGAAAGAATCAATCATATTCATCGCAGCTGACTACCCCAGGGGTAACTAGGGTATAAGCGGTGTTCACGGAGACGAAATGGCTACTTCAGAACAGACCGGGGGTCCGGTATGGTCTTTTCCTGGCACGACTTTGCATCACACACGGAGGGACGGATGACGTGTTTGTCAACTCCATTACAGCAATGGAATACACCAAAAAAAATACAATTCCAGTGAGAGGCGATAACGATAAAAACAAATCAATATAAACCACAGGACCGGCCTCTTTCAATCAACAACTTTTATTAAACTTTTGTTTGACTCAAATAGTTGGCTGTAGTCCTCTGGCGGCAGTATGTATAACATTTTATTTGTATCAGGGGGCAAGTGGACACTGTTAATACTTTGAACTGATTACCTGAAGTTTTGGTATAGTGCACAGCCTAGGAGCATTTTTCTTTTCTTTTTTTTTTTCTTTCTTTTTTTTAGTGATGCCAACGTGTTATGTTCTGATTTGATTGCTGAACAGGTTTGATAATTATAATAATATTTGCCTGTTTTATTGTTTATTTTTGTGTTTTTTAATTACTATTATATCACATGTGGGCAGATGGGAGACCAGATGGTTGGCTTGTGTTCTCTAGGTAAGCTCGAATGTGTCGATTTTCAGTTGACAGTATTTTTTGTTCTCTCTGTGTTTGGGTAGGAGAGAGGAATGGGTTTATACCGGATCAGTCTTTTGGGTTTTTTTTGTTTCTTTTATCTTTTATTGCTTTTGGTGAAGGAATGTGACTATGGGGCCATGGTCATCCCGTACCATGGTCTACTTGTTATGAAATTGTTTATCCTGGTCACAAAATCTGTATTTTGCACTTGGAGATTCAACTCCTTACTTTTTATCCGAGGAAGACTTTACCTCTGAAATGTAATTTTTTTTTCTCAAAGTCAACCGAACACGATGAATGTCACTGTACTGTCTAGGAGGCATTAAAGGCTTATCTGAGGGGTCAAATAATTTCTTACTGTGTAAATGGGTTGGTATGGCAAAGACAGCTAATGGATGAGATACTATAATTAGAGAATACTGTATAGCCACTCCTCCATTGGGGATCTAATGAAAAAATGTAGTTACTCCAAACTGAATTTAATACTTTGTCTATTCAGCAAGCAGAGTATTTAATTTCTAAATCTAGCCAGGGTTACTACAAACACAGTGAAAAGGCTGGGTGTTTGCTCGCACATCAGTTGCGGCGACAGAAAACCAAACTATTACAGAAGTAAACAATGAACAGGGAGCTGCATTCACAACAATGCTGAAATTAATTAATGTTTTAGTAAATTTTACCATTTGTACATGAGGCATCAGTTAACGTATTGGACATAGATAACTTTTTTTTAGATACTGTATTTTGAGTTTCCTTCAGTGAATCCTGATCTCAGTGGGGACTTGGAGAGGGCGTTCTCTGTAGCTGAGATAAACTCTACAATCAACAATATGCAAAATGGGAAATCCCCCTGGACCAGATGGCTTCCCATCTGTTTTTAAGAAAATGTCAAGTCTACTCTCACCCTTATTAAGGTCTGTGTTTGAGAAGTCGCTTGCTGCACAGACATTACCCACAGTCCATGCATGAAGCTGTAATCTCGCTGATACCTAAGAAAGATAAAAACTCAAACTGCAGCTCATATAGACCTGTCTCACTTTTAAATACTGATGTTAAAATCCTTGGAAAGGTCGTGGCAAAATGACATGAGTGAATGGTCCCCACAATCATTCTGCATGATGGGGTTTGTTAAAAATCGTCAGGCTTTCTTCAATGTTATACAGCTGCATGATGGGCTGTACACTCCTAGATCACCCAAACACCCCTGTCATGAAGTTATTTCATTAGATGTGGAGAAATCATTTGACCTGGTGGCATGGGGCTACCTCTTCAAGACTTTAAGGCTATTTAAATTTGGGCCAAAATTCATATCATGGGTGAGGCTGATATATACCTCCCCAATGGCAGCAATCTGCATTAACTGTAACATATCTTCCTACTTCAAACCGCAGTGGGATATGAGACAGGGGTGCCCGTTTTCACCACTTACAGTATAATTTGCATTGGCGATAGAACCATTGGCTGTAACTTTATGGCAGAACTCCATTATTAAGTGGATAAAATGACTAGGTACAGAGCACAAAGTTTATTTATATGCAGATGACATGTTTTTTTTATATATCAAACCCCTTACCAGTATCCCTGAATCTATGGAGTTCCAAGAGGGTCTTACATCCGTCCCACAGACATGGATGCATGTCACTTCCTAACTTCATGCACTCTCATTGGGCAGCTAATAACAGTTATTTTATTCTGTTTGGCTTGGGACACCTCTTCTCCTAGTTGGGCGGCCTTGAAAAGGACCTCAATCAGATCCAGTTCCCCTTCTGCATTACTCTGCTCTTGGTTGCCCTTTAAACAATCAATATCAACTTACATTTCTAACCCATTTGTGATCTGGAATCAGTTCAGGAGGCCATTTAGCTGCACAGAGTTACTATTTTTGGCACCTGTGTCAATTAATCATACTGTATGTTTACTCCCTCAGTAGCTGATACAACTTTTGACTCCTGGGTCTTGAAAAGGGTGCATTCACTGTGATCTCTATGCTGATAGTAGAGTTGCCTCTTTTGAACAGCTGGTGTAGAAGTATAATATTCACATGTCCATATTTTTTTAGATATCTGCAGCTGAGACATTTTGTGAGTTCCATCTCTGATTGTTTTCCTTTGCACCCTTTAAGCATTTTGTGGCAAAAATTTTGGAATGCAGGTCTGATACCAAGGAAGCCCTTAGTAAGATTTATATGTACACTGCTCAGTTCATACCATGAATACAGTTTGGACTCCCTTAAACTGACTTGGAGAAATCCATATCAGACTCAATCTGGGGAAGGATCATTAAGAACATATACAGTACTCATCTTCAATCTATCTGAGCCATGTTGTAATTCAATTCAAGGTAGTGCACAGGTTGCAGTGGTCCAAAGACAAGGTGTCCAAAATCAAAGCCAACATGGACCCTGCATGTAATCATTTCAAACAATCCCCAGCTACACCTTTGCATCCGTTCTGGACCTGTCCCAAACTGTAGACTTTTTGGCAATCTATATTTGACACCTTCTCTGGAATATGTGGCAAAAATTATCACCCATGACCACTTATCTTACTGTTCAGAGTGGTCCCGGTGGATACATCCTTCAGCAAATGTGAGAAGGCTGTGATTGCATTTGGCTCTCTTCTGGCCAGGTGGCTAATATTGTGCAATTGGAACGACCCACACCCCCCAGCACATGTACATTAGATAAGAGAGGTGACATATCATACCAATTTGGAAAAAATAAGATATACCCTGAGAATTTGGGACACTTGGCAGACTTTTGTGTTGTACATTGAAAGCATGTCAATACATACTGTAGTTAATTTGTTTGTGTGCATGCGTGCGTGCGTAACTGATCTGATGTGGGAGGGAACAGGTGTGGAGTATGTTCTACACTTGTTCTTTTTTCCTTTGTTGTTGTATGTTCAAAACTTGAGGGAAAAAAAATCATTAAAAATACTTAGTTTAAAAAAGTCTGAATCAGGCAACACATTGACAAAGATGATAACATTCTCTACAGTAGCATTACATCTGCACTATTTTGGCTGTTAATTTGTTGATGGTCTGTCTCGTTCCGTGAGCCAAATTATTGTCTGTCCAACAGATCTCACTTGTAAATGAGTCGTCGAGGCTCAATGTGACTTATCTGTTTAAATAAAGGTTGAATGAAAGTTGGTGAGTTCAAGTGAGTGATAGTGCACACAGTTTAGGTTTAGACCATGTATGTATTCATGAGGTACATGCTCTTCAGCACTCAAAACAATAGTCACAAAAGAATATGATGTAAGATTGTTATTAACATTGTACAGCAAAACCCATATTAATTAAAGACTTCTTGGCAGTTGAGGTATTTGTGCTTCAGAATCTAGAGGAAATAAATGACACACCAAGCTGTTGGGTGACACATTAAAAGCTGCTCTGTGGATGGCACTTCTTTGCAAATATAATGGAATGCACTCTGATGCACTTTAATCTGGAAGGGTATGTCAAAACTAATGTTTCGAGTGAAGGCTACTCTTTTTATTATTCATCATTCATCATGTGTTATTTTACTGTCAAATGGCAAAATCTTTAAAACCCATTAGTTTTTGCTAATGCATGTTCAGGTACTATTAAATTCCACCATCTTTTTTTGGGAACAAACTGTCTTTTAAAAACAGAAAATGCACATTCAGATAAAGCATTTTTCAGTGAAAATGAAGGAAAAAATAGTCTCAGTTTAAATGTATTGTTTATTTTTAATTGAACGATTTTTAAGACAGGCACTTTCCTGGCAAAAACGTCAAATAACTGCAAAATCAAAAGAGCAGCCAAGTGTGGGTTGATTTTATTCCCTTCAGCTTATAACGAAAATATGTTGAATGTGACACATTAATGATCAGACTCTGTCAGTGTTGCTTCATTATAATAGTTTAATCTTCCCAACAAAATTTCTCAGCATAATCCAAAATCAAAGACAGTGAAACATCAAAATAAAAATAACAGAAAGATTAAGAAAACTCAGAGTATTTAGTATTAGTTTTATACATGTAAAACTAGGACCCCACCCATCTAAAAACACCAGCAGTCTAATGCAGTAGGGGGTGTCAAACTCGGTTACAAACGGAGCCAGAATTTAAAAGTTCTTCCAAGCCACGGGCCAGTTTGCATCAATACCTGACATCTTTTCTTGGTGGAAGATTCATCAATAAGTTTGATTGGTCTCGTTTGACGTTCTCTGTCACTGTTTCCACATCAGAAATCAAAAATTAAAGAAAAATTCAACTTTTCAACCTTTTTGTCTTCAAAGTTGACCAGCTGTCAAGAGAAGTTTGCAGTAAATGAATTATCTGTTTTTTAATCAAAATGAAAAAACATAAAGAATACCGAGGCTCAATGGGATTAACCTGTCTAAATAAAGGTTGAATGAATATTTTATGTTTAATATATTATTTTGAGGGACCAGATAAGATTTCAGCAAGGGACAGACTTGGCCCCTGGGCCTCAAGTTTGACACATGTACCAGAAATGGTGAACATCCTGTACAGTAACACAGGATTTACTCCTGCAGAGCACGTGTGCATTCTGAGACAATCTGTTTATTCTCCTAGGGGTCTGGAACATTATAGTAGAGCTGGGAAAACTTTATCTGCTGCTACAAGCTGTGATTTTTTAAGAAGATCTGTGCACATAGCTTTTGCATCACTCATCCAGCATAACTATAAATTAGCTAAAGTGTTTTAATGTTACTCGGAAAGAAGAAGTCAGTGGAATTTTAAACACACATTATTCACAGGATATGTTAAGGATTGCAGTAACTGCAATGTGTTTCATGTAAACAAAAGTTTGACAAACTTCACGTTTGCTCAACAAAATTTTTTTAAATTATTTTTTTAATAATAAAAGAGAAAACCCTAATTTCTTTTCAAGTTTAACCTTCCTGTGATGAAATTCCGTAAACCTAAAAAGTGAATGTATTGGGACGCTTGCTGTAAAACCTTAAAGTGTCCTATGATACAAATTATATTTGGTGCCGGGACGAAAACAGACATTTGTTTGTGAATATATCAGTATAAATGATTACAACAAGTAAACAGTTTAATTACTGCCCACTGCCAAAATATGAAAAGACAAGGATAATGCCTGTGTCCATGAGCACGTGAGGTTGTGTGTAATTGTAGTACAAACTTCGTGGAGATGTAGTATTTCAATTATTATTAGCATCAAACCTGTCTGTCGGCAAAACATTTAATTTAAATGAAATTCTCCGAAAGTAGTCATTCAGTGAACCTCTTCAACTGATTAACTTTTGAAGTCAACCCTATTAAAGATGGATGCCACAATTAAATCAAGTTTAGCAAACACAAAAATAGCTGTAACTCAGTTGATTGGACAGGTTTTGGCGTGAAAACTGGTGCGGTAGTAGCTGATCATGTTTTCCAACACATATTTCAGGCACTCGACATTGAGCAGCATATTTGATTAAAATGTTGGCAGTAACTTTTGACTGAGCATGCATCAGGATATGTTGGCAGTAACTGTTGGAATTAATGTCTGTCACGACTGGATTTTTTGGAAACTGAGAAAAACATTATGGGACACAGCTTTGACTGATTACCTTCTGGAGTGAATCGATTTGAAGATGCCACAGCAATCCACCTTAGTCAACACAAAAAATTGATTTAATTCAGTCATTTAAGAGATATTGACCTAAAATATGTTGTGGCAGCAGCTGACAGCCCTTCACAACACGATTTGAGCTGACAGATCTTATGCAAGATCTCGACATTAGTTTAAGCACACCATCATTTTCAATGCTTGACCAAAATTGTTTTCAATCTGTCATTTATGAACTCAGGATATGATGAAACATTTTTTTTAAATGCTAGGCTTTTAATTATTCTTTGTAATAAAAGAGAAAATGTATTCAAGAGATAAGCCGGTTTTTTATTAGCTATTATGCTGAAAAAGTAACTTGTAAAATAAAATATTTTAAAGCAAATTTGAAATGTAATAAAATGTAGAAAATATGAAAAGGCTTCGAAACTGTCTTTCTCAGTGAGGTGTACTATTGATTGTTACTATATGGGACAGTTAGAATTAGAGCAAACCCCATCACTCATAATTAGACTGAACCAATTGTAAGATCATCCTTATTTCAGTAAGGCTGGAAGGAAAAGATTGGACACCATGCTTATTTCTTATTTATTGTTTCACTGAACAACAATGTTGCATTCAATTGGATGTTTCAATTTTGTGCCACTGAAAAATAAATCCTATGCTGCTTTTTTATGTTATGTCCGTCTGCCTCACATTTTGCTTTAAGCCTTCAACTTTAAAAGCTTAAACACATATAATTTCTGTTCAAAATAGGGTGTCACGCTTAGCTACAGTAAATAAATTACTTGGCTTTGCAGAGAGAAAAACACATTTCAACCAATTAAATTTTGGCACAAATATATTGATTCGTTTAAATGAGTATCATAAAAGCGTGTTTGGTTTTTTTTGTTTTTTTTGTCAGTGACTTCATGTCAGGTTTTTGTGGAGAAATGTCTTAAGAAAATGAAATGCAGCGTTCGTAATCACTAATGGCAAGATGTCCTTTGTATTAAGTGGATGAACAAAGCATTTCACTGGCCTTCAATGTGCATTACCGAGTTAACATTCTTCTTCTTCCCAATAATTTTGTCTCAGTGTGAGTGTTAAGAAGCTTTAGAGAAAGATAGCAGATCAATTTTAATTACCAGTAGTCTCTTAGAGAGCGTGTGAGTAATGGGAATGCAGCACCTCCAGGGTGCCCCCCCCACCCCCCAGCTGCTCTGATATAAAAAAAAATATAGACCAACTCCCACGAATGCAGATAGGAGAAAATAAAATCTGTGAGTTACATAATCATATTTACAAAAAAAAATGGAAAAGAAAGAAAACTATGCAAAGCATGGTGCAACGTGATGAAAGGGTGAGCAGTTATTCTCGGAGGTTTGGGACACAATGAGGTCTCCCCTTTGTTCCTGCTGAGATGAAAGAGGAACAGACTCTTACTTCTGTAAGAGAGATCAGTCTAATTCTTTGCTGAGCTCTCAACAAAAGAGTTTAACCTGCACCTGTGTAAGGTTGTGAGAGCGACAGGAATGAAACGGAAAAAAAAACACAGGGAAACCTGGAAAACACAGATGGGCAAGGAGAAATGGCGCTGAAGGAGATGCCACTGCCAACTGCATGCTGCTGTAGAAAAGCATGCAGGACATCTCTGAGGGAGTGGGTGTTTGTTTGCCTTGTAGTTGCAGAAGAAGGCTGCCCCACATTTTCCTGAGTCATACCTTGATGTGAACTGCACCATCTGTTGAACTGCACAAACGTCTTTACTGAGAACGAGGATGCTCAGTTGCTGATAAATAGCCTAAACTATCCATTTTGCGTAAATACTATTGCAACGTGGACTTTCACAAGCTTAGAATGTGCAGCAGCAACAAGAAAAACATCATCAAAAAACACATTTTCTGCTAAAATGCAGTGTGAATGCTCAAAAAAAAAAAAAAAAAAAATTCCTAAAATGAAACTTGTGTAGTAAAGCAAAATGGTAGCTAAATGTAGCAAAAAAAAAAAAAATTAGCCAAAAGATGAAATCAGTGAAATCCTAAATAAAAAATGAAAATAATGTGAAAAGTTCAAAAGTTACCAATACTAAATCACAGCACACTATACCTTTTTTAATTATTATTTTTATGTGTATATAAAAGGTTGAAATAGCACAAATGATATATAATTTCTGGTTTCTCACTCATAAGTTGATAGATGGATGGATGGATATCTGCTCACAACAGACTCATGTTCAGGCTGCTGTTTAATACACCATATTATATAAGATAAGATACTGAATTATTATTAAGCGTATATTTTAGTTCCTTGCATACTGTTTTCATTTTTTTTTTTTTTTTACAGTTTATATTAGTGCTACTTTTTTGTGTACCTGGGGCCTTGAGTACACAATTTCATTCCACCTCATGTACCACATGTAATGTGCATGACAGTAAAGTCCCCTTGAACCTTGATAAGTAGTTCTGTCCAAAACAACATACAGAAGAAACCATATGAACAAAAAATAATCATTAGGCTGAATGCTGACTTTGCATCCACACAATAAAATAACTCCTTGACTCTTGAGTAACACAATCCATGCAGTCACCATGTCACATTAACTGCAACAGAAAACCACATGTCTGATCAGAGGAATCCACCTTCAGCGGACAACTCTTAAACAGAAATAGGAATGCAGCCTCCTGTGTCTAAACCTTTCTGCTGCTGAAGTCAAACTGCGTTTCCCCTTGAGGAGAAATTTATTCAAGCAGTGCACAAAACATTTCCTTCATTAGGGACAACGTGTGTGCTGCCGTGTGGCATCTCTGGAAACGTGAATAAATCAGTGTAAGTGAGGCTAGCAGAATCCTTTAGTGTTTCTGTGTCCCACTCCGCAGCACGTTTAGATGTTGAAATGTCTGTTCCAATCAGCCTCCTTTCAAATGCCCTTTTATGGTGGAAAAATTAGCTTTGGGCCTATTTATAGAAGGGACAGAATTTTTCTGTTTTCTGACCTGTCAGACACAGATGTTCAACAATGTTAGTGAGTTTACTGGAATGGGCTCTGCATTCAGCCAAAGCTTCTTAAGCTTTAGTTTGAAAACTTGATTTCATAGCCTAAAAATGTCAGTAGTCTTATTGATATTGTTTGACAGATGATGCAACACAAAATAATTGCACAATTATGACAAGATTGACTATTTATACTTCCTATCATTATATATTGCAAGGCTATCCAACTGGCGGCCCGAGGGCCAAATCAGGTCCACAGGTGAGCTCAGTTCGGCCCACCAATGGGTTCAATTTTAAATAAAACTAGATTTAAACCATAAAAACAAACTTACCTAATGACAATAACTGCTGGATGTCCGGCCCCTGAGCTCTTGGTCCAGTAAGTGTGTCCCCTGAGCAATTTAGTTGAATAGCCCTGATTACTTTGCATATTGGCTGTATTTCTAAATGTATCTTAATCAAACAATATAATGAGAAATTTCACTGAATTAGATAGATTTATTATGTGGTCCTGCATACCAGTTTTTAATATTTTTGTTAAAAAATAAAATAAAATCTGTGACATTTGGTACCATATTTTTCAGACTATAAGGCGCACCGGATTATAAGGCGCATTAAACGAAACTAAAACATTTTGACAGATTTTTGAGCACCATGTACCAATTGGTTTGAGATCAGTAAGTACTTTTCCTTTTGTCTGTCTTTTTGGTTGCTATATTTCATTTTAACTTGGTAATCATAAAACAGGCGTACAATTATTATTATTATTATTATTATTATCAAATCTATTGTCATTGTTATCCACTTTGTCATCACTGTTAAAAGTTCAGGTCTCTCTTGTAAATTAGTCCCTGAGCCTCAATGGGATTATATAAATAAAAGTTGAATGCAGACCCTAATTTTGCTCAGTTTGGCATTAAATAATTAACCTCCTGATATAACAGCTCCAAAAAGATGAAGACCTCTTTTACAGAAAACATAAGGTGAGATTCAGAACATGTTTGATAGATTTTTTTTGTTTGACTGCTGTAATGCATAGTTAAAGTCATAAAAAAAGAGGATAACAATATGATCATTCCCAATGCACTTTCATCAAATGCAACTTGAAATGTTTGTGAGAGAGAAATAAGGAGATGAAAACAAACTGCACAATAGCACGTGTCTTACCTCTGTTCAATCCACTCCCATAAATTCTCTTGGCATCTTCGACAGAAACGAATCATAACAAATCAAAACCCCTCTATCCAAAAGGTTTCCTCGTGTGCCTCTTCAACACGACTGCAGTGCGAGATGAAGGCTCTGCCAACATGTACGAAGACTCACACGGATGACAGCAGGAATGGATCTTTACCAGGCGAACGTATAAACATGTCAGAGGACATTCAACAGCCTTACACACCATTAGGAAGAATTTACAGCAACAGGTCTTTTCGCTGGAATCCACAAAGCAGGAGATTCATTTAGTTCAGGACGTTTTAAATGCATGAGCTGATTAGCCAACACTAACTTCAATGTAAGCAGCTCTGATAAATAAGTCAGAAGGAAAGGGAGTCAAGTCTCCTCCGCTCCAGCATGACTGCAATTCATCTGATTCGTCTGATTAAGTGGCAAAGGCAAGACCTAATTACATTTTCTTTTTCTTTCAGCTGCTTCCTTCTTCAGGGGTCGCCACATCGAGAGAACTTGCACAAAGACTTGGCAATTGATTTTACATCAGATAGCCTTCCTGATGCAACCACAGTTCACTGAGCTAGATCTCTGTGTGGAGCAGAAGGCTGCCAACCAGGGGGTGCTACTGCCCTGGGAATAGATTGCTCAAAGGTCCAGGGTGGAGGCAGGTGTGGGTGCTTCTCCTTCCTCACTTCTCATTCATGTTGTCTGTCAAACTGGTGACTTTCCAATCACAGGTTAACCTTTTCTCTAACTCTGCCTTTATTAGAAAAAAAATATTAGAACATATAAATTGTGACAAATGGCTACTTTTGAAACACAAATAGCCTAATAAATAAATAAAAAGTCCTACAAGTTATTTTTTGTTCCATTCCACTGATGGCATAACTTTGTTGTTTTATTACCATATGCCTACAGGCAAAGGTGGGCAATAATATTAAACACTTTCAGAAAATAGTCTTTTGATTGATGTCTGAAATTATTACATTTTGGACTCAACGTCAAGATGGCTACCACAGTAAAGTGGCATTATATATATAAAAAAACTGGCAGTAATTTTTGTTTTGTGGTTGTAGCTAAAACTGATCTAAAACTTACAGTTTTACACTAACTGAATGTAAAATAGCTTTAATTAAAAGTTTGCCTGTTGAAATCAACTGTTTGTTTGCAAAGCATGTCTAAACAGACCAAAACATGGACGATTATCAAATGCTGTGCATCTACAGCTGAATAACTTTTGGAATCACTCGGATCACCACAGCCAGTGGACAGTAGTCAACACAAAAATGACTATACCTCAGAGACGTCTACAGACATAAACATTGGTGTAATGTCTGAGAGACATTCACAACACTCTGCAAGCAAGGGCCGGACCAAGCCTCCATAAGTGACATTTAGTTTGGGGCCCTCTATTTCTCTTAATAATGTGGATTACTGCAATCAACAGTCAGATGATCAGATCATTCATCTGCCTAACATAAACTCATTGCAACACCAGTCATGTTTACATTATCCTATATGTACTGTATATATGAAAAGTAACAAAAGGAAAAAGACCACCATGCAATGTCATTTACAGCAAACGTGTCATCTGGCTTATTATCTTTGGTTCCAAACTGCAGCAGTAATGGGCAAAACACTTTGTAGTGCAAGATCAACAACAAACAGATAAAATAACTTAGATGCATAAAAATAAATTAAACTGTGCAAAAACAGATAAAACAAAATAAAAATATCAAGGAAATCTTTAAATAATGTAAATTAACAATTACTTAATTGACACCACATAAAATGGTTTATAAAAAAGACATTTAAAGTTGAATAATTAGTTCTCAAAACTATGCATGCAATAATTTGCAAAAGCTGAACTTAAAATATTAAATAGAATCATAGAAATCTTTACTTTGAAATTTTTCAATTCCACTTAGGGGGCCCCCTAGTGGCCCTGGGGCCCTAAGTAGCTGCTTATTTGGCCCTGCTGCAAGCTTTAACGGACTAGATCAGCAAAATGTGCAGCACTGCATAATATTTCCCACATTTATTTAAGTCGACATTCTTTCTAAAAAAAAAAAAAGAAAAAAAATGCTAAGCCTTATTTTTTATTTTTTTAACCAAATGCGCATTTTCCATTAAAAATTGTTGAGCTGAAATGGACATATTTTGTTTAAATCAACCAAAACTGATATTCATCTAATTATTTCCAAGCTGTGACGCAAGGACCGTAAGTTCTAATTGTGGAAGAGTGGGTTTCTGTCGGAGTTGCTGTCTCTCCCCCTTGCAGTGGCACAGTGCTCAATGCGTCTCCAAGTGCGCACGAGCTGTCTGCAGCAGCAGCAGCAGCAGCGGGGCACCGCACACCGCCTGCCAGGAGCCTGCACCTCACGGATCAGCTCTGGAGCCCCCCCTCCTCCCCTCCAACAGGTGGATGAAGTCGGCTGGGCACAAACCTCGGTGAAAAATAAACCCTGATGAAACCTGGAGGCGTTGCAGAACCAGGAGGAATTTACCGCCGAAACTTGTCGGATCCTTGCAGGATTCTCTTCTGGCTTTTTTTTATTTTTTTATTTTATTTTCTGTTCTTTCTGTTTTTTTGTTTTTTACGCAGCGAGCTGACTGCGGTGTTTTTTGACCAAATGAAAATCAAAATGTTCCGGATCAGGATGTAGGAGTGAACAGGCAAGTCTCCATAAGATCTGACCAAAAAAAAAAAAAAAAGAAAGAAAGAAAGAAAGAAAAAAAAAAGAGTGCAGAATGCAGAGAGCAGAGAAACTGGAGAAAAGGACAAACTGGAGGTTTGATGGCACAAGCAGATGAGCGAGAAAGCTTCTCTTACAGATGCGTTCTGCGGCTGAACATCTGGGAAGATAAAAATCCAACAGTTGAGGTTTGTGTGCTGTTCTCTAAAGGAAGAAACGCGTCACGCTGCAAGTTCCAATGCGCAACGACCTAAAGGTTTGTTTTGTTCCTATAAGTACAAAAAATATCATTTTCAATAACTACTGGCAAACTATTCACGATCAAGGTTCTCTCATTTACAATGA
This sequence comes from Hypsolebias longignatus, assembly GCA_031762435.1. NCBI lineage: Eukaryota > Metazoa > Chordata > Actinopteri > Cyprinodontiformes > Rivulidae > Hypsolebias > Hypsolebias longignatus. The sequence continues at coordinate 16,448,424 of JARVGV010000350.1, read as the reverse complement.
AGCTTTCCTCATGCGCAAACATATTAAAAACAAAGCCAGTCAACAGAAACTGTATGCATGTGTTGTTAAGCATGAGCTGTTGTGGTGATTTAGTGAAAACTGAGCAATTAATTGCATTTCACCCACATTGGAGAGACTTCTCTAAATAAACTGCACAATCTAATCAATGCACCACTCTCTGAGCAAAACATCTTACAGAATATGTTTTTTTTTTCTTTTTTTGCACTATAGTATGGTCTATTTTTGCATTCTGTATATTATACATGTGCATGATCATTAGAAAAAGAACTCATATCTGAGTCTATTCATATTTACACACAAGTTTAAGAGCATCATCCACATGTTTTCCTTTTCCTGCATGTGAGTGTTTTCTTGGCTGTCCAGTCCATGTGGGGGGAGCGCCTGAAAAACAGAGTGCTTCCCAAACTTTAACCCCTAAAATAATGTTTTCAGAGGCTTGTACCCCTGAATAAAACCCAAGTTTGCAAACTTTACTAATGACTTTTTTATATAAACAAGGAAATACAGAGAATACAATAGTTTTTTTTTTTTTTTTTTTTTTTAATAGTCAAGTCAACTATATTTATAGAGCACATTTAAAACAGAAACTGTTGCCAAACAAAAACATCAGTGAGAATAAAATTTAATGGACACAATAATAATACTGAAAATATAATTAAAAGCATTAAAAACATGGGAACACAGAATAAAAAAAATACTGCATCAACACTGTGAAATGCCATAAACAAACCCGTTTAGCAGATATTTGAACTCAGGAAGGGAGGTGGCCTGCCTGTTGGGGCGGGGGGGTTGTTCCTGAGCTTGGGGCCCATGCCTGAAAATGCCCGATCACCTTTGAGCTGCAGTTTTGGTTTTTGAAACAGCAGCTGATCAGCTGATCTCAGGGCCTGAGGGGGAATGTATGATTGAAGTATGTCAGAGAGATAAAGGGGTGCGAGGACATTTAGGCACTAACAGGTCAACAGATGATAATTTGGGAATATTCATTATTTGCAAATGGGAGTGGTGGCGCAGAGGTTGGAGAAGGCAAACCTGTGATTAAAAGGTTGCTGGTTCAACTCCCCAGACCGACATAATAAAAAATGTGGGTGGGAAAGGTGAAACACCCACACCTGCTTCCACCTTCATTTTCCCCACTCTGCAGCCCTTGAGCAAAGCCCTTAACCCCCACCATCTGCTCCCCTGGACACCCGAGATGGCAGCTCTCTGCTCTATACAGAGGGCTGTGGTAGCTCAGTGGTCTGTGGTTGTGTCAGGAAAGGTATCCGACATAAAAACGATTGCCAAGTCTTCAAGCAAGTTGTAACTCCTGATTAAGGGATCAGCCGAAATAAGAAGTATTTATTACTGTATTTGCAACATTAATGGTGAAAGTATTCCATTAGCTATCTGCAGTGGTGGAATGTAACTAAGTACAAGTTGTTACTGTACTTAAGTACATTTTTCATGTATCTGAACTTTACTTAAGTAGAATTAAATGTGGGTACTTTTACTTTTACTCCACTACATTT
>JARVGV010000350.1:16418080-16436711 GCA_031762435.1 Hypsolebias longignatus | reverse complement strand
ACCTGGCACACATCAGAAACACCTAATTCACATCAGAAACACACCAGGTACTTACCTGGTACACATCGGAAACACCCGATACACATCAGAAACACCCGATACACATCAGAAACACCCGATACACATCAGAAACACAGCAGGTACACTTCAAAAACACAGCAGGTACGTATCTGGTACATTTCAGAAACACAGAAGGTACTTACCCAGTACACATCAGAAGCACAGCAGGTATCTGATACATATGAGAATAGTTATGAAGTGACTGAGTAACACTCATGTCACTGAATATAACCCTTGATGCCAACTCTGACCTGCCGTCTCTTTTCTTGTAGGAGGCAGAAATCTACTTCAAGATCAACATCAACTGCATCGACCCCCTTGGCCGCACGGCACTACTTATTGCCATTGAGAACGAGAACCTGGAAATCATCGAGCTCCTGCTAAGCTTCAGCGTTTATGTTGGGGATGCCCTGCTGCATGCGATTCGCAAGGAAGTGGTGGGAGCTGTGGAGTTGCTGCTCAACCACAAGAAGCCCAGTGGGGGCATGCAGGTGAGGGAGAAAGTGAGAGGAGTGGATGAGGAATTGATTCAAATGTCTTCAACTCATATGGCACAATGCAGTGACCAGATGTGCTGCTAGAAGGTTTGATTTGTGGTGCTTTTAGGTGTTGAGTTTATGTGTCTTCTTCTGTTATTCTTAGGATCTGTTCAGTTTAGGTTTTAGGAATTCGCTCATGTGTCTGTGTTGTGTTTAGAATGAGAATTTCTATCAACAGAATAACTCTCTTTTATGAAATGCAGTATTTATTCACTTGAAAGAATTTTGCATAAGATATATCCTTGTATATCCTCTAAAATACATAATATTTTATTATGTATAATCATAAAAATAGTGTTCTGTTTCCGTTGTTTCAAATTCAGAATATTTTGGTCATGGCCTGAAAGGTTTTGTTGCGAGCATATGAAATGTGGTTCTGTGGAGAAGTTATAAACAATTATTATCCTACCTGTTATAGCTGTTTAAAGTTTGAAACATAATGAAAACAATAGGTTTCTACTGAAGGTAGTGTTTATTTAGTTTGAAGAAATACTTTCATTATTCAAGTCAATTCAGTTTATTCGTATGGCACCAAGTTGCAACAGAAGTCATCTCAGGGCGCTGACCAGAAACATTCATCTGCATATAAAGTAATTTACCATCATTTATCTGAGGAGCAGACTGATTTGAGTTTAACGTCAGAACTCTCATCGTGAGCAAGCATGAAGGTGACAGTGGAAAGGAAAAACTTCCTCATGGAAGAAACCTTTAGCAGAACCAGGCTCAGGACAAGCAGCCATCTGCTTCTACTGGCTGGGTTTGAGAGGAACAGATACACAATGGCAGGTCAAGAATCACATGTTAAGATATAAATAGTATAAAATGAAAACTATTCCTTTGTCAAATTTAATTTTAAGGAAATAAGGTCAGTTTGTCCTCCAGTAGTCTAAGCCTATAGCCAACATATTCTCACTCCCTACTCGTCATATATGGACGTGCGTGTTCAGGTTCCATCTGCGTTACATTGTTGATGCATTGGGTAGCCCCTTCTCATCATTAATTGATGTGCAGTGTGCTCTCATTGAATGTTACCATGTATGTCTTCAACCATTCGCCGTGGCACAGTCTTGCTTCCATTAACTCCTAGAATATGTTGCTATAGCAGCATGACAAGCCAACCCTAATTATAGGATTCATCAAAAAGGATAGTCTTAAGCTCAGTCTTAGAACTGGACAATGTGTCAGCCTTATAGACAGAAACTAGAAGTTGGTTCCACAGGAGAGGAGCCAGATAACTGAAAGATCTTCTTCCCATTCTGCTTTTGGAAACTAAAGGAACTGCAAGTAATCCTGCAGTCTGAGATCAAAGTGCCCTGTTAAGAAAGTATGGACCAATAATATCTCTGATATAAGATGGAGCTAGGTTGTTGAGGGCTTTGTAGGTTTTGCTTTATGACCAGAATGATGTCCAGAATTGCAACCTCTTCAGCTAGCCCAAATCAGGCCAAGGGTTGAATGGAGTTCTGGCATCTTAAAACAATAATTTAAAAAATAAATAAATAAAATAATAATCAATTGTGCTTCATTGAAACACTATTTTATGTTTTAACATTGTGTAACAGTCAGTATGTATATTACTGTTGTAGTATCTTTCTAACATCACACAGGGGCGCCTCCTTTATTTGATATGTCATGACTCATTATAGAAGTGTGTAGCTGGGAGCTGGACTGTGTGAATGTTAGCTGCTCTGCTCAACCTCAGTAACAAGTGGTGAAGGATATACGGCCTATACTCTCTATACAGTACATTCATGTATGAATATTAGACTTAGCGCCATAGAGACCTGTCATTGTTTGTTTTTTTCTAAGTAATGTACAAAAGTGCAAGTGGGAATCAACGTTCTGTTGCTCTTTTCCAAGTTACGCCAGAGCATGTGTTGCTAATGCTAAGCTAGCTTTCCTCCTACGCACCACTACACCATGTTACAACTGGCATTAAACATCACATAGATATTAACAGAGAATTCTATAGGTGTCTCAGTTTTGAAAACTAAAGTTTATTTTGGGGTTTTTGCAAGTGTAAGCAGTAGTGGCTGCAGCAGCTAGCTGTAGCACTTATTAATCAAACTAGATACTTTTAGCAGGAAAAGTATTGTACTTTTGCTGGTATGATTATTTAATGTGGTGTAGTGGCAATCCCTTTTTTCTATGCTCTTGATTTTGTTGTTTTATTTACAAGTTGATCAAAAATAGACTTTATTCAAAGTGAGGTAGTTCAAAGAGATATCTACAACAAGTAGGATAGTATTCGTTCCTAACTTTTCCACAAATTGCTGCTTCAAAAGATTTGAGCTATTTTTAACTCGAAGAAAGATGCTCAGCATCTGCTGCTACAGACACTACCAAAACCCAGGAGGTCCTTTGGGTCCAATGAGTGATAAAAGTACTGTGTCAGCTCAAAGTCTTGGTACTCATTGCATATCTTACAAGAAGTATAAAGCTGCCTGGAGCTTTTTGTAATTTTCAAAATAACTGACCTAGTACAGTTGTCAACAACTAAAGCCGACGCTTCACAAAAGCTATCTTTGTAACTCGGCTTCTCTCTTTTGGAAACAAGCCTTACAGACTGAAACATGAGCAAGCTCCACCAGAAAGAAATGAGAACCAGGCTTTTAAAGATTATAACATAGCCATAGACTGAGAAAACAAACTTTGTGATTATAACATAGCCATTTTTTTTATCCAGAAAAAAACTTGAAGCTCTTTCTGAAATCTGTCAGTCATAAATAAGACACTTGTAGCAGAAAAGAGCTGCCAGTTTGGAGTGTAATTGCTAAAATCAGAAAACGAGAGGGGGTGAAAAATACTTTGAGTTATTTTCTTTTTATCTTTTTCTTGACACATATGTACAAAATGCAGTGAAACAGAGCGACACAGAAGTGTTTCATTTCTCCTCTTCTTTGTTTTGTAAACAGCAAACATGTTTTTGTCCTGAAGAAGCAATGCTTAAATACTAAAATACAGTACAAATTAAAATAAAAATACTATTAGAATATATTAAGAAAGGGATAGAAGTTCATGGTTATTCTAAAAGTGGAGCTGAGTCTTAGAAGCCCCATCTGAAGCCTTTGGATGTACCATCAATCAGCTGATACATTACCTCTTTAACTTAATGCCTTTGTAACACAGAATTTCTTGGTGTCACATGAGTAAGCTGTGAAAATCGATCACGCTGGCACAACCAAATCTCCCCAAGAGAGGTCTGTTAATAAGATTAAAACGCTGTCTGGGAAAGTGCGTCCTATTTCTATGCCAGCATATTTTCTGAGACATATTAATGAAGATATTTGTTTTATGCTTTGCATGAAGTGTTTTTGACATTCATCTTTCTCTTTCCGTGTGTGAATGATGTGTTTTGAATACGCTCACACGCTTTGTGGATCGTTTGTTTTTCCTCTGAGGACTGCATGGATTATCAGCATTTTAAACGGTGCAATGTATCATCCTGTGAGTATAGATAAGCATCTGTCTGTGGCCCACTGCGGTTCACAGAGCTTCACACAATAATAAAAATTAAAAAAAAAAAACTTGTGCACATTTCTTTTTTTTTTTTTTCTTTTTATGGAAATTGTTACGTAAGGGTATCCTTCCTGTAGAAAAGAGGACGGTGTAAAGTAAGCACAGTCATCCCTTTCAGACTCGAGCTGATTTCCGCAGTGTAATGAAAACCGAGCTGCTCTGTGTCCCATTTTCTGCCAACTTCATCTAAATATTTGTGATGTTGTAGGATGACAAGGGAAAACCAGCATGGGAGGCTCAAAGTGGAGCACTGTGAAAACAAAAGTAACGTGCACTGAGCTCTTGCAGATGCTATCGTTTCATGTTTAATCAGTGTGAGGTGGGTGGATACCTAAAAAAAAAAAAAAAATAACAAATATGCATAACACATAGAAGTGGATTCTAATTCCACACTTTTCACCCGAGCAATTATTAAAATTTTCCATCTACTAGTTTACAGTCCTTCTGGTTCATTTTTGGGCACATATGAAAGCAGTTTATATAGTTTAGGCTCCTCCCACAATAAAACTAAGTACTGTATAGGCTGCAGTATTCTGATCACCCTCCTCTGTGAGTTATGACTAATAACTTCTCCTGCAGTAAACCATATCAGTAATTAGTGTCTACATTAGAAAATTAATTTTGGGTGCAATATGGATGATGAAACATTTCTGAGAGAATGAATCATTCCCCAAGACAATACTACGCTTTGAGTCCAGAACATCTCAGTTTCACTTTATTGAAGCTGTTTAAAAAAAAAAAAAAAAAAAAAAAAAACAGAATTTGTGCCTATTATTGAGTCTGCAAAATGTTTGTAACTATCTTAATGCATTCTCATCTTTACTCAGAAGTTTTATTTGGAATAAAATAATCAGTTGGAAATGTGCAGCCAATAATTGAAAAAGTTTCACTAAAATCCAGTCAAGGGTTCCGGAGATATTTTGCTAATAGTTGAATGGGGAAAATTTAATAGTGAAAGTGAAAGTTTTATGCAAAAACTTTACGTGTTGCATTCAGATCATACGTTGATAAGCATGCTAAGGTTATTATTCTGATAAGGAATAAGATGGCCGCGCTGATTACTAGCTGCAGCTTCACACACTTAGTCCATCTTTCAGACGACTGTTATATATTCCTGTTGTACCTCGATGCAATGTCAATAAAGATTACTCTGACTCTGACTCTGATGAAGAGTAAAAACTGATGTCACAGGTCAGGGCCAGAATGTCTTGCTTCAGCTACAGTGGTGTATTTGTGGGGCTGAAGGTTTGATTTTCTTGTTTCTCTAAAAGGTCCCCCCTATTTTATTGGATAAGCAGTTTTCTGACTTCACCCCTGACATCACTCCCATCATCCTCGCTGCGCACACCAACAACTATGAAATTATCAAGCTCCTGGTGCAGAAAGGTGTGTCTATGCCACAACCACATGAGGTGAGCATATCTCAAAGTGAAGATAAATACTCTATTTCTTACTTCAAACATATACTGTATAAGGTTTGCTCTGCTGTTTTGTTGAAATGTTTGAGTATTGCTCAGCTGATGTACTGAATTAATTTTATGATTCATGACTGAACACAGGGAGGCCTCATTGAAGCGTGTCTATGCATTGTTTGATGTTGCAGGTGCGCTGCAACTGTGTCGAGTGTGTGTCCAGCTCGGACGTGGACAGCTTGAGGCACTCGCGCTCTCGCCTCAACATTTACAAAGCACTGTCGAGCCCCTCGCTAATTGCGCTCTCCAGCGAGGACCCCTTCCTCACTGCATTCAGGCTCAGCTGGGAGCTGCAGGAGCTCAGCAAGGTGAGGACAAGACACTGAGAGACTGGCTTTAAAATATAGACTTTAGAGACCACATGGTGTATTTCATTGAGTATACTGTCATAATCTAAAGGCAGGTTTTTGCAGCTTCATTTAAATTGAAGGTATAAATGAAAAATGTCATTTAATAGGGAAACAATATACATATAAGTGGAAAAATACATAAACCATTCTCAAAAACTCTGCGTTTGTTTCAAAGTAAACTATGACAGTGCCACAAGTCTCAGCCTAAATCTTCAGCAGGATTAAAGAGGCGCTAACTAAAAATTGTAAGGTGACTTTTTTTGTGACACCATCAAGTCAAATGTTGCAGATTTCCAAAAGCAGCTTGTTTCAGCTGATCATAAATAAAACAAACTCAGTGGTTTAAGGAGGTGGTGTTGAGCAGCAGCGCCTGTAAAAACAGGCCTAATTATAACGTTTACAGATTTGTACTTATTAGATAAGGAATAAAAGGAGTTTTTCTTGTTTAAAAGAAATTATGATGTGATTTTTAGCTGGGATTTTAAGTAACAGATCAGTGTATTAAATCAATGGACTTCTGGAGAGTATAAAATTGTAAAAAAAAATAAAAAAAAAACATGTAGTATTTTACATAAATTTTAACTTTTTTTTGTTGTTGTTGGTTTATTGCTCACCAGAAATCTAACACCTGCTTAGTGAACAGGCTGATCACATACGATCTGTTTGTAAAACTTTTTAACAATTGGAATCAATTGTCAGCAAAATATCTCATGAACTCCTAAATGAATTTAAAATAAACTTTTAGAAAGAATTCACTGATTGTACAGCTGATTACTTTTGGAGTCATCCACCACAACCCACTGAGCCTAAACACAAAAATGTCTATAGCTCTGTCAGTTTCGCTGATATTGAGCTGAAAGTTGGTGTGGTAGTTGCTGGGAGTCATTCACAACACATAATCTGAGCTCTATCACATCTTGAACAATCTCAAAATATCACATGGCGTTGTGCATAGGCCATTTACAAGATTTAACCAAAACGGACATAAATTTGTCCTTTCTCAGCATAGAAGGATTTTACTTTCTAAACATTTGCATGAAAGGTGGTGGGCGTTGTTCATTTCTTTATGTGGATCTAGGCCTTTATTTCTGTTTGCACTCTTCTCGTGTCTTTCAGGTGGAGAATGAGTTTAAATCTGAGTATGAGGAACTTTCTCAGCAGTGTAAACAGTTTGCTAAGGATCTCCTGGACCAGACGAGGAGCTCCAGAGAGCTCGAGATGATCCTCAACTACAGAGATGACATTAATTTGTTGGAAGAGGAAGGCAACAACGACCTTGCAAGACTCAAACTAGCAATCAAGTACCATCAAAAAGAGGTAGGGTTCACAATTATTGTTGAGAATATCAAGAGAAAAACCATCTCCATCTTCTACCACATATTCATAGTCAGGTCACAGAGGCAACAGGTCCATGAGATAGATCCAGACATCCCTCTCCCCAGCGGCACTCTCCAGCTCCTCCTGGGGTACCTCAAGGTGTTCTCAGGCCAGAGGAGATACACAATCACTCAAGCGAGTTCTGGGTCCCAGCCTCAAACCAGTAGAATGTGCCTGGAAAACCTCAAAAGGAAGTTGTCCAGGAGGCATACTATAATCAGATACCTGGAACACCTCAACTGACTCCTTCAATGCAAAGGAGCAGTAGCCCTACTCTGAGCTTCCCCCGGATCACAGAGCTCCTCACTCGATCTCTACGGCTGAGCCTGGCCACCCTAAGAAGGAAGCTCATTTCGACTGCTTGTATTCGGGATCTTCTTCTTTTGATCATGATACAACTCTCATGACCACAGAGGAGAGTTAGAAAGTAAACAGGCCAGTAAAATGAGAGCTTTGCCTCCTTCTTCACCACAACTGACTGAAGCAACGCTTTCATTAATGCATGCAAGGCCTCAATCTGACAATCTATCTCCTGTGTCACCCTGATGTCACTGGTGAAAAAGGGAGTCAGAGACCTAAACAAGAGTCAAATACATAAACTCCTCCATCTGAGGCAAAGAGCCCCGCTTGAACTGGAGGTGGCATTCCACCCATTTCCAGTCAAGAACCATGGCCTTGGACTTAGAAGAGCTGACTCTCATCCCAGCTGCTTCACATTGTGCTGCAAACCACTTAATGTAGATGTGTGCAAGTTTAATGCTGCAGTTACCATATATAATCATTAGAGCATGCTCTAAGGAGTAAGACAAGGTACGAGAAAAATTAATGTTTGTACTATTTTATGGAGGATTATTTTATTAGTTTTTACTATAGACACTGAATTACACCTGCATACCTAACTGCATAACTGCATAATTATGCAATATTACACTCATGTTTTAAATTGTGCAATAGGAGAGCATATCCTATTTGTATTTTCTATCTTCTTTTGTTAGCCTCATGCTTGATGCCTGATGATACTTTGAGTCCTGCGTGCCTCAGGCATCTATCACCTTATGCTGTTTCGGGAACATTGCCAAGCCCAAAATCCCAGCAACATTGAGCCAAGGTGTTTCTGCCAGCTGTAATGATGTCAGATTAGCATCACATTTAACAGCCACATTTCAGAATAATTTTAGTCTGTTTTAGTTTAAGCCACACAAATGACAACAGGCACAGAAAACATGACTTTTTATGTTCATGTCTGTGACAAAGTAGGTCTGTTTTAAACAATTTCAATTTTATAATGAAAAATTAAAACAAAACTGTAAAAAATAAAATAAAAAAAACGATATACAGATTAAAATAAACTTATTATAGGGCCTTAGAGACTAAAGTGAATATTAAAACATTAACTGAAGAAAAAAGTCAAGTGGAAAGATAATCACTTTCTCACTGTTTTCATTTAACATCCAAACAATATACGTATACAATATGTGTACAGTATATTGTTTTTATTCAGTCAATGCACACTATTACTGTTGTCTTCCTTCCAGTCAAACACCTAAACTTCAAACTATCTGTCTACTCTTGACCCGTCCTTACCAGTGGAGGTGCAAAACAAACCCCCAGCTGGTTGAGGCAGATGTTCACCCTCAAGTCTGGTTTTGCTTTCTTTTCCTCTCTCTCTAATTTTCCACCCCTGGGAATACATTAAATAAAGCCAAGTTAAATTCAGAACCATGCTGACCTCCCCAATTCACTGATTTTAGTCTTTAGTTTCAGTCTAATTCTTTTTTTCTAGGGTAGAACCAATTAGATAATTTAGATTCTGCACAGTAAAACTGAAATTATGCTTATTTTGAACATTTTGAGTCAATCTTCAATATGGTAAATATTGTAAAAACATGATTTTACATTATGTTGCCAGTACCAGCTAATTAGTGGAATAAACATGCTGTTATTGCCCTAGTTCTTTATACCTATTTTTTACTGCATCCTTACAGGTTGATTGCTTGTGTGAATAAGAGAACGCTCCCATGGTGCCCTTCTGCAAGAGTCATTGTTCCTCTGGGTTTAATGGATGTTGGGGGGAGCACAGTTCTTAATGCACTTAAAAGGGAATGGTTTAATGGTTGGTTGGTTAAGGTTAATAGTTAAGGGCTAAAGAAAGAGCTTAAATGGTTATTTTAGTGCAAAGAAATGTTCTGTGGAACATAAAGGTAAAATAGAAATGACAGAGAAGCTAAACTGTTAATCCCAAGAGCAATTTCTGGTTAATTTAGCTGTTCTTCACCGGGAGGTCCTTCTGACTGTCAGAGCAGCTCTGGAGGAGTCTCGATTTATGTTTGTCCTGTTTCTGTCCATTTGCTTTGCATCATTAACACCCACTGGCAGATGAGCATTTTCAGAAAGATTGTAAAGGTGGACATAATGATGGACAGTCCGTGTCGGTCACACTCTGTAAACAAACGCCCGTTTGGGTTCCTGGGACACAGTTCTGCCTCCAAGGCTCTTTTGTCTTCCCAGCTCTGTTTTAATTATCCAGAAGATGTACTTGATGATACTCTTCTCTTTGATTGCACAGTGAGGACGGGAAAGTGTCAAGTTGGGGGGCGGGGGGGAGATTCACCTAGACACATCCTTTTAATATAATAATTGTTATCAGGCAAAGAAACACTTCAAGGTAATCAAATGGAAATTAAATTTTTGTTGTTTAAATTGCCTACCAGCAAAAGGGAAAGAGCCAATTTTAAACCCATATTTAAAATTGCTGTCACAACTTATTCATCTTACATGACATTAAATGGCTATATTTCAGTTTTTTCTACAGATATTATGCTAAAATTAGTTGTGGCATCCATAACATACTGTATTTTCTGCCATACACGTTGCATCGCCATATAATTTGCATCAATCCAAATATGACTAATAAAGTAGAAAAACCCATAAATATGTCGCTTTGCCGTACACATCGCATCTATTATGCATCACCGCTGACAATCCAGAAATGTGGGTTGAACCCGGAACTGTGGGCCGGTGTTGTGCCAAAAATTGATTGGTTGCCTAATGGAGGCCACGGGAGCGCGCATAGGACTTTAACAATAATTTAACAAGATTAACACTTAAAAACAATTGTTTGTTTGCTCGAAATTATAGTAAGCATGTGTCTCAGTTGAACTTTGCTTATTGAGTGCACTTTGACCGTCAAATCAGATGTATTTCAAAAGCTGATACACAGAAATAGGCGGGTACATTGGAGGATTTGCTGTGCATTTCTTTAAAATTATACAAGATAACCACCTAAAAACAATCATTCAGACAGAAATTCAAAGGCCTGATAACTGAAAGCTCTGCCTCCTATTCTACTTTTGGAAAACTCTATAGGAACTACAAGTAAACCTGCAGTCTGGGAATAAAGTGTTCTGTTAGGTATACTGTATATGGAACAATAAGATCTGAAAGATAAGATGGAACTAGGTTCTTGAGAACTTTTTAGGTTAGAAGTAAAATTTTCAGTTCTGTTCTGAATTTGACAGGGAGCCAATGGAGAGAAGCTAAAACTGGAGAGATATGATCTCTCCTACTCACTCCAGTTAAAGCTTTGGCATCAGCATTTTGGATCAAGTGAAGACTCTTTATGTTCATCCAGATTATTATGTCTTTAGGACATGCTTGTCTAAGTAACTGATTAGATACTTCAAGTTTCATGGACAAATATAACTGTGTGTCATCAGCATAACAATGAAAATATATCCCATGTATTTAATAACTTTACCTAATGGAAGCATATACAGTATAACGTAAAGAGTATTTGTCCAAGCATGGAACTCTGAGGAACTCCATGACTAACTTTGGTGTATGAAGAAGATTCATTATTTACATTTACAACCTGGAGTCTATCAAATATGATTTAAATCATTTTAGAGTCATTCCCGTAATCCCAATATCATGTCCAATCCTCTGTAGTAAAATATTGTGATCAACCGTATCAAATGCTGCACTGAGGTCTAACAGGACCAGTATAGACACAAGTCCATCATCTGAGGCCATGAGAATATCATTATATGTTCACCAGAGATGTTTCTGAGCTATGATGAACTCTAAACCCTGACCGAAACTCCTCAAACCGATTATGTTCACACAATTAATTTACAACTATTTTCTCAATAATTTCTTTAGACTAATGTTAGATAAGAAGTAGATCTATAACTGCTAAGAATTTCTGAATCAAGATCAGGCTTCTTGAGTAAAGGTTTAATTACAGCAACCTTAAAGTGCTGTGGTACGTAACCATTCATTAAAGATAAATTAAGCAGATCCAATATGTGCAAATTAGGGCAAATACCTTTTTAAACTTCTTGTTGCGACGGGATATATAGTAGACACGTGGCTGGTTTGGATGAAGCTATTATTTTTCACAATTCAGAGAGCTCAACAGGACAAAAACAGTCCAAACATAAATCAGGTTCTGGTGACATTTCTAAAGCTGCCTCATCTGACAGGGAATATTAGTCATCATTTGTCTGGTAATTTGTTTGAATTTGAACAAGATCAACTGAAAAATATTCCAACACTTGACTTGAAAATTGGTAGATTTGCATGAGGGACAAAGTAATGAAATAAATAAATAAATAAATAGAAATCATATTAGGTAGTACATGCATTCTTGGATTTTGGTGGAGAAAACTATCTTTGAGTGCTGTCACTGTAAACGATAAAGGCTCCGGATTTTAAACAGTTTCCTTTTATGTCAACCACTCTATGCTTTTACATTACAAGCCAAATTCACAAATATACACAATAAATTGCATTTCAACTGCATGTTTTTAATCACACTCTCATAGACCAATAAATGCAGTCTCTTTTCAGAAAATATTCTGAAATGCAAACAGAAAAAAACTGGAGTCGATTATTGGTTTACGGGGTTTAAAATTAGGCAAAAATGTTTCTATCACATGAGCAAAAGGGCTTTTTTTTTTTTTTGGCCATCAATTGCCCATTTCAAGTGGAGATTTACCTAAGCATTGCTTATTTTATCGGCACAAAATTGCAGAGCAAGTTGGGGAATTTAAGAAGAGCTGATTTTTTTGTTTTGTTTGTTTAATGTTTCTCTATACCTAAAAAGAAAAGGATTATATCAGTGTCTAAACCCCATTTTACCCCAACCCCCCACCCTCACACTCTCTCACCCTGACCTACCAGTCTCCCTTTCTGTCATGCAGACACACAAAAATATTACATGTATTTTTAGTACTTATGATGGTCAAATGTTATGGCAACTGGGAGTTTGGGGTTATAATGCACTTGTCGACCTTGAAAGGCTCTTTTATTCCACATAGAGTTGTTTTTGGGGGGATATTTTTCAAGTTCAAGGAATTTAATGTACAATTTGATCTCCACTTCTCTGCAATTTTGCAGATAAACACTCAAGCCCTTAAAACTGAAATGACACTCAGACTGAATATGAGTTGATTGTTTTGTTTTATGGTGCAGGCTGTTCATGAGCATGCACGCGTCAGCAGAAGGCTGGTTTTGACTCTCAACAAAGGACAGCTCTTTGCCTGACCCTTGCAGTGTGTTGCACATGCTTGTTTGCTGTTCTTATTCTTAACATCTTTCTGTGTTTTATGGCTCCACCACCACTTTGCTCTTAGGGTTTTAAAAGAGAAATCTCTGCAGGCTCCCTGAGCTCACACACCACTTGGTGCTTTCTTGCAGCAGGGGACCAAATCAGACAAATGTTAATAGTAGTATATAACAAAGTGCTGATTGCCCCTCCCTGAGGGGTTTAGGATTACTCCTATGTTTTTGCCAAAGGCCAGTAAGTTAAGGTTATATTCACTAAGTGAGGAAAGCAAGCTTTGTTTTTCAGGTTTGAAAGTATCAGAGATGGCAAAAGAGACCTTGTCAATTTTATATGCTAAAGCTATACATTGCCCTCTTGTGATGTCTCATAAAAACTGCAATTTAGATTTTAACACATTGCATTACCTCTAGTTAGTGGAAATTCAAGTAGGTGTTATGTTGTAATGAACCAGCTTTCTCTGTCTATTTATTTAATTGTAACTTTCTTAAAATACCTTTTTTAGTAACTTCAAAACTATTAAATTTAAATTTAATTGGCTCACAATGAAATTTTCCAAAATACTCAGAGAAGTCAATTTTAAGTTATCAATGCAAAATCAACAGTTTACATTAGTTTTATGTGATTGTGTTGTTGATATTGTGAAATATTGCACAAACATACACATATTATGGTTGCACTTTATATTTCAAGGAGGGGTTCTAAGGAAAAGCTGAGTGTGGTTGCTGTCAACTTTATTAACACCCTGATTTTGTAACAACTTGTCATGTCCATTCAAGGATTCAAGGTTCTTTGTTGTCATTCACATTGCACGTGGTACATGAGGTGGAACAAAACTATGCACACAGGGTCCCAGTTAAATTCAGCAAAAATACAAATTGTAAAGAAATACAGCAGTAAGATCCAAGACACGAACTAAGAAATACACTAAAGTTAAGAATACACTAAATTAAAGTTCCACTGACATGATGTTTGAACTTTGCATAAAATGGCACAACATATATATATTGTATCATTCAGCTATGTTCGTTTGTGCAAACAAAATGTTAAATATATGAAAATTTAATTCAAGTCATTTTAAATTTGGCGCTGTGTTTTTTCACGAAAAATCGACTATTTCAGCGTAGATGTCTGTGACGTAACAACTGGAGCAGCTCGAATGCCCCCTGTACAATTTCAATGGCTAACAATTTAGAAACCCACAAATTTATCAATTTAAGGGAAGATTTGAGCCATTTGTCTTCAGTTTGGGAAGCTGAACTTAGTAAAAAGTGTGTCTGAGCTTAACCTTTCCTTAATAAATGCACGTATGTGTTAAAATAAGCTTGAGTCAATTAGTGTCACGTTGACGGAAACATGCGCGCACATCGAACAGACCTGCATCTCTTTAAAATTTAGCAAAATAAACACCTAAAAAAATATATTTGTTGGCTGAAGTGTCTCTGAGCTGAACATTATCTTTATAAATGTTCAAATCAGCTTGATTAAAATAGTTTCGTTACGCTGATACATGCACGCGCAGCAGCAGACACAGACATGCAGCAGGTGCCGGCATACATATACAGTACTTATAGCTACAATTTTGCTCATTTTAGCTACTTTTGAAAAACAGCTTTAAATCTCTGTTGGTTTTAGCTACTGTTTTGCTAAATAGCTTTAGCATATGCTTACATATTTTATATAATGTTTACTCATTTTAGCATCCATTTTGCTCATTTTAGCTATTGTTCTGCTGTGTTTAGCATTTGGCTTTGTTGTTTCTGCTACTTCTAGTTTTAACGTGTTCAGCTGTCTAGCATGTATTCTGCTTATATGAACTTTAACGTCTTCAACAAATCTCAGCAGTTCTTCAGCAGTGCGGAAGTTCATTGCATTTCTTACTGGAAATGCAAAGTTTGTTTAGTTCAGCTTGTGACATGAACAGGTGATTTCCAAGAACATTTAGGCTAAACTGAGGTCTCAAAAACAAACAAAATAAAATAAAATAATAAAAATAAAAAGTTGGAAGAAATCTTGCACCTGTTTGCACAAGATTCTGCCAAAGTTTGTAGGAGGTTGGACTGACAAAATGACATGCCGAGCTTAAAAGATAACAATTATTTCAAACAGAAAACAAAATGCCACATGGCAGCCAAAAAACCTTCTTATAAAAAGTGGCAAACAGAAGGACAGTACATGGAAGAACAAAAGAACACTCAAACTGTGATGTAGAAACCAAAATGCACGGCTGCTGAGTGGAGGAGGACAGACTGAATATATGGAACAGGGCTGATGAGTGAGTGAAGACACCTGAACTGAATGATGACTGGGTGATGGTGAACAGGTGATGATGTGGAAAGCTGACTGAGTGGAGGACAATAATAGCTGAAGGTGCACATGGGTTGATGAAATAAAAACACCTAAACACAA
This sequence comes from Hypsolebias longignatus, assembly GCA_031762435.1. Taxonomy (NCBI): domain Eukaryota; kingdom Metazoa; phylum Chordata; class Actinopteri; order Cyprinodontiformes; family Rivulidae; genus Hypsolebias; species Hypsolebias longignatus. The sequence continues at coordinate 16,421,419 of JARVGV010000350.1, read as the reverse complement.
CCACAGAACATAAACCTAATCAAACACAAAATATTACCACATAACCTGACAAATGCATCCTTAGTAGTCTCTGCGACTCTAATATTCAAGACTGAAGCATCTCAGAAATAGGTTTTGAGGAGTCTATCATGTTCTCTTCAAATCTATGAAAAGGGTTACGTTCTGCATTGGACTTGTTCCCACTACAACTTATCAGCCTGTGAAATACCCATCAGTCAGAACTGGAGTGGTCCTTAAGATGTGTAGAAATGTCCTTAGGAACTAAACAAAGATGCCATGTGATGCCCTTTTAAAGTAAACATTGATAAATTAGCTTCCACAGCAACAAATATTTTCTCAAGTTCAAATGTCAGAAGTGTTCAGACGTTTGTAAAAAGTGTGACTAGTTCAACTACATCAGAGACTACAAGTTTAAAAATCTAGTAAATTATCTCAAAGTATATTTTGTTAATGAAATGACACAATCACGTAATCTTGTATGATGACACAATGTTAAACCTGCTCACAAATTAAAGTCCTTTTTTTTTACATCCCAAATACAGAAAATTGCTTGGACTTCATTTCCATTCGTATTTTAAAATCTCAGATAAGTAGCCATAAAAACACATCCGTCAAATGTTCGTGCTTGTCAACTTGTGTCTATGAAAGTGGAGAATAGTTGAAGCAGACCTTCTATGTCTGTAATGCTGCAGGGAACATGTCCACACAGAGCTAGAGAAGACAGCGTCCTTGACACCTGCATAGCAAGAAGCACTCTTCTGGCACTTATGGACAGTTAAGAAGCAATTTGTGGAGACGCTTTTTCCAACTGGACTTGAGTTGTGTGAAACAACCACCTGAGGCAAATTTGGCACTTTTCTGTAGCAGATTCTCTAAATGAGTGTGACAGGAGGTAGAAAGGCACCTTCACTCTGATGTTTTCTTTGTTTAGAAGAAAAAACATTCACAGAGGGAGAAGTTTACAGAATTGGAGAAGTAGCACTTGACTAAAATAATACAATCAGTGCATGATTTTAAAAATGGGATATTTAGTGATTTTGGCAGCATTACTTAAGCATCTCAGTTGAATCTCATTTACGATATGTTGTATAATTATTGTATTAATTACCATCATTTGCCCTCTTTAGCTTCACTGTAAGCAATTAAATAAAAACACCAAGACATCCTAGAGTCTTGCTTTTCTTTAGGGACAACTAACTGGTAGACATTTTTGTTTTTATTTCTTACTTGACAAAAAAACTGATAATAAAACAGATAAAAAGCTTTCTCTATAATATTTATTAAAAGCTGTATCACGAAATGCAAGAACTTCTGTTTTTATTTTACTTTCCTTCTTTACAGTTTCATAAAAAGACTGAGTCTTCGTCAGTCTTCTTAAGACACCGAGGGCAATAAAAATAAAATGTTATCATGTAAAGTAATAGGCTTCTCTAACATTTTCTTTATATTTTCTTCTTCCAACTTATTTTTACTGAATATCCATTTCATCCTCAGCTCATTCTTCACATGCCCATGTCATGTTTGTAACATTATTGCATTTGAGCTCAAAGAATATGAGCCATTCTGCTTCATACCCCAACAGACAGGGGTCTGTGGTTCCCATGGAAACAAAGCTGCAGAGGTGCTGAATTGGTACCCGCTGAGGCAGGTCATCATTTTGATATAAGAACCCAGCAGGAGATTTGGCAACAATGTGCGCATCAATGTAAATGTGTTTACATAGATGCTCCCTCAAGATTGTGAAAAAGATTTTTGTATGGATGTTATAATGTTTATATAATCTTCGAACAGATGCGACTCGCCTTAAGGATTCCTATGCATGAAACTCAGAAAAAGCTGTGCATTCAACAAAATGCACTGTCTCAAAAACCAAACCTCCATAATTCAAAATATATAACAAGCTACAGAAAATAAAATAAACCTTTATGTTTACGCTGTTATAGACATTTTTTAGTTGGTTTTGTTTCTCCGGTTGAGAAAAATAAAACCTTTGTGATGTCAGATGTGCAGCTCAAGAAAGAATATTGTCTTGTTCTCTCAAACACATCCATGAGACACAGTCCTCTTGTTTCCTGACAGCTTGCCTTTTCTGTGTACGCTACCCATTTTTTACACCGATTGCTCAAATAAATGTAGTTCTAAAGTACTGATGTGTGTGTGTTTAACTTTCCAATTTTTAACACCATAGCACGCCCACTCTTTAATTTGTCGGATCTTAGTTTGAGCTTGTTGCAGGTGCCAATTTTGGTAAATCATCACTTGTGCATCAAAGGAAAAAGGATAAAAAGCTTAGCCTGAGCAAGTTATTATGCTGCAGTTTTATGATTGTTCTTTACAAACATTAAGCTGCTGTAGATCTATAATTAAAAGTACTCTTTCATAATTTATTCAGTGGTTGAGATATTTTCATAGCAGGCAAACACACTTATGGGAAAATCATTAGAGCCTTTTTACCTTTCGATGCCATTCATTAAATAAAAAGATACAAAGTGTAACCATTTTCTTTCTTCTCCAACTTGTTTTAGTTTGTGGCTCAGCCAAACTGTCAGCAGCTTCTGGCATCCAGGTGGTACGATGAGTTTCCCGGCTGGAGGCGGCGCCACTGGGCGGGAAAATTCATCACTTGTGTCTTCATCGGCCTCCTCTACCCCATGTTCGCCCTTTGCTACCTCATCGCGCCCAAAAGTCGCTACGGCCTCTTCATCCGCAAGCCGTTCATCAAGTTTATCTGCCACACGTCTTCCTACCTGACCTTTCTGTTCCTGCTGCTCCTCGCCTCCCAGCACATCGTCACCACAGAACAGGACAGGCAGGACAGGCAGGGCCCGGCACCGACCACTGTGGAGTGGATGATACTGCCATGGGTGCTGGGTGAGTAAACCGCTGTCACGCGGAGCTGGCAGCAAATATGTTATCCTAATGGATGAGCACTTCAGTGAATTACTCTCCCCGGTATATATTCTCCTAATTTCTCTAAGTTTATTGCTGGATCTTGGGTTTGTTTTATTGTTTGTTTTTCTGTTTTCTAATCCCTCTGACTGTGTCTGGGTTCAACATTCCAACAACTCCTCACATATTTTGTACCTCTTTCAGTGATACTTTCAGATCCCCACTTCTGGTTTACAGCAGCATTTTAAACAAATTCCCACCAACAGTTTGTGACAAACATTAGATATGGTTTAATAATTGAATTCGTAGTTAATTATAAATGACCTGTACAGGTGGAGTAGTAGAAAGAGCTGTTGCCTCATAGCAACAAGTTTACAGGTTTGCCTTTCCATGTGGAGGTTCTCCCTCTATATGTGCTTTTTATTTTTATTTTATTTTATTTTATTTTTT